>LPNX010619415.1:538326-598426 GCA_001517045.1 Pseudotsuga menziesii
TGAAAACGTAATAAATTATCAATAACCTGAACAAATAAAAACCTATCTAATGATGAGGTGACAACAGCTTAAGGAGGTTGTTCCTCCCAACCAACTCTTGGAGAAAGCTTAGTCTGTACTTCCTCAGGACCCTCGAGCTTGTTTCCTGGTCCTCCTGGTGGAGTACTAGGTGAAGGATGTATCCTTAAGACCTTCTGTCACCTCACTGGACAAATTACATCAATAATACAAACCTGCTCACAGTAGTAAGAACTTCATCCTAACAACTGCATAAGTTCGGTTTTCATCAGTTAACCCCTCAAACTCACTTCAATAAGTCCCCTCCATCGAATTTCTGATGTGCACTTCATTCACCCTGAATGATCACCATTCCAGAAAATGAGAAGCCTCAGCTGTCTTCAATGGGAAGTTTTATAATAATGCCTAGGTCTTCTGGGTCATTTTTTACTTAATGAACCACCTGCTCCAATTCCACTTTCTTGGGGAATCATGACCAAAAATATAGGGAAGTTGCCACCTACAACAATTAGAATTAGTTTGAGGATGCTGCCACTTGTCGGTATACTCTCCACCCAATCTCCTCCACCAAGTGACCAGTTAACACTCTTTTAACAACTTCCCTAAGCTGTTGTCTCATCATTTATTAATTTATTAATAACATATTTTGAAATACATTAATTATCCTTGACCCCACTTGCTCATTAATTAAAAACTTAGCATAAAATATAACATAATGTTCCTCAATAACATTAAATTGTTTTGCAAATTGGGGCATGTGACATAGAAGCACTCTTCCGTATATGAATGCACATATATAGAATTTCTTCCATATATGCGTGCACATATACATAAGAACTCTTCTATATATATGTATGCATTTACGAAAGCACATCCATATACAAGATAACTTTTCCATATATGCACGTGCAAATAGAAAGTGTTCTTCTGCATATGCGTGCACATATACAAAATCTCTCTTGTGTATATGCGTGCATATACGGAAGGCACTCCTTGGAGCCTAGAAGTAGACTTTATCCTAGATGATGTTTGAAAATCACTTCCACTTTCTTCTCTTTCAATCAATCATTCAAAGGATGAACACATTCAGGTTTCATAGGGAGAACCTCATGAGGTGGTGCATCATGAGGTATATTTCGATTTGCAGTTGTTTGAGAAGGCTACAAGCAAACAAAATGAATACCAAACACTTGCACTATTTGAGGGGGATTCAAAGCTACCTCTTGGTGGAAATTGTATAATTGGAGGAGGCACAAGATGATACATATGATGGACCAATCAAGGGAGATAAGGATCTATCCACATTATTGGTGGATGAATATTACATAAATTTGAAATTGGTTCATAATTTTTCATCCTATTACTACCATGGCGCATGAGGATGATAACTGGGTGAAGGGATTTTTTCTCTTGGTGCCAAGTAAGGGGAAGTAGGCTCCCACACTCATACATGGTGATTTGAAGAGAGCACCATCCCCTTCTCAACAGCAAAAGAGGCATCAATTTCCTATGTTTGATTCTTCCATTCATAGAGGTGGTTGCATGACCAGTGGCAGAGAGTTGAGCCATTTGGATTGTGCTCATGGGAAAGTCACAAGCTTCCCATCTGGACTTGACAGTGACAATATTTTTTATTAGGTATATGCACTAGTGTATATACTAGGCATATATACTAGTGTACACACTAGTATACTAAGTATAGATATTACTGTATATTTAGTATATACACCAATGTATATACTGTGTATATACACTAGTGTATATACCTAGTATATATACACTATTACTAAATATATACATTGTTGTATATACTAGGTATATATACTAGTGTATATATATTGTATTATATACCTAGTATACTATGTATATACACTAATGTTAATATATACACTAGTATATATACTACCTAGGTATATACACTAGTCTATATACTACCTAGGTATATGCATGGGTGTATATAGTTAGCATATGGCCTAGTGTATATACTAGGTATATACACTAGTGTATATAGATAGTATATACACTGATCTATATAACTAGTATATACACCAATTCCCCCTCTTAACCCATGTTTAGACCTCGAGACCCATTTACATTGCACAAAACCTACCTACTCAATATACTAGTGTATATTTTGTATATACTAGCATATGTACCTAGTATATACACCATTGTATATATTAGGTATATATACTAGAAGGAGAAGACAATGTTAGAAGGTGATATTAAAGGCAAATTTATATTGTCATTGTTAAAAGTTGAAAGTGACAACTTCAATATATTTTTATTTACTTCGCCCAAAAGTGTAAATTTACCATTGAAACATGTTGATGCTATTTGAAATATACATGGTGTTCAAAAGTATTTTTTTACATCTAAAAGTAGTCCTCAAGGTCCCCAAAGGCATGCAAAATAATATTGAAAATGTTGCATAATGGGTCCATTTTGAGTCCCATTGAGGTGTTTTTTAGTCCCATACACCGGTAGATACACTAGTGTATCTACCAGTATATACACTTGCAATATACACTAGTATATACACCGGTATATGCACTAGTGTATATATCATTATACACTACACTAGTGTATATACTGGTATATACACATCATTTTACACTACACTAGTAAAATACACTAGTGTAGTGTATATATCGGTATATACACTAGTGTATATACCAGTATATACACTAGTTATATAGTGGTATATACATACAAATGTGAAAGAGTGCGAAGTCTTAAAGGAAAAGATGCAGAAACTGACTAATATCTACTATGAAGTTTTGTATGCCCCGAAGACAAGAAAAAAGAGAGAGGGAGAGAGGGAGAGAGGGAGATTGGATGGAGAGGTGGTTAGTAGAAGGGGAGAGAGACAGATGATGTGTGTGTGTGTGTGTGTGTGAGAGAGAGAGAGAGAGTAGAAAATGTGATGCAGAAGCTGACCAATGCTTTTATATTTACACTAAAATATACACTAGTGTATACACATATAATAAACACTAGTATACTAGTGTATATTCAACTAGTATAATACATGACATTTATTGTGATGGAAAGGAATTCCCAAATAACCATGCGATGTTTTGTATATGGAAGTGCTCTTCCATATATGCACATGCATATGGAAGTGTGCTTGTATATGCGCACGCATATACAAGTCCGTAAATGCGCGCATATATATGAAAGTGATTCCATATATGTGCGTTCATATATGGAAGTGCATTTGTATATGCATTGTGCTACCATGCTTGTTTGCATATATGAAATATCTTGCACATTTGTATATGCATGCACATATACAAAAACAATTCCATATCTATGCGTGCATATACGAAAGTGTGTTTGTATATGCATCGTGCTACCATGCTTGTGTGCATATATGAAAGCTCTTATGTATATGCATGCGTCTATATACACATGTGCATATATGGATTCACTTATGTATATGCAAAAATATATGTAAGTGCTTTTGTGTATGCGTTGTGCTTCTATACTTGTGCACATATACAAATGCACGCATATACATGAACGCTTCCAAATATGTGCACTCATATACGAAAAATACTCCGTATATGAATGCATATATATGGAAGAAGTGCATATATGGAAGAAATCAATTTATATCCCCCAAAACAATAAATTAAATGAGTTTAAATGCTCAGCATGTCACTGACAAGGAATTGAATTGGGGTGGAGAAATATGGTAACAATCATTCCTCCCAACCACTCAAGCTACATCTAATGGACTAAATACAATCTTGTTATAGTTAGTGTACATACTGTAATGTAACCAAGTATATACACTATTATATATACATTAGTGTATATACCTAGTTACAATACAATGTATACACTAGCGTATATACTATATTGTAACCAAGTATATACATTAGTGCATACACCATGTATACCAGTATATACACCATGTATACACCAATATATACACTAGTGTATATATCAGTATATATATACCAGTATCATTAGTATATATACTAGTATATACACTTGTATATATACCTAGTACACTATATTGATATATACCTTAGTGTATACATTGTATAACTAGGTATACACACTAGTGTATATATTGTCTTGTAACTAGGTATATACACTAATGTTTATATTCTAGTGTATAATATATTTGGTTACAATACAATATATACACTAGGTATATAGTGTATTGTAACAAGGTTGTATTTAGTCCATTATATATAGCTCGAGTGGTTGGGAGAAATGATTGTTACCATCTTTCCCCCACCCCGATTCAACTCCTTGTCAGTGTCATGCTGAACCCTTAAATTCAATTCATTTCTTGTTGTTGGGGATATACACTGATATATACACTAGTAAATATACTACACTAGTGTATATACTAGTATATATACGGAAGCACTTTTGTATATGTGCACGCATATACAAAAGCGCTTCTGTATATGTGCACACATATATGAAAGCCCTTTCGTATATGTGCACGCATATGTGTATATAAGAAAGTGCTTCTATATATGTGTGTGTACGTATATGCATGTGCATATACAAAATCACTTCCATATATGCGCGCACATATACAGAAGAATCACATATACGAAAACGCTTTTGTATATGAGCACGCATATATGGAATTGGTTCCCTATATGCACACAAGTATGATAGCACAATGCATCTATGGAAGCGCTTACGTATATGTGCGTCGTACTTGCTTTCATATATTTGCACAAGTGAAGAAGCACAACGCATATATGGAAGCACTTCTATATATGGGCATGCATATACGAACGCACTTCTATAAATGTGTTGTTCTTTCGTGCTTAATATGGATGCACTTCCGTATATGCACACACATATATGGAAAGCATGCATATATCAAAGTGCTTCTGTATATGTGCGTGTATATGAAAAATGTGCATATATGGATGTGCTTTTGTATATGTGCATGCATATATGGAAGCATGTCCGTAAATGCGTGCATATATATATGGAATTTCTTCCATATATGTGCATGCATATACATAAGCGTGTTCATATATGAACTATGCTACCATGCTTGTGCGCATATACGAAATCTCTTGCACGTCTATATATGCACGCACATATACGAAAATGATTCCATATATGTGTGTGTACATATGGAAGTGCATTCGTATATGCATTGTGTTAACATGCTTGTGTGCATATATGAAATCTTTTCTATATATGCAAGTGTCTGTATACATGTGCATATACGAAAGCACTTTTGTATATGCACAAAGGTATGGAAGTGATTCCATGTATGTGTTGTGCTTCTATACTTGTGTACATATACGAACGCATCCATATACGGAAGTGCTTCCATATATGTGCGCTTTCCATATATCTGCACTCATATACAAAAAAGCTTTTGTATATGAATGTGCATATATGGAAGCAACACATAGAAGGAAGCACTTCCATATATGCATGCACACATACAGAAGCACTTTCGTATATGCACGTGAGTACGGTAGAATAATACATACACATAAGCATTTATGTATATGGGCATAAGACATGCTTCCATTTATGTGCACAAGTGCAGAATCATAAAGCATATATGGAAGCGCTTGTGTATATGCACATGCACATACATAAGCTCTTCCGTATATGCACACACATATACGGACATGGTTTCGTATATGCGCATGCATATACAAAAGTGTTTATGTATATGTGCATGCATATACAGACGCGCTTTTGTATGTGCATTGTGCTTTTCGGCTTGTTTCCATATATGGAAGCACTTCCATATATGCACTAATTACATACGTATGCGCGTGTATATACAGAAGTGCTTCTGTATATGCGTGCAAGTGCTTTCGTATATGCGTGCACATGCTTCCGTATATGCATGCACATATACGGAAGAACTTCCATATATGCACATGCATATACAGAAAGTGTGCATATATGAAAGCTCTTCCATATATGCGATCACATATACAGAAGCAACACATATACGAAAGTAGTGCATATATGAAAATACTTGAACCATATATGCGCGCTTTTTGTATATGTGCACACATATACAAAAGTGCGTTAGTATATGCATGAGCATATACATAAGCACATTTATATATGCGCACGCATATATGGACGTGCTTTCATATATGCACACGCATATATGAAAACACTTATATCCGAATGTGCTTCTATATATGCGAGCGCATATACAGAAAACACACATATATGGAATCCATGTTGTATATGCATGTGCATATATGTAAATCGCAACACATATACTGATATTCTTCCACATATGCGCACAAGTACAAAAGCGCAATGCATATACGAAAGCGCTTATGTATATAAACATGCATATACATAGACACTTTTGTATATGCTGCACATATACAGTTGTGCTTCCGTATGTGTGCGAGCATATTTGGATGAGCTTTCATATGTGGGAGTGCACATACATATTCACTTCTGTATATGCACACAAGTAAATCAAGCATAATTTCATAACATCACCTTTTTCAATGTAGAGAAAAAATACATAGTTGATAACATCATTTTTTTCCACTATGCTCAAATTTAATGCTTTAACCAGATAGATTTTCAGATAAGGAGTTTTATGAAATAAATATTTGCAAATAATCCAGGAAATGAATTCATTTTGTAGATTCATAAATAGAAAATTGACGAGCAACTTGGTCTACATGAGTTGTTATGCCTTATGATGCCCAAAGAGTGTTTCCATTGTAAGATTATTATTGTTATTATTTTGTAATTTTTATATCTAGTGAGATATAAATAACGACATTGTTACTCTATATTCAAGGAAAGGGTGCCTTTAATCACATTCAGGTGTTGTGTTTGATTTTGTATTGAACAAATAAATTCTTCATTAACAAAAGCCTTTCTATAAGATTTCATTCTATGTCCATTAATCAGTAGGGGAATTTTGCCCTTAATCATCTTGCTTCAATTAATATTTCATTCCATAGCAATAAAAACAAACTGATATACATTATACTAAGAGCAACCATGTTTGGATTTCATCTTAATTATGCAAATAAATCTAGCAATGAGGTCACAAAATACACTATTATAGTGTATTTTGTTATTCAAGGCACTAGTGCATCTTTGTTAAGTGTGCACTAATATATTGTTATTTTGTTATGCATTGTATTTTGTTCTTTAAGGCATTTGTGCATCTTTGTTAAGTGTGCAATAATGTAGTTAGATGTATAAAAATAAACATAAAAAACTCCATTAAAACTTTTGCTTGCTCGCCTCCACTAGAGCCATCCACTATCAATGGATATATGGACTTTTTTTAGAGGAGCATCCATCAAGACCTTACTTCCAAGATCTATCAAGACCTTCCTACCAATGCATAACTAACAAAAAAATGGTTTGTGAGATGCACTTTGACCTTTTTTCCTTAAGTTGGAAACAACAATAAGTACTTCTTCTAAGAATGATGTTTTGTCAAGCATTTTGTGGTTTTTACTGTCTAAGCATGCAACTATTTTCGAAGGGGGGATAAAGGATTTAGTATGCTCCTCACTTTGTGGTGTTTAACGCTACTCGAGGGTTTCAACATTGTTTTTTCTTGTACATTTTTTTGTAAAATGAGATTAGTTATTTATCTTTGTATTCCAACTATGGAAAGAGGTATATATTTTTAGTAATCAAAGAAGCTAAGCAATTGGATCCAAATGATTACTCAAGTTTTATTATTGTTTAAGTTACATTGGAAAACAAAATATAAATACTTTTGAACATTCAATCTATTTTTTGTTTCTTTGACGATGGGGATATAATTAGCTATGTACTTACCCTCTTATTGTATTGTATCTTATTGTATTGTATCTTATGTATTATAAATTATTTTCTCTAAATATCATAAGTATTTTACAAAATAAAACTACTAATTATATTTTTAATATTAGAAATAAATTTTGAAAAAACCTTCTTTTATAAATGTTTAAATAAATACCTTATTTTAAAATTACTTATCTTTAATTTATTTGTACTTTATTTTGAAATTACCAAAATTATATGTACTTAACTTATAACTAAATTAACACAACAAACTTTATATATAAACTTTTTTTAAAGTTATTTACCAAATTAGCATAACAAACTTTATATATATAAATATAAATTTAAGTTATTTACCAAGAGTTTTGAAAATATGCATAAAGTAATCTTAAAATAAACAATCTTTGAACTTTTTATTTTATAAAAAGTAAAGTAATCATAAATAAAGAAACAATCAATCATTAAGACATTTTTAAATTTTTGTAAAAGTTGTTTACCTTGGAGTTTTCAAAATATGCATAAAATAATTACACATGTGAAGACATTTTTGAAATTGTTATTTTTTAACAGCAAAATAATCATAAAATAAATAATCAATCAATCAATACATATTTGAAGACATTTTTGAATTCTTTATTTTATAAAAAATATTTTGAAAAATATTTTTTGCATAGTTATTTTTTTAACATTAATATGCATCATGATGTATATTCTAATTTTTTTTTCAAAAATATTAAATATAAATATTTTCATTAAAAAATTGTTAGAACTTTAGGATGAAAGATGTCTTGACAAATGAAAAGTGCAAATATTATTTATATAAAAATTTTAAACTATATATTAAAATATGTCTTAACATTTTAGATATTAATGCTATATATCTTAATATTCACACAAAATAAAAAGTGCAAATATTCTTATATAAGATTGGAATCCAACCATTATAATAATTAAAAATACAACAACTTCCAACTATATTATAAAAGATGTTTGGATATCTTAAACATTGATGATATACATCTCAAAATCAACACTAATATTTAAAATTTAAAATTCTTTATAAAACCAAAATTACAATTAAAAAAAACATTACAAAACAAATAATAATTACAAATCCCATATTTTTCAAAAATATTACATCTATTAACCAATGCCATATCAACTTTTAAGAGTAGTATTATAAAACAAAAAACAAAAAAAACCTTAAAAAATCATAACTATTAAACAAATCTCATATCATTATGAATATTAACATATCTCATTCTCTATTATCCAAGGAAGTATATGACTATTAACAAATTCCAAATTTTATATAAGAAATATCTTAAATATGACAAAAGAAATATTTTAAATATGAATGAGAAAATTTTCAATATATATATATACGTATGTGTGTGTTTTTATTTTTATGTCCTTCATAATTAGAGTAAATATTCAAATATCAAATAAAAAATGAATTCAAATTTTATGTGGGGATTTACTTAAAAAACTATGATTATAATTACTTTACAAATAAAAAACAATTAAAAAAATAAAAATTATGTAATATTGAAATGTCAACTAAAAAATTATTTATATAATTTTTGAATTTTCAATAAATAAATAAACAAATATTTTTAATATTTTTTTTAGACATCATTCCTACTATTAACTTCAACTTCAGGGCAGAAGCCAAAGATGCCATCCCATCCGGACATGTTTATTTGTTCAATACTTTTCTTTCTCTTATTTATATATATTTTTAATTTTCAATAAATAAAAAAATTATGTTTAATTTTTTTTTTCATTTTTGACAACTTAAATAATATTAAATTAAATTTAACTTTATAACATCTTAATTATAACTCAGAACATTCTACCATTCACTAATTAATATGGTCTATACTCATTAAGAAAAAAATCCATTCTCTCATTTATTAATATTATTTACATTTATATAAAAAAAATATCATTCATTCACTTATTAATATTATCTACATTCATATAAAAACAAAATAATTTACTCACTATATCACAAACACTTTATACTTTCTTTAGATCTTATATAGATGAAACGATGAGAAAATTTGACTTCACTATCATCCATTTACTTAAAATACCTTAAGTTAACTAATGTGTTATGCTTATCATTCTGATTCAAGCATTTTAATTTCAAGCATTCATATTCTTACTGTAAGTTTATCTGTCAACAATATCTATTGCATTTAATTCTTTCTGGTTTAAATCTAGCCGAGATAGTACCAGTAGGCAAGCGAAAAATGGTTTGCTGAGGAAATTGGTGAAGTCCTAGAGGTTTGAAGTGGTCTGTGAGAAGGGTAATAGCCGTTGGAGTTAGGTGCCGTAAATCCCTGTTAGTCAAGACCAGAGTGAGCCAGAGCCTCTATCCAAATGGACCCATCAATGGATATTGTCCCTCACACTATACTAGATTGTCAGCAAGAGGAAAATGAAATAGTATCATTGGCCGAGAGACGCTCATCCTTCGCTGATGAATGCTCTACATCTGACTCTTCATATATTCATATACAAGACACCAATCCATCTCAGAATTGGGAACTTCCTACAATCCTTCCTAAGGATGTCTAGAAGTTAAATCTGTGGCAACAGATGTCTGCCACCCAAATTAAGTTGTCTTCGGTAGATATATCTTTTACGGATTCTAAAGAACCCATTCACATTAACCTTCTTGATAAATCTCAAATTGATTGGGCAATAAAATCCGGATATAAGTATGCACATCTTGGTGCAATAAAATTAGGCCTTGGTCCTCTTGTTAGGCCATACCTACCTGTGTCTTCGTTGTGTGTAGCTGTAGACACCCGTCATGTTAATTTTGCCGATGCGATTATTGGGGGATTCACAGCCCCACTGCATGATGGTCCCGCTCATGGGACAATCTTCCCTAAATATAGCGTAAGTTTAGATGATCCTCATATCTATAACTTACTGAAAGCTTATATTCTTCCCTAGGGGTTTCACATGAAAACTGGTTCCAGAATAATCCAGTTAAAAAGCCTTGTATGCATCAGATTTGGCAATGAAACCCTTTCACCTTTGCATTCCAAAGTTCACCAGAGTTCACGCCTGCACAGCGTGGTGGAAAGCGATAAGTCGAAACAAGCCCAACCAGTCACCTTTGAATGGACTGGAATTTCCTATCCTCAAAAATGGGAAATTAAATATAAAGAGTTAAGAGATGCTGAAACTGTCAAGAATTCTATATCCAAGCCCTTAACCTTTAATAGCAGAACAAGTTCTTTCCGTCTCCCTGAGACAACCCCTGCTCCTACTTTCGCTCCTCCTCTAATAAGATATTCTTCAATTTCATCTTCTGAAAATAATCTACCTGTCTCTGCATACAGGAGACCCAGAGAAAACCTGGCTGATTATCTGTCATTCCCTTCTGTTAAACCATCTTATACAGGTCTTTCTGATAATGAACATAGAGGACAAAACCAAAACTGTCCAGCCTGTAGAAAGACTCTTCAGAAACTTGAGCATCATAAGCAGAAGCCATCCCTTGGAATGTTTACCCTTCCAAGACAGAAAACCTCTTTCAAAGCAGTTACGAATGGAAGAAGAACATATGTCCCAGGAAGAAATCTTCCTGATACTCCATTCAGACAGTTCTCATCAGAGGGAACTATGAAAAAAGAGTTTCTCCCTTACAAATCATCTGGTCCAGATGAATCTGTATCAGATGAAGCTAAACAGTTAAACTGGGGAAACATGCAACACAAATTAACTACTGATAACTTAGATGACATGGCAACTGACCTGCTTAAGATAAAATCTGGTATTCTTGAAGAAAAAGAAAAGATAGCTGTGATAGAAACCAAATTAGAATTGTTAAATCATCTGTTAACAGATGCGGAAGAGATCAAAGAAGTTGTAGCCAAGGATGCAGATAAAAGGAGACTAGCCCATCTTGAAGAACTTATAGGCCAGACAAAAGAACTAAGAAAGAAAGTTCCAGGTTTGAGTCCCACAACTTTTTCCCTTGCTACAAAAGGCTATCCAAGAAAGAATGACCCAGAGCCAAAGTTACAAAGAAGTTATTCTTTTGGCATGTTTGAAGTCCAAGAAGAAGATACTCGCCCTGACTTCAATTTCGGGCGTGATGAAGAAGAACTTGCTGAAGTTCAGGAATGGATTGGGCACTTCAAGTCCTTCCCTCCTGCTCTAGAGCCAAAGTATTTAAATATACTGTCAGTAAAAACAAAACGTGCTAAATATTCTAGACAAGCCCAACTTGAGTTCGATATAGAAATGCCTCAAGCATCCCAAGGTCCAAAGCTTAATACCTACTTTGGTGTTAATGCTATCAATAACATTATATCTTAGATGCCTGACCAGCCAGTCCTTAATATCAAATGTCAGTCACGAGAAAATGTCAGAGATTCCATAACATTAATGCGTCATTGGACTCTGTCCAAACGAACTCAAGATCCTTCGCTAACTAGCCAGCAGTTAGTAGGACAGATAGTTGCAGGACTTTCAGGTCTTGCAAATGAATGGTGGCGGTGGCTATCACAAGATGCACGGAATGAAATGTTGAATGCAGAAGATGTTGACCAGCAATTCTTGCAAGCTCTAGGCAAGCAGTTCTATGGTGCTGAAGATCATGACATATCTGATCATTTAGCATCCCTCTTTATGTCAGCTCGGCTTTGTAATCTCTCCCAAGCCGAAGAATATTTCTGCTATATGCAGAATTTGCTTATCTCTGTCGAGAAAGCTGATGACCCTGCTTATCTAAAACACTATATTAGAAGCTTTCCAGGTCATGTCCCTGACGCGGTAGAAAAGTATATGAAAGACAAAAACATTAACTACCGTAATCTTTCTCTTGCCCAGCTTCATGGTCACATTCTAGAAACATGGAAAGAACATTGTCTTGAGAAAAGAGTAAGCAAAGATTTCAAGCGACACCAAGATATGTACACCCCGTCGTTTTGTAAAAATGTTTCTCAGTTACCAGACTGGGGTTGTGGTGCGCACAATAGAGGTCATTTGCAGGATAATTGCAAATGTCACAAGAAAAAGAAGAAATGGTTTTATTCTAGTAAACCTCGGTTTCATTATCCCGATAAACCCTTGAAATACAACAGAAAGCCGAAGTACAAGAAATCTGCAGTTTCTCGCAGATTCATTAAAAGAAGATCCAAGCCTCCCAATAAGGAAGTTTGTTTCCTCTGTGGCAAGAAACGCCACTGGGAAAACAAGTGCCCAAAGAAAAAGACCAAGCCCCGACTTGCAGCTTTCTGTGATTCTCTGGATCCTAGCTGGTGGGATATGCCAGAGCCTTATGATACACTAGAAGGTGATATTTTGTTTCTTCCATCTGATTCTCAGTCAGAATCCGAGTCAGAACCTGACCTTGCTGCCTTTAATAAATTTTCTTCTTCCTCCTCTTCCTCCTATGAATCTAATTCAGAACCAAATTTAGGGGGGTTCGAGAAGCCAGATTTCGATTTTATAGGCTTTTCCCTTAATATGTTTTCTCTATCAAAGCCCCAGAATTTAGAGAAACAGATTGCAGCCATAGATCTGCAATTATCAGAGATGCCTCCTTACCAGTATCAGCTCAGAGCATCTCTGAAAGAAGATAAAAAGAAACTGCTCAAACAGCTTGAGCAAGAAAAAGGAAAAGGGAAAGTCATGACTGTCACTCCTGTAGTCTATAATCCGGTTGAGCTCTTTCAAGGATATCCTGAAGGCCATGATGATAGACAAAGCTTCAAGACAGACAAAGAAGCAATGCTCAGATCACAGATCAGAGAAAAGCAAGCACAAATGAAACAGCTGATGACAGAGATTGATGATCTCAAATGTATGATTAAGATTATCCAGGAAGAGAAAGATCAATCTTCAGATGAAGAAATAAACAAGCAATTTGATAGAGCTATGAGCATAGAAACACCCAGGAGAAATAAAGTAACCATAGAAGAATCTCCCACTGGTTCTCCCTCTCCTCCTCGTGATTTATCCCTGTCAATGCTTTCAGGTCCTAAGTTCTTCGTGAAAGTCCAGTTTAAGCCTGATGAGTATAAGCCCTATCTCCTGGATTGCATGATTGACTCAGGATGTCAAGTAAATTTAGCTAGAGGTTTAGCCCTTCCTCATTTCTATTGGGAAAATATATCTGCTCAAGGAGCCTCCATTAAAGGTACTACTGTTCACATTACTGCAAAAGCTGAACTCTTCCCTGTACAGTTTAATAAAGTTTTTGATAAACTAACATTATATAGATTAGATGATTTGTCTGATGACTGTGTACTCGGATCTGAATTCCTACACCGAGTAAGCATGTTTGCTGTAGATACTAAAAAGATGACATTCACCTGTATATTCAATAACCAGTCTGTCACGCTCCCTATCTCATTCCAGTCATCTCCTAAATGTTTTGTTCCAGTAAAAGAGCCTATACATAAACCTAACCCAGCTCAGCTCTTGAAAATGGATAGATGCATTTCCTTCTCAGAAGTTCACGGTGAAAAGATGTTAAAAGACATATCTGAGAAGCTTGTCAAAGATTGCTATTCAGACAACCTTAATGCCTTTTGGACTAGGGAAAAATATTTTGTTTCACTACCTTATGATCCTTTGAAGAAAATTAAGCCTATGAAAGCCTCGGCCAGAATAATGTCTCCTTATGAACGAGAATTCTGTGCTAACAAAGTTAAAGACTTGCTGAAGAAAGGCTTGATAGAACCATCCAAGAGCCCGTGGGCATGCAGAGCCTTCGTGGTATAAGCACTCGAAAATCAAGAGAGGTAAGCCTAGGCTGGTAGTTAACTACAAGCCTTTAAATGCTGCACTCCAAAAGGTAAGATATCCTCTCCCAGATAAAGCCAGCTTGCTGCAAAGAATTGCAGGCTGCACTATATTTAGTAAGTTTGACTTAAAGTCTGGTTTCTACCAGATTGGCATTGAGGCTAAAGATAGATTTAAAACTACATTTGTGGTTCTGCATGGCCAGTATCAGTGGAAAGTTTTTCCATTTGGGATTAACAATGCTCCCTCAGAGTTTCAAAAGAGAATGGAAGATATATTTCGAGAAAAACTCTGGGTGCTAGTATTCATAGATGATATCTTAATATGCTCAAAGAACCTGCAAGAACATTTGAAGCATTTACAGAACTTCTATGAATTAGTCTTCAAAGATGGGTTAGTGCTTTCTCAGAGCAAGATGGAAATTGGAAAGACTGAGATAGAATTTCTCGGTTTTAAGATTCAAAAGGGACAAGTTATTTTGCAAAACCACGTCCTACAAGTTTTCAGCAACTTTCCTGAAGAAATTACAGATAAAACCCAGTTGCAGAGGTTTCTGGGAAGCCTCAACTATATCCGACCATTTTACAAAGGTCAAGCAGCAGATGTCCATTTATTGCAGCAGCGTCTCAAGAAAAATCCGCCAAAATGGACAGCTGAAATGTCAAAGGCAGTAGAAAAGATTAAAGATAGAGTTTTACAGCTGCCTCCCTTATATTTGCCGCAGGGAACTGGTACCCTGATAATAGAAACCGATGCTTCCTCATCCACCTAGGGTGGAGTCCTACTTGAAGCAATTAACGGCAAAGAGAATATCTATGGCTTCGGCTCTAGAAGCTTTAAAGCAGCCGAATTAAACTACCCGTCAAGCCACAAGGAAATTCTGGCAGTCAAAAAGACTGTCCAGCACTTCATTATGTTCCTAAAACTTGTTAGATTCATTATTAGAACAGATTTGAAGATAATGCCTGGTATCTTTAAAAATGAGAATTTAATGGCAGAAAATAACAGTAGAATTCTTAAATGGTTTATCTGGCTAAGTAACTTTGATTTTGATATCGTGTATAAGCCAGGATATTTAAACTGTCTTGTTGATATGCTCACCAGGGAGAAAATCAGCATTCCTGCCGTGAAGATGTTCTCAGTTGGTGAATCAAGCTCTGGATCAGGTTGAACCAGAGAAGACAAAAAGAAAGCTCTGTCAGAAGAAGAGCTTAAACCAAAAGAAGGATTGTTCCTCCTCCCATGGGACGATTCCTTGCCAGAGAATGTTCGTATCCAAACACTGGAGTATGCTTCAATAGACGAAGAAAAAAGGTTCCTGCAATTGACACTCATAAAGAATATCCAGTCCTCCCCGCTGAAGCTGGAGATTATGGAGCGCTGGGAAAAAGATGCTTTTACTAGCTTTGCAGATGCCAAAGGAAAGCTCAAAGATTGCAGAGAAGTTTGGATGGATTATTGTGATGAAGATAGACTCTGGTATATTGATATATGTGATGGCCATTTAACCTAGACATCATATAATTTGATTCTACAATGTTGCAGGGAAGAACAGTCGATTATCATTTGTGCAGACCCTGCAAATCTAAGGTTTAATACTACCTGGTCAGGATGGATAGAAGTACTGTTAGATAATTTTTGTCCCCGGGTATATTGGGAGAACAGGCGTGCCAATTTCATTGCGCACATGAAAGCAGATATGGAGATAGCAAATCGAGAGAACCAATGGTTCAAATTCAAGCTCCATTTTGAAGGTGGAAGTTATAAACCACTGGATCATACAGTGTTCACACAGCAGAAGCTTATCCAAAGAAGCATTGAAAATGGCCAGATTGAGTCCAGAGTCACTATCAGAGAAATACTGCTTAACTACAGAGTTGAGTCCAAATTCCGTGGTGAATTTATCTGTGAACCAAATCTGGTATTCCAGGGTTTGGATATTGAACAATGTTTTAGTCCATTTTTATATCTGCCTCGAAGTCCCAAAAGATCTCCATAGTTGGAAGATGCTCAATTCTATGACTATTCATCAGATGATGAGATCTAGGAATATCTGCAAGGACGCGACCCATATGACTAAAGTGAAAGCTGTGGTGGGCCGTCATTCTGAAGGCTGAGTAGGCCAGCTTTGTCCTACATTGTTTCCGTCGTGGGCCGGATTAATGCTCCACTGTGTAAATATTCTTAGCTAGGACCGTCGTGGGCCAGATACTACACTTTGTTAAAGTCTGTCGGGAATCTGTCTCCCACTTATCTTGCTTTTTGATAGTGGAGTCTGTCATGATTCCAAATTCGGGTCCCCATATGTCACTGACCGATGAAGGGACGAGATAATGACTGTGGTTGTCCCCACATGTCACCCCGGATGCAGAATTTATGACTTATAGGTGTAATTCAGTAGTAACCGGATTACCGATTGACCTATTACTGTCAGTCGATGCCCACCGGACTACCGGTTGGAAGTTGTATAAATAAGACCCTCGAGGTTCATTGTAAGCATCATGCATTGAGTTTGCAAAGTCGCTCTGCAATAAGTGTCTAGAGAGTCTGCATTGAGCAAGTAGTCTGCTCTGCAAGTCTAGGATTCGAGTCTGTAAGAGAAGTATGCTCTGCGTCTTGGCCTTCGAGCTATAAGAACGCATCAGAACCTCAAGTTTATATATTGAGTCTGTAACAGAGTGAGTATGCTCTGCAGGTTGGCGTAAATCTATAACATTGCATCAGAAGACTCCGAGTCTGTAGATTTGAGTCTGTACCAGAGTCTATGCTCTGCGACTTGGCGTAATGCTATAAGATCGCATCAGAATACTCTGCTAGGTATTGTGTTTGTATTACAGTGACGACCTTCGCAGTCCGAAGGTGATATGTTGAGTCTCTAATATTTCTGTGGAAGCAAATGATTGTAATAGTTTCTCATTTTAATATAAAGATTGAATGAGTGGATTGAGACTGATCGGTCACTGGGAGCAAATGATTAGATTTGTAGGGTCTGCACAAATGATAATCGACTGTTCTTCCCTGCAACATTGTAGAATCAAATTATATGATGTCCAGGTTAAACGGCCATCACATATATCAATATACCAGAGTCTATCTTCATCACAATAATCCATCCAAACTTCTCTGCAATCTCTGATCTTTCCTTTGGCATCTGCAAAGCTGGTAAAAGCATCTTTTTCCCAGTGCTCCATAATCTCCAGCTTCAGCAGGGAGGACTGGATATTCTTTATGAGTGTCAATTGCAGGAACCTTTTTGCTTCGTCTATTGAAGCATACTCCAGTGTTTGGATACAAACATTCTCTGGCAAGGAATCGTCCCATGGGAGGAGGAACAATCCTTCTTTTGCTTTAAGCTCTTCTTCTGACAGAGATTTATTTTTGTCTTCTCTGGTTCGACCTGATCCAGAGCTTGATTCACCAACTGAGAACATCTTCATGGCAGGAATGTTGCTTTGCTCCCTGGTGAGCATATCAACAAGAAATTTTAACTATCCTGGCTTATACACGATATCAAAATCAAATTTACTTAGCCAGATAAACCATTTAAGAATTCTACTGTTATTTTCTGCCATTAAATTCTCATTTTTAAAGATACCAGGCATTATCTTCAAATCTGTTCTAATAATGAATCTAACAGGTTTTAGGAACAGAATGAAGTGCTGGACAGTCTTTTTGACTACCAGAATTTCCTTGTGGCTTGACGGGTAGTTTAATTCGGCTGCTTTAAAGCTTCCAGAGCCGAAGCCACAGATATTCTCTATGCCATTAATTGCTTCAAGTAGGACTCCACCCCAGGTGGATGAGGAAGCATCAGTTTCTATTATTAGGGTACTAGTTCCCTACGGCAAAGATAAGGGAGGTAGCTGTAAAACTCTATCTTTAATCTTTGCTACTGCCTTTGACATTTCAGCTGTCCATTTTGGCAGATTTTTCTTGAGACGATGCTGCTATAAATGGACATCTGTTGCTTGACCTTTGTAAAATGGTCGGATATAGTTGAGGCTTCCTAGAAACCTCTGCAACTGGGTTTTATCTGTAATTTCTTCAGGAAATTTGCAGAAAACTTGTAGGACGTGGTTTTGCAAAATAACTTGTCCATTTTGAATCTTAAAACCGAGAAATTCTATCTCAGTCTTGCCAATTTCCATCTTGCTCTAAGAAAGCACTAACCCATGTTTGAAGACTAATTCATAGAAGTTATGTAAATGCTTCAAATGTTCTTGCAGGTTCTTTGAGCATATTAAGATATCATCTATGAATACTAGCGCCCAGAGTTTTTCTCGAAATATATCTTCCATTCTCTTTTGAAACTCTGAGGGAGCATTGTTAATCCCGAATGGAAAAAATTTCCACTGATACTGGCCATGTGGAACCACAAATGCAGTTTTAAATCTATCTTTAGCCTCAATGCCAATCTGGTAGAAACCATACTTTAAGTCAAACTTACTAAAGATAATGCAACCTGCAATTCTTTGCAGCAAGCTGGCTTTATCTGGGAGAGGATATCTTACCTTTTGGAGTGCAGCGTTTAACGGCTTGTAGTTAACTACCAGCCTAGGCTTACCTCTCTTGATTTCCGAGTGCTTATTGACCACGAAGGCTCTACATGCCCACGGGCTCTTGGATGGTTCTATCAAGCCTTTCTTCAGTAAGTCTTTAACTTCGTTAGCACAGAATTCTCGTTCAGAAGGAGACATTATTTTGGCTGAGGCTTTCATAGGCTTAATTTTCTTCAAAGGATCATAAGGTAGTGAAACAAAATATTTTTCCCTAGTCCAAAAGGCATTCGGGTTGTCTGAAGAACAATCTTTGACAAGCTTCTCAGATATGTCTTTTAACATCTTTTCACCGTGAACTTCTGAGAAGGAAATGCATCTATCCATTTTCAAGAGATGAGCTGGGTTAGGTTTATGTACAGGCTCTTTTACTGGAACAAAACATTTAGGAGATGACTGCAATGAACAGTAGTACCTTCAATGGCGGCTCCTTGAGCAGATATCTTTTCCCAATAGAAATGAGGAAGGGCTGAACCTCTAGCTAAATTTACTTGACATCCTGAGTCAATCATGCAGTCCAGGAGATAGGGCTTATACTCATCAGGCTTAAACTGGACTTTCATGAAGAACTTAGGACCTGAAAGCATTGACAGGGATAAATCACGAGGAGGAGAGGGAGAACCAGTGGGAGATTCTTCTATGGTTACTTTCTTTCTCCTAGGTGTTTCTATGCTCATAGCTCTGTCAAATTGCTTGTTTATTTCTTCATCTGAAGATTAATCTTTCTCTACCTGGATAATCTTAATCATACATTTGAGATCATAAATCTCTGTCATCAGTTGTTTCATTTGTGCTTTCATTTCTCTGATCTTTGATCTGAGCATTGCTTCTTTGTCTGTCCTGAATCTTTGTCTATCATCATGGCCTTCAGGATATCCTTGATAGAGCTCAACCGGATTATAGACTACAGGAGTTACAGTCATGACTTTCCCTTTTCCTTTTTCTTGCTCAAGCTGTTTGAGCAGTTTCTTTTTATCTTCTTTTAGAGATGCTACGAGCTGATACTGGTAAGGAGGCATCTCTGATAATTGCATATCTATGGCTGCAATCTGTTTCTCTAAATTTTGGGGCTTTGATAGAGAAAACATATTAAGGGAAAAGCCTGTAAAATCAAAATATGGCCGCTCGAACCCCCCTAAATTTGGTTCTGAATCAGATTCATAGGAGGAAGAGGAGGAAGAAGCAAATTTATTAAAGGCAACAAGGCCATGTTCTAACTCGGATTCTGACTGAGAATCAGATGGAAGAAACAAAATATCACCTTCTGGTGTATCATAAGGCTCTGGCATATCCCACCAGCTAGGATCCAGAGAATCACAGAAAGCTGCAAGCTGGGGCTTGGTCTTTTTCTTTGGGCACTTGTTTGCCCAGTGGCCTTTCTTGCCACAGAGGAAACAAACTTCCTTATTGGCAGGTTTGGATCTTCTTTTAATGAATTTGCGAGAAACTGCAGATTTCTTGTACTTCGGATTTCTGTTGTATTTCAAGGGTTTATCGGGATAATGATACCGAGGTTTACTGGAATAAAACCCTTTCTTCTTTTTCTTGTGACATTTGCAATTATCCTGCAAATGACCTCTATTGTGCGCACCAAAACCCCAGTCTGGTAACTAAGCAACATTTTTACAAAACGAAAGGGTGTACATATCTTGGTGTCGCTTGAAATCTTTGATTACTCTTTTCTCAAGACAATGTTCTTGCCATGTTTCTAGAATGTGACCATGAAGCTGGGCAAGAAAAAGATTACGGTAGTTAATGTTTTTGTCTTTCATATACTTTTCTACCGCATCAGGGACATGACCTGGAAAGATTCTAAGATAGTGTTTTAGATAAGCAGGGTCATCAGCTTTCCCGGCAGAGATAAGCAAATTCTACATATAGCAGAAATATTCTTCGGCTTGGGAGAGATTACAAAGTCAAGATGACATAAAGAGGGATGTTAAATGATCAGATATGTCATGATCTTCAGCACCATAGAACTGCTTGCCTAGAGCTTGCAAGACTTGCTGGTCAGCATCTTTTGCATTCAACATTTCATTTCGTGCATCTTGTGATAGCCACCACCACCATTCATTTGCAAGACCTGAAAGTCCTGCAACTATCTGTCCTGCTAACTGCTGGCTAGTTAGCGAAAGATCTTGAGTTCGTTTGGACAGAGTCCAATGATGCATTAATTTTATGGCATCTCTGACATTTTCTCGTGATTGACATTTGATATTAAGGACTGGATGGTCAGGCATCTGATAGATAATGTTATTGATAGCATTAACACCAAAGTAGGTATTAAGCTTCGGACCTTAGGATGCTTGAGGCATTTCTATATCGAACTCAGGCTGGGCTTGTCTAGAAGATTCAGCACGTTTTGTTTTTACTGACAGCATATTTAAATACTTTGGTTCTAGAGCAGGAGGGAAGGACTTGAAGTGCCCGATCCATTCCTGAACTTCAGCAAGTTCTTCTTCATCATACCCTAAATTGAAGTCAGGGCGAGTATCTTCTTCTTGGACTTCAAACATGCCAAAAGAATAACTTCTTTGTAATTTTGGCTCTAGGTCATTCTTTCTTGAATAGCCTTTTGCAGCAAGGGCAAAAGCTGTGGGACTCAAACCTGGAACTTTCTTTCTTAGTTCTTTTGTCTGGCCTATAAGTTCTTCAAGACGGGCCAGACTCCTTTCTATTTTATCTGCAGCCTTGGCTACAGCTTCTTTGATCTCTTCCGCATCTGTTAATAGATGATTTAGCAATTTTAATCTGGTTTCTATCACAGCTATCTTTTCTTTTTCTTCAAGAATACTAGATTTTATCTTAAGCAAGTCAGTTGCCATGTCATCTAAGTTATCAGCAGTTAATTTGTGTTGCATGTTTCCCCATTTTAACTGTTTAGCTTCGTTTGATACAGATTCATCTGGACCAGATGATTTGTAAGGGAGAAACTCTTTTTTCATAGTTCCCTCTGATGAGAACTGTCTGAATGGAGTATCAGGAAGATTTCTTCCTGGGACATATGTTCTTCTTCCATTCGTAACTGCTTCGAAAGAGGTGTTCTGTCTTGGAAGGGTAAACATTCCAAGGGATGGATTCTACTTATGATGCTCAAGTTTCTGAAGAGTCTTTCTACAGGCTGGACAGTTTTGGTGTTGTCCTCTATGTTCATTATCAGAAAGACCTGTATAAGATGGTTTAACAGAAGGGAATGACGGATAATCAGCCAGGTTTTCTTTGGGTCTCCTGTATGCAGAGACAGGTAGATTATTTTCAGAAGATGAAATTGAAGAAGATCTTATTAGAGGAGGAGTGAAAGTAGGAGCAGGGGTTGTCTCAGGGATATGGAAAGAACTTGTTCTGCTATTAAAGGTTAAGGGCTTGGATATAGCATTCTTGACAGTTTCGGCATCTCTTAACTCTTTATATTTAATTTCCCATTTTTAAGGATAGGAAATTCCAGTCCATTCAAAGGTGACTGGTTGGGATTGTTTCGACTTATCACTTTCCACCACGCTGTGCAGGCGCGAACTCTGGTGAACTTTGGAACGCAAAGGTGGAATGGAGTCATTGCCAAATCTGACGCAGACAAGGATTTTTAACTGGATTATTCTGGAACCAGTTTTCATGTGAAACCCCTAGGGAAGAATATAAGCTTTCAGTAAGTTATAGATATGAGGATCATCTAAACTTACGCTATATTTAGGGAAGATTGTCCCATGAGTGGGACCATCATGCAGTGGGGCTGTGAATCCCCCAATAATCGCATTGGCAAAATTAACATGACGGGTGTCTACAGCTACACACATTGACGACACAGGTAGGTATGGCCTAACAAGAGGACCAAGGCCTAATTTTATTGCACCAAGATGTGCATACTTATATTCGGATTTTATTGCCCAATCAATTTGAGATTTATCAAGAAGTTTAATGTGAATGGGTTCTTCATAATCCGTAAAAGATATATCTACTGAAGACAACTTAATTTGGGTGGCAGACATCTGTTGCCACAGATTTAACTTATAGACATCCTTAGGAAGGATTGTAGCAAGTTCCCAATTCTGAGATGGATTGGTGTCTTGTATATGAATATATGAAGAGTCAGATGTAGAGCATTCATCAGCGAAGGATGAGCGTCTCTCGGCCAATGATACTATTTCATTTTCCTCTTGCTGACAATCTAGTATAGTGTGAGGGACAATATCCATTGATGGGTCCATTTGGATAGAGGCTCTGGCTCACTCTGGTCTTGACTAACAGGGATTTACGGCACCTAACTCCAACGGCTATTACCCTTCTCACAGACCACTTCAAACCTCTAGGACTTCACCAATTTCCTCAGCAAACCATTTCCGCTTGCCTACTGGTACTATCTCGGCTAGATTTAAACCAGAAAGAATTAAATGCAAAGATATTGTTGACAGATTAACTTACAGTAAGAATATAAATGCTTGAAATTAAAATGCTTGACTCAGACTGCTGGCTCTGATACCATTTGCTCCCAGCGACCGATTAGTCTCAATCCACTCGTTCAATCTTTATATTAAAATGAGAAACTATTACAATCATTTGCTTCCACAGAAATATTACAGACTCAACAGATCGCCTTCGGACTGCGAAGGTCGTCACTGTAATACAAAAATACCTTAAGTTAACTAATGTGTTGTGCTTATCATTTATAAATTAATGAATAGAATACAATTTATTTATTCTTAACATCTCATATATAACATATAAATTGATGAATAAGATAAAATTTATCCAAAATGCTTGCTTTTTTTTGTTTAATTGTGACATTCCTGAAACACATCATATTGATTATTCGGATTTCAGTCCAACTCCCATATGACTTTATCTGGATTTCAGTGCAACTTCCATATGAGTTTATTTGAAGAGATAGTTGTAAATTAATTCATTATTTATAAAAATTTATTAAAAATTTTAAAAATTATTTAATAACTATATATATTAAAACTAGATAAACTTTTTTAATAAAATTAAAAATAAATAAAACATTTATATTAAAAAGTCTTTTTACAATTATAAAACTATAAATAACACAATTAAGTACAAAATCATTAAAAATTAAACTTAATCTAAATTTCAAACCAATCAATATAAAAAAGACATTTTATCTTATCTAAATATTGTATATTTTTTTAAATTATCATTTAAGCCATGATTAAGAATTAAGAAAAAGACAGCCCCATACTCCCACATGCCGAAGATGAACGAACCACTCCTAATTAAACTTTAAACTTTTCCCATTATTCTTACTTTCTGGTAATAATAATTTTATTTTTATAGCAAATTCAAACACCTAAAATTCAAGAATGCAGAGTGTGTTTTTCCCGCTCCAGCTCCCACGTCCGAGAGATTTGGAGAATATTTAATAAAAACAAAACCTAAAACGTGATTCACAATAATTAAGAATAAGAGCTTATTTATTCACATAAAATATTAGTTACAAAACATTTTTTATAAATAAAAATATTTATATTTTTTTAAAATATTATTTAAGAAGTGATTACCAATAAAAAACAAAATATAAGTTATGATTCACAATAATTAACAATAAAAACAAAATCTGTGCACTGATTAACAACAAAACATACTATTTTCTGAACATTGCTAAAATGAAAAAAATAACTCACCATCCAAGAGGGATTATGTGAGAGCACAACATCATTCTTGCCACATTTTTGTTTAAGTGTTATATAATTCCCAATGGGACACCCCCAATAGTTCATTATTTCTCCCTCCAAAATGTGATTTTTTTCTATATATATTTATAAAAGTGGCACTAGACTCTATTTATGATTCATCGAAAAATGAGCTCAAATATCAAGGTGTCTCTTAGGTTTCCTCTTCTGTCAACTGAATGCTAGCAACGTTCAGTATCCCTCGTCTTCCTAACTGATTGAGGCGTTGTGTGAGAGAATTCTCCTGATGGTAAGCCTTAGCTTGTTCCATAGATTCTGCCTCGAAATCTCCAAGCTGAGTATAGAGCCACTCCTTCACTTCCCTAACAGTGAGAAAGCAGATCTTGGTTTTCTCCAGCTCTTCCCACAGCTCGACATCCTTCCTTTGGCTCTCTTTCTCCAACTCTTCCCACAGCTCGGCGTCCTTCCTTTGGCTCTCTTTCTCCAATTCTTCCCACAGCTTGTCGTCCTGCCTTCAACGTTGGTTTGGGCAATAGAGAGGACACACATTAATCGTTCTGGCATTCTTCCAATACCCTATTTTTTTTTAACTACACCCATCAACCAACTAACATTTCCTAGGTGGGAAACAAGCCTTTTCATTATCCATGGCCTAACAATCCTAATCATGAACTGTTGCTTTCAATACACTACGCCTTTATTTTTGCATTTGAGACCTTGGTGTGGGATTTCCATTGCTTAAATAATAGGGAGCGAGCGAGAGCTAGGGAAGTAATAGACTCACTCGTGTATTCAATCATAGGCAAAATCGCTCTAATAGGGAGTGTATTTTGTTGGGAAGGAAGGCATGATTGTTCAGACGGCGATCCCGATCTAGGAAATTTCGATCAGTTGTGCGTTAAAATTGGGAAGGAAGGCACCACTAAGAACTTTGTTTCAAAACATCTGGTAAAGAAGCAGCCCGCTTCAGGCTTGAATGGGACAGGAGCCAGATCCAGGACATTAACTCAGAGGCCCCTTTGTTGGCGGTTATTCCCTGTGTTTGTGAATGAGAATGGCAGCAGAAGCTTCTTCTACCATGGTGGAGAAGGGGAGGCCTTGGTGTGAGGAGAAATCATTGATCACCGAGCCACCGTATAGATGTTACTTTCGTTTACTTTCAAAATTCAAATTCATTTTTGGAAACTGTTTCAAAACAGTGGAGCAACGGGATGTATGTCATGAGAACACTAAAGCTATGGGATATATGTCATGCATGATATGCATAATAGACTCTCGATGCATGGAATGTGATATGCATAACAGGATCTTGGTGCATGGTATGTGGTATGCATGTTATCGCTCAAAGTCAATGGTTGAACATTGTAGCCGAAAATCCCTTGCCAAGAAATAGGATATGCACGAACGATTATAGTATGTCAGAGCCCCACAACATTCAACACTTTGATGTGGGTTGCATATTAGTTGTCGTAACCCTTTCCCTAGAAAAGGGGTTGCAGGAAAACTCAGGTCATGGAGGCACCATCCTGATCCACATCTCCTGCCCACCATCCCATGCTATCTCGATGCCATGGGATTCTAAAGTAATACTCTAGGAAAACTCATATCATGGAGGCATTGTCATGATCCACATCCCTTGTCCACGATCCCATGTTATTCCCATGGGGTGGGATACTAAAGTAATACAGAGGATTCTTCCATCACATCATAACTACACAAATCACATCAGAGGATCCTCCCATCTCATCACGGCAGCTGCAGAAATCACGTATAACTACTCATGCAGTCAGTGTGAGTTGCTCGTGTTTTTCAAAATGTTCAAGAAGGACCTCAACCAAAAAAAAATGTTTGGAAAAAATTCTGTAGAGTTGCAAGTTGGGGACCAACATAACTACCGAACTCCTAGAGGGATAAGTTCTATAAAAAGTTGTTAAAAATGAGTGTTTATATGTGTTGGCGTGGATATTCATGCTCTCACGGGAATGTTTATTGAAAATTTGATGAGTGCAATATTAATATTGAAGATGAGTGTTGAAAACCTGCATAGAAAGATCTAGCTAGCAAGAGAGAACACGTAGCTTGCAAAAAAGAAAATAATGAAAACCAAAGAGAAGGAATGAAATAATTCTGTGTTGATATGTGAAAAAGATTACAATGCATAATATCTACCTTAAGTAGCTCTAATAAGGAAACATGCCATAGTGGTGGTCTAGAGACATCTAATACAAGCCGTTAGTTATGGAGTTAACTAAACCCAAGGCTGTTAGTTACAGAGTTAACTGAGCCTGCATGGGTCCCCAACAGATATTTGAGCGCTCTTCCATTTTGTTGACGGAGAGTCTGATTCTAGTGTCCAGTGATTTAAAACCCCTGCAAATTCCTCAGAAATAGATGGATAAAATTGAAAACGAATTATTGATTGAAAATTAAAAACAAAGTCATTCTAAATGAAGGGTGGGGTACACTTTACTTCCCTTTGCATCAAAATTTAGGTCGCAAGAGAGTGAACCGTATGCATTAAAGGAAACCCACCATTCATGCATTGAAATGAAGTTCAACGGGAAATCGAATGCGGGGAAAGGCAATTTCTATTAACTAAATTGAAACAATACATCAAAAATCAAAGGCACGGTGCTAGTACAACACTTCAACAACAAGATATGAAACTAAACATAATTTTGGGAGACTAGAATGCTGCAAGCACCCAAAAATGGATAGCAAGCACTGAAACTCTATCACTTCTCACGAGAATGCAACTTCTCCTTCTTCGTCTGGTGAACACTAGAACTCTAATAGGGTGGATAGAGTGGATATGGGTGGAATGGGGTCTTCTACAATGAAGAGGCATTGAAACCCATCCATACACGATCTTTGCAGTTTCCATGATGAGATGGGAGGTTCCTCCAACATGATTTCTGCAGTGGTCATGATGAGATGGAAGGATCCTTTTTATTACTTGAGCAGCTCATCGCATGGGCATGGCATGGGATAGTGCCCATGTGATTTGGATCGGGATGGTTCCTCCATGATGTGATTTTTTAGATAGCCTCTTTTCTGGGAGAGGAGAGGGAAACCACGTATATGCACTTACATATAGTGCATAGATCGTTAGAATAATCCATACAACCACAATATTAATGACTCTACTATGGGGTGGATATTGCTTTCAGTGCACCGATCGTTAGAATAATCCATACAACAACAATCTTAAAGACTCTACTATAGGGTGGTTATTGCTTTCCATCCTCCAAAGAAGCACATATCATTAGAATAATCCATACAACAACAATCTTAATGACTCTATTGCAAGGTGGGAAAGTAAAATCATGTATGTGCACTGATAGACCGTCGAATAAGCCCCACAACAACAATCTTAATGAATATGTCGTGGGGTGTATATTGATTCCATTGTGAAATGACTCTAAAAAGAGTTTAGCCTACAGTTAAAAGTTAGTATAATCCAACAATGAGATTCACAGGCTAGTCTAGCCTAAAGCATTGAAAGTGGAAATCCTAAGGGGATGCATGTAGAGAAAGGGATCCATTCCTAGTGTTGTGCATGCTAAGGGAAAATAGTGCTAGTTTATTGGGTTTTGGGTTTTATGGTGTTGTGCATGCTCAATGAAAAGAATGAGTGTTGTTGGTTTTGGATTTTATGGTGTTTTATAGGATTTTATGTTCTTCTATATGTTTTGTATTTCTATTATGCACACATTTATTTTAAAATTTATGCAAAACTAGTTATATGGACTTAATTTCCATAAAATGAATGTTTTTATTTTTGTAAATAAAAAGTACTATATTAACATTCGAAGCTGATTGCATATCGATCAAACAAAGCTTTGTCGGGCTCAAGCATACAACACTTCCACAGACTAGTTCTTTCTTTCATCCTCGGACTCTATCAGGTGGGAATACAAGAAATAACTAGGCCCTTTCTTGACTATACTACTCTCTATGTGAAACTCGGAACTGTGATATCCTAAATAGATAATTTAGCAAAAAAAGGGAAATTCAGTCTACACCAATTCTAAATTGAATCCTATCCACACTCTGCACCGCCTTCGTTGTGGCCTTAGATGTGCATAACCTGATCTGTACCTTTCCTCCCTTTCTCTTCTAGATCCGCAACCATCCTTTTGCCATGAAAATTACTAGTTTTTCCATCACCCCCATTCTAAGGAGGAGGGGAATACAATTTGAGACCCAACTTTTTGACAATTAGATCAACCTGTTTGTGCATCAGGAGGCAGTCCATGTAATGCTCCTTCCATGCTTTCACCGACTCTTGATCCCCTTGTCTCTTGCTCTCACCGACTCTTGTTCCCCTTGTATCTTGCTCTCACCTTCCATTGTCACATGGGCCATGAGGTTATTCATGACCCAATATGCCATCATTAAGTGTTCATAGGAAGACACCCTCCCTGTCGTAGTTCTAGGATTTATCACCCACTCCTTGACTTATTCCCTGATCTCCTCCATCGAATCAGACTTCACCCTTTCCCATAGATCTTTCTAAATTGTGTCTATCTTATCACAAACCACTATTGGGATTCGGTCACAAAAGAATGTGGTTGCAGTCCGATCCTGGGTCTAATCTCGGGTAATTCTCCCTCATGTTCCCCTCGCATATCTACCAACTTCCCTTTTCCTTCCTCGGACCTAGCTGGCCGACGAAGGAGTTCCAACAATACTTCCTTTCTTTTTCAGTGTCATCCTCTCTTTATTACAGTTAGGCCAAGTAAGACTTGGGCTAAGAGGAGGCACTCTGATACTAATAGAAACAAAAAGGTCTAAACTGAGAGGAATATGGAATGAGAGGCTTTGATGCTCATTCAAAATTATAGCAAGGAAGGCCATTATTACTAAAACTAGGTGGCTCATTAAATCATCTGTCACGTCAATCCATTTGACTGCTTGTACATTCCTATTCTCATTGTTCTTCATGATTGAAATCCCGATCTCTTGAGGTGAGAATTGAATCGTATCCTCCCCAGATCTCCCCATCAATTGTGATAAGTACTTATCCGTGTCTTGGACAGGGGTGGGAGGTCCTTCCCTCGTCCTTTCTTTGTCTTTATTAGAAGAGGTGGGGTACATCTTTCTTGTTCACATATTGACTTGTGATGTGGTCAGGAGTCTCCTGCTCCACCATTCCCTCCTGTCCTATCACCACATTATCACTGTTATCTAGGTGGTGACATCGATCTACCTAATTCTCTCCTTTGAAAACTTGTAATTGTCCTTCTCTGATGCTTTTTCCTCCTCCCACACCCAAATTTTCCAAGGGGTCAGTGACTTTGTTATCCTCCCTCCTAACGTGGCCAAATTTCCTTGCATGGTTCGAGGCAAGGAGGGTCTCCATCACTTCCATCTTGCTCAGTGGATGCCAGCTGGTAGCAACTTTCTCTGCTCTTTTCCTCATCGATAATTTCTTGGCCATCTAGATGATGACTCGGGAGTCTCCTTCAACCATCATCAGTAACCATCAAGATCTGGAAACAAAACTAAGTCCCTGCAAAAGGCCTTCTAACTCTTTTGTGTTGTTTTTCTCAAAATCGATGGATCCATGGTACACTTTTAGAATTTCCCCTGTGGAATCCCTACAAACTCCCATGAACCCTACTAGGCCCAAATTTCCTTTTGATGCATCGTTGAAGTTGATCTTGTAAGTTCCCATCGGCAGTGGAGACCATGAAATTGGGCTACCTGGATTGCATACTGTATATTTCTTACGTAGTCCCCCTAAGTCCTCCATACCGATCCACCATCCTTTAGAAATTCGGGCTTCCAAATCAATAAACTCCTTATCCATGTCATCCCATTGGTTATTTCGAACAATCTCCTTAAATTTGTAGGTTATCCTCTTCCAAACTTCTTCCTCTGTGGATCTCCTATCCCAGAAGATTTGACTATTCCTCTCCTTCCATAAAACACATGATAGCATCCCTGGGAACATTTCCCATATCAAACCAAGAATTGGGTTATGAAACGCTTTCATGTTCCATTCTTTGGTATTTTGATCCGGTTGGCCTCTGACCCTATCGCTTCTACGAAAAATGGTCGTCCCCCGATCCCAAAAGAAAGGGACATTCATCTAGGAGATGATTCATTTTCTCCTCTTCACGGAGACATAGGGGGAACTATGTGGGGCCTTCAAAACCCTTCTTCCTGAGATTATCCCTCATCAGAATTCTTCTCTTTAAAACCAACCAATTGAGCATGGTTGGTTTTGGCCAAGGATTCATATTCCATCCCTCTCTCTATATTTTCTCTGGATCTTCCCCTCCTTTGTTCTTGATGTTGTAAGCCTCCTTTATACTAAAAAATCCTCTCGACGAGTACCCCCATCTTAACGTGTCCTGACCTTCTTGTCTTCTTATGCATATTTGTTGGTCGCTATGGGCAGACCTGGGTTTACTATAATGTACCAACAACACCCCTAACTCACTGGCCCTTTCAGCGACAGACCGCGGAGTGGCATGAAGTCTCACCCGAAGTGATTCTAATGGGTTGGCCAAAGACTCAGGTGTCTTCATCCAGGTTCTATAGCATTCTATGTGCGCCTTGCAGCTCTTCTCAGCCCGCAAGGTCTCTTTCTGTGATGCGTAGTTTCCTCTTACACGCAATGACTCTAGCCCTTATCGCATCGCCGTGTCCTGGGCAACACGTAACTCTCTCCTACGCTCGATCCTCAACCTGCGGTACCATGCACCACAGCTCCTCTGATGGTGCGATATCACCTCCTTGTGATATCCTACCGCTGCGGCTCAGCGTACTCATCATTACTCGTGTTCAACTTACAGGACTCAACATACAAGGCTACTTTACACTTCGACTCTTAATTGTCTTGAGTGAAACATAGACAAACTCTTATACATAATACTTAAAGACTTCAACATTCATTTATCCTTCTATAATGCTGTGAACTGAATAACACATATATACATTTAACTGTAAGAAAATTTCATGTAATGAGTGACAGATACAACAAGTAAATACAATCACATCAATCAATCACATAACACTCTGATTTTACGTGGTTCACTTCCAGGGTAGAAGCTACATCCACAAAACTATTTTTTATTCTATCTTGAGAGAGTACACAATTCTGCTGCACTGCATATGCAGCTAGAGATCTTCTGGGTAACTCCGCACTCACTGCCTGGAGCCATTCTCTCCTAGATCTCTTCTCTGTCTCTATATTGCCTTCTTACAATATTCTCTCTCTCTCTCTCTGTCAATCCCTGCGGATTGTTACATACATACTCACTGAGCTAGCTACTAGTTACAGTAAGATACTATAGACTAAATACAGAACCAGAGCTTAGCTTCTCTACTACAACTGTCTAAATGTCTACTTGTCTAACTTTCTAACCAACTAACTAACCAACCAACCAACCCTTTTACAATACAAAATATATCCTTTTATAGGCGGCCCAAAGGTCTCGCCATTACAACACTGTGGGCCTGTCCCAATAGTAACCAAAAAACCCTAACTAGTGACAGTCAGCATATCTGTACTTGGGGTAGCCGCTTTTCGTCACACCACTGCTCTCTACAGTCTTCCATGCTTCCCGGCGCTGACCATGGGTACTTTGCACTGCTTCCCTTTCTGTCCTTCGTCTTCAATACCTCGGCCTCGTTGCTCCTTTTCCTTTATGAGGGTAGTTGAGCCCTCCTGTCTTCCGCCGCTGCCTTCAATGTAGTGGGTGAGCTCTCTCCTCTCGGCCGCTAAAGTACTGTCGTCTTCTTTGACTTCTCTGCCTCAGTGGTCATAGTTTCCGGCTCTGCTCTGCAGCTAGAAACATGCTACGGCGTCGTATCTTTACCTTATCTCTTCATCTTTGCCAAACTCTCTATCCGCCAAAATGGCATCTTTTCCTGTAGCTGCGGGGCTCTACTCCAATAGTCCCATAACACTTACTTGTGGCTCGTCCTTGAGCCACTACCAGCGGGCTTCTCCTGCTGTAGCTTCTCCTTGGCTTCCTGCGAAGTCTGCTTAAATTTGTCTCGAAGTCCCGCGACTTCGTTCTCCATAGGTTCTGTAACTTAGTTCGTTGGGCCCATAGGTTCTGTAACTTAGTTCGTTGGGCTCTCTTATATTTCCTTCCCTCATTGTCATGCTCTCGCTCTCGTTGCTTGCGAGACCTGAAGCATCTTAAGCTTTTGAGAAGCCTTCCACAAATATCCTTTCCTCTTTATCTGCGTTAGAACTTTTATCACAAGGAAAATCTGTATCTGCCAGCCTTCTCAAATATTTCATTCAGTCTGGATCCTTTCGTACCAACTATACAGGCCTTGAATTCCATTCCGAGAACCTTTGTTTGTTTCCTTTTTCCTTTTGTTTTTCTGTGTCTCGGATGCCTGTTTCTTGGTCCTTTTTTTCTTTCTGTGAGATCTTTTGGGAAACTCCACGCGCATAGCCATCCGAGTTCGTCTTCTCTTTTTGTTTCTCACTTTTACTTTCCTCCTTTTCCTTTTTCACTGTTTGAGACTGGACTCGTCTACTGTCTGAGCTTGACTCCTCATCCTTGGCAGCTGTCTGACCTGTGATGAACCTGGTTTCATGCTCCTGGGTGGTGTCGCCATGGCAGCTGTAAGGCCACCACGCTCAAATCTTTCCAAAATGTCTTCTAGAGGATCCTCCTCTAACAGAACCCACTTGGTGAAATACTTTGGATTGGCAATGGCTGCAAAATAGGGAAATCACAGCACTCTGTAACGAAATTAACTCTGCACAGGGAACACTTAACAGTTTACTCTACAGCTCTCGGCTCTCGCAAAAGTAACCGTCCTGAATGAATAATTTCTTCTTTTATGCTGAAGGCTATAATCCTAGATGCAACGGTCATCTAGGCTGAACCCGTCGGTCGTATTAATGCATGGACGAGACCACACCCGTCGTTTCGATCCTCATTAAATGCTGAAATCCGATCAAATTTCCCTCGAACCCTGTGTGTGTAGGCGCCGGTCTCGTTGAAGATTTTCCAAATCTGGAAAATTTAATATGCTGCTGCCAAATCTACGGTAAGGTATACCGGTCATTTCTTCATTAACTGCTTGTCAGAAGGTGACTTGACTGGCCCTCTGTCTTTTTTCAAAACTAGATACGTGGCACGGAGGAACATCGCGTTACTGTGATGTCACACCGCATCACCTGCTCAAAACAAACTTTAAACAGTTTTCTCCTTTTTTTTTTCTTTTTTTTTGCAAAATGAACCGTCCTTATGCGATTCCTTATACTTAGAATACCTGTCGATGTAGACTAATTCCCAGTGCGATGCCTCCTTTCAACTACACTGGACATCTGCACTTATGCGACTCTGAGTTAGGGCTGAGAGGTGGAGTGGCTGTCACTATAGAGCTTAAGCCTACTGCCATTGATCAACGTGGGAAGAAGCTCCCCATTCAGTTTGCTGAGCTGAATGGCTCCTCCCTCTGTAACTTGCTGAATCTGGTATGGCCCCAACCAATGCGTCTTGAACTTCCCTGGAAACTTAGTAAATTTACTGTCATAAAGGAGTAGTACGTCTCCGATCTGAAGAGTCTTGCTCTTAATGTGTCTGTCATGCCAAGCTTTTTCTCATGCCTTTTGCACTTTCTGATGGAATCCGACGATGAAGCTGTCTTCCTCTAAGGCAAGCAGTTGCGCTAGCCTTTCATGCACTATGTCTATATCAGCCATCCCAGTGATCTGAGCAATTCTTGGACTGGGCATAATATACTCCATAGGCATAACAGCCTCTTGTCCATACACCAAGCTGAAAGGTGTGTGTCCTGTCAGTTTCTTGCATGCAGTCCTATACGCCCATAACACAGCATTAACCCTGAGGTCCCAATCATTCCTTTGGCTATTGCAGATCTTGGTAAGAGCGTTTTTTAGAATCTTGTTAAAGACCTCCACCGTACCATTAGCTTATGGGTGGTAGGGAGTGCTCTTATGGTGCTGTATCTGGAATTCTTCCGTCAAGGCCTCAATGGTGCGGTTCAAGAAGTGTGTGCCTTGATCGCTCATCAAAATTACTGGGCATCCAAATCTATTGATGATGTTCTCAAAGAGGAACTGTGCAGCAGTAGCAGCTTCACAATTTCTTACTGCTTTAGCCTCCGCCCATCTGGTGAGGTATTCTGTTCTTGTGATGATGTATCTCGCACCAGTTTGTTTTCTTGGTGGGTTGATAGGACCCACAAAGTCTATAGCCCATTTGTCAAATGCGCACAGCGTAACCTGCGGTCGCAGCGGCATTTCATCTCTCCGCGAAGGTTTTCCTACCCTCTGGCAGATATCACAGCATCAGCAAAATTCCTTAGTATCCTTATGTAAAGTAGGATTTTCTGCGCAGTCGTCTTTCCTGTGAAATGACCTCCTGCGGTACCAAAATGTGCTTCTTTGATAATAGCCTCTTTTTCATGCGGCATCACACATCTGCGCAGGACTTCATCTGGACCTAACTTGTATAACTGTCATGCGATCAGGGTGAAGTTTGCTGCTTTAACAACCGACTGCCTCTTTTGATGCTTGGTAAACTCGTCAGGTGCCCATCCTGTGGTGAGAAAATGAATGATATCAGCATAGTACTCGTCTGCGATCTGAATAGAAAACAATTATGCATCTGGAAAATTTTCCTCTAGATTACTTGGCTCTTCTCCTGAGTCTATCCGCGACAGATGATCTGGTCTGGTGTTCAATCTTCCTGGTTTCACAATGATTTCAAAATCATACTCCTGAAAGAGGAGTAACCATCTATAGATTCATCCCCCTAACACTAGCTTATTGACCAAGTACTTCAAAGCGGAATGGTCAGTAAACATCTTGAACGAGGCACCCAACAGGTAGTGCCTGAACTTCTGTAGCGCATACACCATAGCTAAGCCTTCTCTTTCCGTCGTGGTGTAGTTCTTTTCTGCTGTCGATAGCTTTCTACTTGAGTATGCGATAGGATGATTGATACCTCCTTCTCATGGTTGCGTTAAAACAATCCCTAGTGCAATGCCAGATGCATCCACATGTACATGAAATGGCTTAGTCCAGTCTAGAAATACTAAAATGGGTGTTGTAACCATCTTCTTTTTAAGTGTGTCTAGACTCTGCTGACATTCCTCATTCCATAGGAATTTTACATCTTTCTTTAACAGTTTTTCCATCGGTGCTATAATCTTTGCGTATCCCTTGATGAATTTTCTATAGTACCCAGTATGACCAAGTACTGTTCTCAATTGTTTGACTGAGTTGGGTGCTGGAAGATTTACAATGATGGAAATCTTTGCGGGATCTACCATCAAGCCTTGCCTGCAAACAATGTGACCCAACAAAATACCAAATGGTACACAGAATATACATTTTTTCAAGTTTAGAGAAATCTGGTGCTACCTACATTTCTCTAACATTAGTCTTAGATCTCCTATGTGCTTGTCAATTAATCCAAATACAGTCCAATCATCAAAATAAACTTCTAAGAATTTATGGATGTACTCTTTAAATACAGCAACTACTACTCTAGAAAAGATAGCTAGTGCATTCTTAAGACTAAAGGGCATTACCGTATACTGGAATGAACCCCATTCTGTTGCAAAAGTGGTCTTAGATCGATCTTCTGGGTGGATTCTAATCTGGTGATAACCTGAAAAGCCATCGGTGAAGGAGTAGACCTCCTGTCCTCCCACATTGTCTAATACTTCATCAGTGAAAGGTGTCAGAAATGGATCATGAAGTGATGCATCATTGAGTTTACGCAAGTCGACACAGATCCTGATGTCTCCTTTGGTTTTCTTTTCTTGCACGACCATGGGACTAACCCATTCACTTTCTTCCACTGGCTCAATGATGCCTGCCGCTATCATCTTATCAATCTCATCCTTAACTTTTTCTTTATCGTGTGGATTTAATCTATATGGACGCTGCTTAACTAGTCTAGCATCCTCTTTCAATGGTATCCTCATTACTCCCAAGTCTCCGACTATTCCCTTCATCTCTGTGAACTTGGTGGGAAATAGGTCCTGGTACTCATGTAGCAAGTCTGCAATCTGTCCGACTATTTCATCATTCCAATAGAGGCAAACTTTGGTTCTGTGTCTGAGCCAATATTGATCTGTTTAATCTTGATCGGTTCTGTGATTGCTGGAGTTTCTAGCTTCAGTCCGTCAACATTGCGAGTCCCCTTTGACTCCGGAATGTTGATGTTGTGAGGATCCTCATCCTCCTCCTCTGGTTCTGATGCAAAGTTATAACATTCTAGCACCTCTTCTAACTGGATGGCCCACTCAGGTTGAGCTGACACTGATAGGGTACAATCCTCAAATATCTTAATCTTTATTACATCTAGGGCCTGATCAACACTTGGATACTCAGATTCAAAAGCGAAGGTGAGTAGAAAGTTGTCTATCATAAGTGGCCATGTAGTCATTCCCTTGCGCAATTCAGTCTCTGTGTACCAGTTCCTTAGAACTGTATCCAAAGTGTGAATGAATCGGTGAACCCATTCATCCTCGGGAATGTCCGACCAATTCCGTTCACATGTCTGAATATGTGACCTGGGGTCACTTTCTCTTGTGTATCTGTGCTGGACATACTCTCTGTCGGTAGAGAATTTGATCGCCATCAATCTCTTAAGATCATCTCATGATGTGATGTTCTCTTTATGTGCATACCACCATCTTGCAGGTGTGGCTTGTACTGCAAGGTCCATAGCTGCGATCCTCTGCTCGTGAGGAATTTGTTGTTCAAACTACGTGAGAAAGTTCTGGATATCTGATAGACCATGAAATGATGGAATCTCATTGATCTCTGCGCCAATCCATTGCAGTGACTTAGTCATGTACGCGCATCTGCACGCTGAGACTTCGTAAAGTCTGTTCTGCCAGTTCTATAGACCAACATCTGAATCCAATGTGCATGAGCTGTCGCATTGCCAACTAATGTTCCCTTCTGCGGTTGGATTGATGTAGTCGCTCTGGTTCACAGTCATCTGATAGAGACTGTCCATGTTACGTGCCTCTTCCTCTGCTCGAATAGGTTCAATGTATCTAGGACCCTGAAGAGGATCTAACGGTGCGATGACCCGGATCTGCACATCCTCAAAGGTCATTTGTCTTCTCTTTAGGTCGATAATGGCCATGTTATCGATTGCCCAATCAATGCCTAGTAATGCTAGATATGGTCTACTATCGCCAATAATTTCTATAACTTCAAAGTCCGCAGAGCTGCAAACTCCGTCAATGTCAACTGGCACCTGCGGTAATCGACCCAGGGGTGATACTCGCTGCTGATTAGCTAATCTCGTATGGATAGGCGATCTGACTAACTTAGGGCTACCCATCTGTTCCCATGTCTGCTTAGTCAGAACATTTACCTCTGATCCTAGATCTAGGATCAGCTCATCCATTTCAAATTCTCCAACCTGTGCTGTGAGTCGCATCTGTCTTCCTGTTCTTGTATGTCCCATAATATTATGAACAGCACGATGTGCACTGCTCACGGAAGAAGATGGCTGACACTGATCTATGATGCGTTGAATTTCTCTGATAGCTTGCTCATTTCTCATGAGTTTTAAACAGCTCCGTAGGAAGGATTGTACACTTCCTGCCAACTCGTCCTCGTCGCAAGCACCCGATGTGGTAGCCTGCGATATCTATACAGGGCTAACGCCACAAGGTGCTTACTGCGGTACACCCCTAGATGGCGGTACCTACGATCTTGATTGCATAGGGTCATCAAAGAAAGTCTTAGCTTCCTGAAATGTCTGTTTATTCTTCTGTAGGTCAAGTGGTGTTGCTTTGTTAGTAGCTTTGCACACCCACTCCGGTCTTGTGTTCTTTTCACTATCCTGCGATGTCCCACTAGTGGAAGCACCGCTGCGAGTCACAATGTTGACTCTTGGTTCTGGTTGTTTCTACTCAGAAGCAATAAGCTGGATGTTCTGGTGTACTGCTGGCTTAGGTTCTCTGATCTTGGCTATCAAGGTAGGACATTCTTCTATAGTGTGGTCGTAAGATTTACAATAGTTACATGTCGTAGTAGGGCTCTGACAGTCCCTAGCATAATGTCCTACAACTCCACAGTTGTAACAAGTGATTGGTCCGTGACCATGGCCAAAGCCTTCTCCACGGCCAAAGCCTCCTCCACGTCCTCGTCCTCTGAATCCTCCTCCACAGCCAACATGAGCCGGATCATGCTGTGGTCCTGCTGTTGGACCTTATGTTTCTGATTGGGCTCTGTACAAGTCTTGCTTGCTCCCAACCATGAGATCATAGGCTCAACAATCATGTTCATCATGGCCTACGGACTTGCAGAAGATGCAGTATAAGTTCTTAGGTGTCTGCATGTACTTCTGAAGTAGAGGGCATTGCTGAGGTAGATGTCCTCTTGTTTTTCATATTTCACACCACGGCCCGTGGGTCTGTGGTAAGGGGTTAGGAGCCCCAGTTGCTAGATATTCTACAAAGACTGGACAGTTGTCTTTAGTATGGCCTTGTGCTTTACACTTTATGCACCATATATCTTGCGCAACCTCTTTTCCTTTTCTAATATCATGCATCTGTAACGTGAGATTAGCCAACTGGTTTTGCAGGTTTGTCATACTTGTGCTGGTTTCAGCTAGAGGTGAATCCTCTAGTTTCATCGCCATCTCCAACGCATCATCCTGCATCTGGAGTTTCTGCTACATTAATGGCAGTCTGATGTGAGGGAGCAGGTCTGCAATAAACCATTCCTTATGCTGCTCCGGTGCAAACTCAAAGCTGACTTGGTCTATAAGGGCTTTGAATTTCTGATCGAAGTCCCACACTGACTCTGTAGGTAACTGTTTGATGTCTTTGAGCTCTGTAATGCACTGTGACTCAGACTTGGGTTTCTTAAACTCTTTAATCATGGCGGTCCTGACCTGAACAAGTGTTCTGGGTATCACTGAGGTATACTTCATATACCATGTTAAGGCTCGTTCTCTTAGTGTGGTGACCAACTGTACAAGTTTAATATTATCATCATTGATTGTTTTAATGGTCCACACGGCTTCACATAGAAACCAATGCTGCTCTAGGTCCTCTGCCCCTGTACCCTTAAAGATAGGTAGCTTCATATCATCCCCCATTCTATTTCTACGTGGTGGATGTTGATTTGCTATGTTACTACCACTTGGGGGTGTAGGTGGAGGTGATGTAGTGGTAGTATGTACTGTCTGGGAGCTACTAGATGGAGTTCCTACGAGATTGTTCTAAGTCCCGGTCTGTTTCTGTGGGGTATAAGGGTGGTAAGGGATACCCCCTTCTGTTCTGTCTATATGGCTATGACTCTGCTGTCTAGTACTATCTGAACTGTCTTCAAATATGGGAGATCTGAAATCTACCTTGTATTTCTTTCCACTACGTGTACGTCCAATGTCATCAAAATCACTCTCAAACTCTTGTGACATTACAGTTTGTTACTTATTGATCTAAAACCATATCCATTACTCCTTTTTCATGTAATAACATCTTAATGGACAAGTTTAAAGATTTTAGGTACTTACCGCGATATCCTTTGAAGAAGTACCGCTCAGCCTCCCTGAAGCTTTTTCTCTATTCAACTGCAAACTCTGTGACGAAGCCTTCTAGCACACTCGCAAGCCAGAAGTCTACTGTCCTCGTAATGGGATTATCAAGGTTCTTCATGGTCTGAATCAGCTCCGGTGTCCAGACAATGTTTCTTTTCTTCTTGAATATGTTCTTATCAGTCAACTTTGATAACCAGTCGTAAAGCTCGTTTCCATAGGTCGCAAAAAATATCATATGCAGGTCTGTAAAGATATATTTTTGTAACTAGTCCTCTGTACTTAGTATAGGACTCTTGTTCTCGTGTTCGAAAAACTCTTTCTCCTTAGACCCAACCCACTGGTTGAGTTCGTCTCTAGTAGGATGCCAACAGAACATCAGTGCTCAGTTTGTTCAAAACGGGCAACGGAGCCATTTGTTGGTCGCTATAGGTAGACCTGGGTTTACTGTAATGTACCAACAATACCCCTAGCTCACTGGCCCTTTCGGTGACAGACCGCGGAGCGGCCTGAAGTCTCACCTGAAGTGATTCTAATGGGTTGGCCAAAGACTCAGGTGTCTTCGACCAGGTTCTGGAAGATCCTATGTGCGCCTCGCAGCTCTTCTCAGCCCGCAAGGTCTCTTTCTACGACACGCAGTTTCCTCTTACATGCGATGACTCTAGCCCTTATCGCATCGCTGTGTCCTGGGCAACACGTAACTCTCTCCTACGCTCGATCCTCAACCTGCAGTACCGCGCACCATAGCTCCTCTGATGGTGCAATATCGCCTCCCTGCGATATCCTACCGCTGTGGCTCAGCGTACTCAGCGTTACTCGTGTTCAACTTACAGGGCTCAACATACAAGGCTGCTTTACACTACGACTCTTAACTGTCTTGAGTGAAACATAGACAAACTCTTATACAGAATACTTAAAGACTTCAACATTCATTTATCCTTCTATAATGCTGTGAACTGAATAACACATATATACATTTAACTGTAACCAAATTTCATGTAATGAGTGACAGATACAACAAGTAAATACAATCACATCAATCAATCACATAACACTCTGATTTTATGTGGTTCACTTCCAGGGTAGAAGCTATATCCACAGAACCGTGTTTTATTATATCTTGAGAGAGTACATAGTTCTGCTGCACCGCATATGCAGCTAAAGATCTTCTGGGTAACTCCACACTCACTACCTGGAGCCCTTCTCTCCTAGATCTCTTCTCTATCTCTATATTGCCTTCTTACAATATTCTCTCTCTCTCTCTCTATCAATCCTTGCAGATTGTTACATACATACTCACTGAGCTAGCTACTGGTTACAGTAAGATACTACAGACTGAATACAGAACCAGAGCTTAGCTTCTCTACTACAACTGTCTAAATGTCTACTTGTCTAACTTGCTAACCAACTAACTAACCAACCAACCAACCCTTTTACAATACAAAATATATCCTTTTATAGGCGGCCCAAAGGTCTCGCCATTACAACACTATGGGCCTGTCCCAACAGTAACCCAAAAACCCTAACTAGTGATAGTCGGCATATCTGTACTTGGGGTAGCCACTTTCCGTCACACCACTGCTCTCTGCAGTCTTCCATGCTTCCCAGCACTGACCATGGGTACTGTGCACCGCTTCCCTTTCTGTCCTTCATCTTCAATACCTCGGCCTCATTGCTCCTTTTCCTTTATGAGGGTAGCTGAGCCCTCCTGTCTTCCGTCGCTGCCTTCAATGCAGTGGGTGAGCTCTCTCCTCTCGGCCGCTCAAGTACTGTCGACTTTTTTGACTTCTCTGCCCCGGTGGTCATAGTTTCCGGCTCTGCTCTGCAGCTAGAAACATGCTACGGCATCGTATCTTTACCTTATCTCTTCATCTTCGCCAAACTGTCTATCCGCCAAAATGGCAGCTTTTCCTATAGCTGCGGGGCTCTACTCCAACAATATTTCATGGAGCATGTCCTAGAATTATTTTGATTCTTTTACATTTGTTAGACATTCCCACCACTCCTGACCTTGCCATTTTATGTAGTACCCATTTTTGTTTAGCTCATCCGAGTACTTACTAACTTTGATAAACTCTTCTCTTATTCCCCTTTCCCTTATTATTTTCCATATGGGATTGTCCCCAATATTTGGGAATTGATTCCATGAATCATCCCAGAACTTGTTACCTAGCCATTTTTTACTTCCCAAAAACTGTGGTCCTAAACAAGACCTTTATTTCGTTGAGAATTCATCCATATGTGCGAACCCAACTTCTCTTCACTGAATCGAACCAGGTCACTAACTGACTTATCTTGGGTGTACTTAACATGCCATAGCTTAGCCCAAGGATCATTAATTTGGTTGCACCATCTCCACCAAAATTTTGCCCCTAGGACTTCACTAACTATCTTAGGGTCCTTGATGCCAAGACCCCCCCTGTCCTTCAGCTGATAAACTTGATCCCATCCTACCAAGGAAATCTTATATTTCTCTCTATTGCCTCCCCATAGTATGACCCATTAAATATTATGAATTTCCTTAATTATAGCCTTTGGAGCAGTCAAAACTGAGAATAGGTAAATTAGAATAGCCTAAAGGATCGATTTAACCAGGATGAGTCTACTTGGTAAATTTAAAAGTCTTAAAGCCCACCCTAAAAGCTTCTTCCTCATACAATCCATAAGACATTTCCACAAGACATTCCTAATGGTCCTCTACATCAAAGGAACCCCCATATACTTTGATGGGAGAGAACCTATCGAGAAGCACAAAATCCTAAGGATGTTCCTTTGAGTCACCCTTGGGGTGTTGAAAAAGAATATTTGATATTTTTTTGGATTAACTTCCAGGCCCAAAGCCTTGGAAAATGAGGTCAGTAATTTCTTGAAATACCTTTCCTCTTGGACTAACGGGTGCTCCATTAGCATAGTATCATCCATAAACTTCTGATGAGTTTGTTTGTCCATCCCCCTGTGGAGATTTAATCCCCTGATTTCCCCATTAGATGATCGAGCATGAATTAAAATACTGAGGCCTTCTGCCATAATGATGATGATGAAAGGAGATAGGGGGTCCCCTTGGCAAATGCCACAGGTCAAATTTAGAGTGCAAGTGGGAAAACCATTTAGAAAAATTGAATAAAAAGTGGATGAAATCATGTTCATGACCCATTTCATCCAGTCTCTTCCAAAACCAAAAGCTCCTAGAAATTCTCTCATATACTGCCAACTTAGCTTGTCATAAGCTTTAGCAATGTCCATCTTAACCATCGTGCCTGGTTTTTTGGTGAATTTTAGGGAATGAATGGATTCATGGACTAGGATAATTCCATCCAATATCTGTCTACCCTCAACAAACCCTAATTTCTCTGAACCAATCAGGAGGGGGAGGATTGGTTTTAATATATTAGCAATCACTTTAGAAATTATTTTGTATATGACATTGCATAAGGCTATGGGTTGAAACTTACTTGGGATGTTTGCTCTTTCCAAATTAGGGATAAGGTTCAGGAAGGTCGCATTGAAGGCCCTTAAGACTCTATGGGATTGACGAGACTCTTCAACAATTTCCCACACTTCTTATTTAATGAGATCCCAGAAATAGTGAAAGAAGTTAGTGGTGAAGCCATCTGGTCCAGGAGCTTTTCCAAGCATCATTTGATGCATTTCCTCCTCAACCTATTGTAGTTCTAAGGTTTTTGTAAACATCTCATTATGCTCCTGAGTGACCACCTATTGTAGTTTTAATTGGTCCTCTGTCATAACGTTTTGGAAGTGTTGGACCAATTTTTCTTATATGTCCCCTCTAGTATTAACATATCTTCCATCTGTCTTCCTTAGTTTATGGATATTCGATCATTTCTTGTTTTGTATCAATGTATTATGGAAGAATTATGCATTACGCTCTCCATCCTGGAGCCATTGGTTCCTTGAATTTTTTTTCCAATATATCTCTTCTTGTCATTCCCTTGCTGCCAGTTGGGTGAGAAAATATTTATCCAGTTGTTTGAGGTCTTCCTCATATCTTTCCTCCATGCATTTCCTTTGGATCCCTTATGTTTTTTCTGTCAAACTTTTCTTGTCCATCTTAACTAGAGCAAATTTCAATTTAAAATGGGTCTTCCAAAAATAATACAAATTCCATGTCATCATGTATTAGCTAATCAAAATGATTTAAAATTCAAAGAGGGAGCACCTCTTAAACAATTTTTTAATATAAATTTGGGGATAGGTATCATAAAAAAAACTACTTTTTTTGTTCATATTTTCGACATATCTCCTTGTGTTTTTACTCAAATTTCAATCGAGAGAGCTCGTTGGATGTGGAATTAAATTACACATCCAACGAATACCCATTCGGCATACTTTTGACGGGCCCTGCTACCCCAAAAATAAGAAATACCTAAAAAAACGTGATGATAACATCATCATCATGTTTTTATAGGTATTTCTTGTTTTTGGGGTAGCGGGGCCTGTCAAAAGTATGCTGAGTTGGTACTCGTTGGATATGGAATTTAATTCCGCATCCAACAAGCTCTCTCAATCTAAATTTGAGTAAAAACACAGGGAGATATGTCGAAAATACGAACAAAAAAGTAGTTTTTTATTTTCTTCCTCCAAAATTAATAAATATTATTTTATTATTTTAACTATTATTTTATTAATTTTCCTTAGGAGGCCCTTTTTTAGTTGAAATTTCCTCTAATGTACGTTTCCAAATTCTACTTTGTTCCACGTGTGAATCCTTGCTTTTAGATCCTTCAATTTCTGCTGGAATTGGCATTAGAGGAAATTTCAACTCAAAATGGGCCTTTTAACTTTTATTCAAATTCCATGTCATCATGTGTTAGCCAATGAAATTGCTTTAAATTTGAAATACCGTATAGGTCTTAAACATTTTTTTAATATAAATTTGGGGATAGGTATCATAAAAAAAACTACTTTTTTTGTTTGTATTTTTGACATATCTCCCCGTGTTTTTACTCAAATTTCAATCGGGAGAGCTCGTTGGATGCGGAATTAAAAATTCCACATCCAACGAGTACCCACTCGACATACTTTTGACGGACGTCACTACCCCAAAAACAAGAAATACCTGAAAAAATGGAATGATAACATCATAATTCCTTTTTTTTCAGGTATTTCTTGTTTTTGGGGTAGCGGGGTCTATCAAAAGTATGCCGAGTGGGTACTCGTTGGATGCGGAATTTAATTCCACATCCAACGAGATCTCCTGATCGAAATTTGAGTAAAAACATGGGGAGATATGTCAAAAATACAACAAAAAAAAGTAGTTTTTTTCTTTTCTTCCTCCAAAATTAATAAATATTATTTTATTATTTTAACTATTATTTTAGTACTTCATTTTAGGAGGCCCATTTTGAGTTGAAATTTCCTCTAATGTACATCACTGTTCCGACAAGGGGGACTAGCTCCTGCCACCACTTCTGAACCAAGGAATTGAAATCTTTATGCTCAATCCAGAATTGCTCAAATATGAACGACTTCCTGATTGGGTGATCTGACCAATCCAACTGCTGAGGAATATCGACCAATGATCAGACCCTGCAGCCGGGAGAACACTTGCTGACACTTTTCCTGCTTCTCTAGCAATGTCTTCTGACACAAGAAATCTGTCTATTCTAGAGGCAATGTGTGCTCCCCTCTTCGTCAATTGTTCCATGTGAACCATCCATTTCCAGTTTCCATATCAACTAGTTGACTTTGTTACACGAAATTTCTAAAACATTCCTAGAATCTATCCAAACTCTGCCTCCCCCCTTTCTTTTCTCCCAGAAGTGTGATCAGATTGAAGTCCCCACCCAATATCCATGGACTATCCCCAATGTGCCCTCTCGTTCAGTTCAAGAATTCCAAAAAAGGGGGTTTTGAGGGGAACGCATTTGGGCCATAGATGTTTATTAGGGTTCCTTTTGCTCCTGAATCAAAAATCAAGAAATCTGTTGTTAGAGAGAAGCGGATCGCCCACCAACTTGTTAGGATGACTAAATCTAGTTTCCAAAGGATTGACATTCCTCCTGCTGCCCTGAGAGAATCAATCACCACTATATTACACCCTTTCCATATCCTTTGACCCACCTTGTCAAGTGCTTCGGACTTACACTTCGTCTCCTTGAGGAAAAGAACTGTCGTTTTCTCCTTCTTGAGTTTATTTTCCAAAGTCTTGATATTCCTCGAGTGGTTGTACCCCCTTATATTCCATGATATTATCTTCATCAGTTCACTCAATTAAATTCAAAGAAGGTCACTACTATTGTAGGATATTGGCCTGATTTGATGAGCTTGACCCCTATTTCCACTATCCTCTTCTTAGTTGTCTTCCTTCCTCTCCTCAAATCCTCCTCTGACTACTTTCTTTTGTTCCCCTTCTGAGGGTTTGCTGCTATCCCAAGTTGTTGGAGAGCCTTTGTCTTAATGATCTCTTCTTTTAATAGGTTTAGTTGTCATCGGGACACATAGCCTTTCCCCTTTTTCTCGCATTCCTTCTCGATCTCATCTAGATCTAATTCCCACAACTCCATATAATCAATCCCATCTTCCTTCATGGTCTCCATCTACTCTTCTAGCTCTTGCTCCACGCCCTCCTTAGATTCCTTCATACTTTCTTGGGGTTCTAGAGTGATGACCTTATCCTCTGGTGCTCGTTCCTCTTCCCTCTCAATCAAGATTAAAAAGCGGTTGTTCTTGCTTGGGCCTCCCCCTTTGTTCCATTTGCCTTGTTGTTGTGAGGGGGGGCGGAGATCTGGGCTTTCTATTGCTCCGGATATGAACAAAACCTTCCTTTTCCACCGATTTTTCCTGCGCTTTCTAGGTCATTAGAGGTTGCTGACTATTCTTGGGGAAATTACGACTAAAATGTACATAATCATGGAATTATCTACATATAAAAGGAATGTGTTCGTAATCAATCAGTTGCATCCAAGCCCAGTGGGTTAGCTCAAGTGGTTGAGAGTTGTTTACACTAGTAGGAGGTCTCAGGGTCGAATCCCCATGTGGCTATGTAGGGGCCTCACTCGATATCTCCATCAGGTTAGGCCCCGTAATCAGGGTTGGGGGTTTACCTCGGGTACCATACTAAAAAAATTGGGGAAGTACCTAAGGGTTTCTCGAGCGATGTTCCATCATTAAAAATAAATAAAATAAATAAATGAGTTGCATCCAATCTTCATCTTCTCACTTTAGGATGATGGCTTCAAGGAGCTCTTTTGATAGATCCCTATAGACATAGATGTGGGCAAAAGCAGTGTACCTCTATTTTTTATTTTGTTATGATACTTTCACAAATTCTCCCAACGTGTTCCCAATATATTGTAGGATTTTGAGATCCCATTATCCACACAACAGTGAGTATAAGTGGTTCCATACCGGGGAAACCCTTATGTCCTCTTTCTTTAAGTTGAATCTCTCCTTCCAAGGCCTAAGTTAGGTAGAGGCCCACATAAAATAAAAATAAGGTCCCCCTTCTAGGACTTTGTCTCGATCACCCTGATTGAAAAATATGATGGTAAAAAACCCCTTGGATCCTAGGTGCAGATCATAATTCTCTTTAGGGTTCCAAGTGCTCTTGATCCATCTTACCAAATCCCTTTCCTTCGGCCATATCCACATGAATTTTCCTATCACATTTTTTCCCTTCCAGAGTTCATCTTTTACTCTTACCTTGTCTGATTGGATATAAAGAGCAAGGATCGTCTGGGCGTGCAGAAAGAACCTTCCCATGCCCTTCTACAGGGGTTGGAATGGGGCCCCAGATCTCGTACCTCCCCGATCTCACCTTCACCGTCGCTTTGACCTTTTCACGCCTCGCTCCCATCTCCATGTCTAGACTGATAGGGTAGGGGGGGTAATGACCCCCTCCCTCAAAGGGCATTACCAAGACCCTTCCTAGTGGTTGGCTGGTCAACCAACCTAATCGCTCGAGGTGGCTTCTCCTTCAGTCACATGTTGAGCTTTCACAGACCCAAAACCCCTAACATTGATCGCTTGTTACCATAAAAGGAACATTATGGTATGATTGCATACATATATATGTGCTTATGATATTCAAACTTTTGTAGCTAGCAAAGGAAAAATGGAATTGGAATTGTGTTAGAGTAATTGTTAAGATAGGTACATGATAGAGTTGGACAATACCACTATGAAGCTTATATCTCAATTCTAGATCAATCAAGCTTAGTTGAAAGGATTATAATTTTCTACATGTCATGTTTTTTCACTATAAAAATGTTTAATATCCATGTGTCATGTTTTTTCACTTTAAAAAGGGTTTAATATCCATATGTCATGTTTTTCACCATAAAAGTGTTTAATATCCGTGTCATGTTTTTTCACTATAAAAGGCTTTAACATGTTTTTTCACTATAAAAGAAAGTTTTAATATCCATATGTCATGTTTTTTCACTATAAAAAAGTTTAATATCCATGGATTATCCCCCACGTGCCCTTTCATTGAGTTCAATAATTCGCAAAAAGGGGGTTTCTGGGGGAACACACTTGGGCCATAGATATTTGTTAGGGTTCCTTTTGCTCCTGAATCCAAAATCAAGAAATTTGTTGTTAGAGAGAAGTGGATTGCCCACCAACTTGTTAGGCTTACTAAATATGGTTTCAAGAGGAATGACATTCCTCCTCCTTCCCCGAGAGCATCAATCGCCACTATATTACACCCTTTCCATATCCTCTGCCCAACCTTGTGAAGTGCTTTGAATTTACACTTCGTCTCCTAGAGGAAAAGAACTATCGGTTTCTCCTTCTTGATTTTCTTTGCCAAATTCTTGATTTTCCTGGGGTGGTTGCACCCCCTTATATTCCATGATATCATCTTCATTAGTTCACTCGATTAACTTCAAATAAGGTCGATACTATTGTAGGATATTGTTCTGATTCGATGAGCTTGACCCCTATTGTCGCTATCGTCTACTTATTCGTCTTCCTTCCTCTCCTCAAATCCTCCTCCAACTACTTTCTTTTGTTCCCCTTATGGGGGTCCGCTGCTATCCCAAGTTGTTGGCGAGCCTTTGTCTTGATGATTGCTTCTTTTAATCGTTGTAGTTGTCATCGGGACACATAGCCTTTCCCCTTTTTCTTGCATTCCTTCTAGATCTCATCTAGATCTAATTCCCTCATCTCCATATCATCAATCCCATCTTCCTCCATGGCCTCCATTTGCTCTTCTGGCTCTTGCTCCACGCCCTCCTTAGATTATTTTCTACTCGCTTGGGGTTCTGGAGTGATGACCTTACCCTCTGGTGCTCCTTCCTCTTCCCTCTTAGTCAAGATCACAAAGCAATTGTTGTTGCTTGGGCCTCCCCCTTTGTTCCTTTTGCCTTGTTACTGCGAGGGTCCCAATCCGGGCTTTCTTTTGCTCCAGATCTGAACAAAGACTTCCTTGTCCACCAATTTTTCATGTGCTTGCCGGGTCATCAGAGATTGATAACCATTCTTGGGGAAATTTTGAATGAAATGTCCATAATCATGGCATTGTCTAGATCTAAAAGGAATGTGTTTGTAATCAATCGGTTACATCCATTCTTCATCTTCTTAGTTTAGGCCAATGGCTTCAAGGAGCTCTTTTGACAGATCCATATAGACACATATGCGGGCAAAAGCAATGTAACTCTGTTATTTAGTTTGTTATGCTACTTTCACAAATTCTCCTAGTGTATTCCCAATATCTTGTAGGATTTCGAGATCCTAGTATTCACACGATAGGAAATATAAGCAGATCCATACCGGGGAAACTCTCATGTCCTCGTTCTCTGGATTGAATCTCTCCTTCCAAGGCCTTAGGTAGAGGCCCACAGAAAAGAAAAATAAGGTCCCCCTTCTAGGATTTTGTCTCGATCCTCCTAATTGAAAAAGATGATGGTAAGAAACCCCTTGGACCCCAAGTGCAGATCATAATTCCCTTTAGGGTCCCAAGTTCTCCTGATCCATCTTACAAGATCCCTTTCCTTCGACCATATCCCAATGAATTTTCCTATCAAATCTTTTCCTTCCATAGTTCAACTTTTTCTCTTACCTTGTCTGATCGGATGTGAAGAGCAGGGATCTTCTGGGTCCGTAGAAAGCACCCTCCCGTGCCCTTCTACAGGGGTTGGAATGGGTCCCCCGGATCTCCTACCTCCCCGATCTCACCTTCACTACCGCTCTGACCTTCGTCACGCCTCACTCCCGTCTCCATGTCTGGACTTATGGGGCAGGGGGGACTGACCCCCTCCTTGAAAGGACCTTGTCGAGACCCGCCCCAGTGGTTGGATGGTCAACCAACCTAATCACTTATGGTGGCTGCTCCTTCAGTTGTCTGCTAAGCTTTAACACAAACCCAAAAACCCTAACATCAATCGCTTATTACCATAAAAAGAATGTTATGGTAAGATTGCGTTGTGAGATTAAAACTTTTGTAGCTAGCGAAGGAAAAATGAAATTAGAATTGTGTTAGAGTAATTGTTAAGATAGATACATAATAGAGTGGTACGATACCATTATGAAGCTTATATCTATCTCATATCTAGATCAATAGAGCTTAGTTGAAAGGATTATAATTTTCGATATGTCATGTCTTTTCACTATAAAAGGGTTTAAAATCCATGTCATGTTTTTTCACTATAACAAAAAGTTTTAATATCCACATGTCATGTTTTTTCACTATAAATTTGTTTAATATCCATATGTCAATGTTTTTTCACTATAAAAAAGGTTTAATATAGGTCAACGGGATTGGATCAAGTTACCAGAAAATATTCCCGTTGGCGTCATGCTTTTAAAATGGGGTATTTAGTTGAGAAGTTGGATTTCTGGTTCATCATGTGTGGCCTTGGCCTTTGAAATTTAGCTTTTATTAGAGTGATATGTTAGAGATGATCAAACATATGTTTGATATTGGACGCGAGATATGGAGCGCTGCGTTTAGTTACGAAGTGGAGGCGATCGTATGCAACTACGCTCTATAACGCAAATTTATAGATTGAATCTTGAAACATGAGATCACCGGAATTTCGCTTTATCTGTGTCAATTTTATTGCAATCAAACAAAGAGGTGAATTGGATCATTATTGAAAAATAAATAATGAACAGCAAATCATCATCGTATGACGATCATGATGATGAGGAGGTGGGGAAGATCGATGATGCGTGGAACATGCTGAGCACATTACCTCATAAATCTTCTTCGGTGGGTTTGTTTCCGTCGTTAAGCACGAGGCCTCCAATGCACCTTCGCCGCCAAGAGTTGCACCTGCACCACCAAGAACTTGATTCTTCTTCGCCATCTAACAACAATATCAAGAATCAAGAACCGAGTTCTTCGTCATCTAGCAACAATATCAAGAATCAAGAATTGAGTTCTCCTTCGTCATCTAGCTTCAACAATATCAAGATTCAAGAATTGAGTTCTTCTTTTATCAAGAATCAGCGTGGGTCCCAACACCCATCACCTTCCTGCTCCTCGGCTTCTGATGTTCATGCCGACAATTTCTTCAAAAATCATGAGGAGGAGGATGAAGAGAAGTGGAGCAACACAGACTCTCACACGCCTGCTCCTACTCTAAGGGAACGATCACCCTCAACGCATAGAAAGCATTATAATTATAATTATCGTTATGCGCCGCGCATGTCGTTGCGGTCGTATAAGAAGGACGGAAGACTGGTGATGAAAGCCTTTCCTTTGGAGGATGTTCCATTATTATGCCACCATTCTGTGCAGCCAAACCGTGAAGTAGCTGGTCGCCTCAAAATGCAACTCATCCATGCATTCTCCGGCCAACCCATTGACCCTATTAACACTAATACTACTCCTAGTACTGAGGTAGATGGCCATATTACCTCATCCCAAGAAGATGAAGATCAAGAAGAAGATGTGGGGCAACTAAAAGAAACACGAGGATGATCTATCATCTGTTCCAAGTAACTGGTTCAAACCTTATCATCTGTTCCAAGTAATTGGTTCAAACCTTATCATCTGTTCCAAGAATTTTACAATCTATTAATCTCTTTATATTGGTAGGGTATGGACACCTAAATATTTGGATTGAGGAGATCTTTGCCCCACATTAAAGGGTAGTGTACCTGGGAGGTTTTTACTCGACTGGTTTTTTGCCTTATAAATAAAGGTATTTATTTTGGAAATTTTTAACTTATAATTTAGGGTGTTTTTTGTTGTCTCATAAACAAATGTATTGTGTATATTTGTTTGTGCATTTTAAGTTTTTTTTTCAAGTGTGATGAAGTTCATCAATATAATGGATAAACCAAAATCAAATATTAGATAAATTGTTGAGTGATTTTGATATTAGGTAAATTGTTGAGTGAGTTCTATTTATAATCTCAATTTCTTAATGTATAGACTGAGAATTCACTAATATTATGGAGTTCATCAATAAGCAGATTGTTGAATGATTTTGATGTGTGATCCCAATTTCCAATGTATAGGATAAGTCTCAGTGAGTGTGTGGAGATTGATCTTACCCTGTAGCTTAGACATTGTATGGCGATCAACTGCTAGAGAAGGATATGGTGGTTGATCTACAAATGGGGGAGGATACAATGGTCAGCTTCCTCTTCGAGGAGTAGATGGTAGTTGATCATTTCTTGCATGAGGAGAGGGTGGTTAATTTGCTGCTATAGAAGGAGATGGTGGAGGTGGAGTAGGAGGAGGAGGTGGAAGATAACCATCCTTAGTATATGAGGAGGAAGAAGAATGATGGTGGTGATGGTGATTCCTCAACCTATTGAGAGATGAAAACAAATTATTTGTGTAGCTGATTCAATATCACATTTTATGGCATTGAGAGATAGAAACAAACTATTTGTGTAGCTAATTCAATATCACATTCTATGGCATTGAGGAATGGAAACAAACTATTTCTGTAGCCTATTCAATATTTAAACATTTCTAATGCTTGTTTTTGTCCATATGCACATCCTTTTCACTCATTAATATCTATGTTATGCCATATATAATCAAACTAAATTTTATGGAATTCTTATTTTTAAAGGTCTATTTAAAAAAATGATATAATTAAGTCTACCATGCTATACAATATAAAATAAATAAGTATATAAAATATTAAATTCTATGTGGAGTATAACTATAATTCAATAGCGAGCAATAATAATCATGTGCATCTTTATTTTAAGTTTTGATTGATTAGGTCGTTAAATCAATTATAGATCAATTGAATTGATTATATTTGAAGGTCAATACAACTTGAATTCAATACCAAACAATAATAATTCATGTGTTTTTTCAGTATAAGCTTAAGGTTTGATTGATTAAGTTCGTTGTTAAACCATAAATATGTTAATTGAAAAATAATTAATCATTATAACTATGTAAAGTGGCTTTTGCCAAATTGCTCTAGTTTTCTAATTTACCCTATAACTACTTTGAGTGGATATTGCTAAGTGATGCTAGTTTGAGATCTAGTTTACGGGTGTGTGCAAAAAGTTGAGGGACCTTTTAGATGCAATCCTAGTTTTCAAAAACAAGATCACGTTACCAAAAAACACATCAAAGTTCTGCTACATAGCACTTGGTATGGTTCAACCCGAGCCTGACATGTCATGGGACATGTAGGATAGGAAGACATATCGCGTACGCGTTATATAACTACAAAATGTGCTCGCGATATGTAGTTATAAAACGCGTACGCGATTTGCAAATCCAAAAAAAAAAATAGACAGGCCTGAAACCCACGGCCCATTTTAACAATCAAGAATGCGAAATCGAAGGGCAATTGGAGTGTTTTGGAGCGACTTAACTCCTTGGGATTGTTGCAGGAGCTGATTTAGGTTGAGGGGAGGAGATTTCACTGGTGAATTGTCATCCAACAAGGTAATTCAATCACCCAAAGCATTCTTTTTTTTGTCAATTTTTACCCTATAATTGTGTTTTTTAATAGAATAATCAATCCAACAACTCCCAAGCTAATGTTTGATGGGACAAAGAAACTTTGTTTGATTTTGAGCAGCAAAATTAAAAAACATAACTACAGAAACCATTTATATAATTTTAAAGGATTTGGAACTTTTTTATATAAATTTTATATTGTTTAATTCAAATAAGTTTAAATGTTTCATAAATTTATATGGAATATAAAGAATGTCAATCTATATAATGATTTACTTTTATATATATAAAAGTTTACATATCATAATATCAATATAACAAGTAATTTATACTAATGGAAGAAAGACACTTCCTTTTATTTTGAGTAACAAAATTCAAAAACATAGTTGAAGAAATAACTGATGTAATTTTAAAAGATTTGGATTTTTTTATTAGTTCTTTTATTAAGGTATTGGCATTGTATATTTTAGATAGAACTAGAGTTTTTCACATGAAAACATGCACAGGAAATTTAGTAATACTTCCCCATCTTAGTGGATGGTAGAGGTTGTACACCCTAGGCTATTTTAACAAAATGCTTGACCCCAAAAAACTCTTAAAAAATACAGTATGAAAATGTCTTACCAATTGAACTAACTTGAAACTTAGATAGAACAACAAAATTGTGGAAGTGCTAAATCTATTTTGTAAATGAAAATAATTTTAAAATTGATATATGTAAAAGTCACCAATGAGGGCGAAGAAGTGCCTTAACTTCTAGAAAGAAGTTGAACGAAACTCATTATTTAATTGTTAAATGTTTAATTTTAAGTTTTAAATGTATGTAAGTGAATGCCATTAAATTGCTCGTAACTTGAGTTTTCCTTAATTTACATTTTCAATTTTGAAGAGATGTCATTATATACCATGTATACATTTCTAATTATTTTCTTATTGATTTTTTTATTGCAGTTGCGGCTATGGACCCCAATGCTGAAATATTGATTGAGCTTGCCCAGTTGAGAGGTCTCAGTACTGCTTTTAGTGGTGGTGATAGGATTCGACGTTCACTTGCATCCACTTTGGATGCAATGGTTGAGACTATTACATTGTCAAACAACATACTATATGATATTACTTCATATAGAGAAAGAAAAAGACGTGAGTACGCTGATGGGCTTAGCTACAGTGCAATAAAAAAGTTGAAAATCACCAAAGAGCATATATTTTCATTGTTTAGGGACCCTCACGCAGGGGAAATCCCAAATGCAAATAGGCCACACATCTCTATCGAGTGGTGCACATATCAACCATTTGTTGATAACTGGATGAACAGATGGTATATGGTTTTTGATATGCCACCACACAACAACAGGGAAATCCCCTTGTACTTCCTTCAGAAGATGTATGCAGAGTTCGTGTTGGGTAAACACATAAAATATTTTGATATATTGGCGTTTCAGGGGATCGGTGGGGGGATGCCCCAAAACCGACCCAATGCCAGGCTTCGAGATGTTGGTCTCCCTATCCCTGCACCTCGCAGGTAGTTGCCTGGGCCAGATGTCCCACCTGTACATCATGTTATTCCACAGACACGTGATGCATTTTTTAGTTTGGCACGGGCCATTGTTCGCCATAGCACTATGGTTGAACATATGGGTGAGGAAGGGACATCTGTCCCTGGTGTGGTACATACACCAAGTCGTCATGGTGCAGGACCATCTTCTAGTGCAGTACCACCCACTAATGTAGTACCCCCATCTACTGCAGGACCATCTACTCGTGCAGCACCATCAGCACATTCCCAGCCTACTTTTGAGCCTCACGAGTGCACATCGTGTGGTCATCCATGCTATGGTCTTTCGTCAGATGTTGTCTTCAGTGGGTTTTTGAGTGATGTATGTATATGGTTAATTGTAATAAATTCTTCATTTATTTTCCTCTTTGTACACATATGTATAGTTTGAGCTAATATATTAATTTTGTGAACTTGCAGTTGATGCTTTATGCCGGCAGCGATGCCCCAGAGTAGATCATGTTCCACACTCTACACAGGGGCATGACATTCCATCGACTGATCCCTTGGTTGGTGGAGAGATTCCCATAGCACCCATTGCCGTATCTCACACCGAGGTAAACATTTTAAAATTTCAGTTTTTTAATACTTGTTAAATTGTTAATTTCCACATACTGTACATGTTAGTTCACTAATGTTATCTACGGTCTAATATTTACAATTATTAAACTTGCAGATGCTAGATCCTTCATGGGGCAAAGCAGTGATGGAGGTAGGATCCATGGTCGTATCGACCGAGGAAATATCTGGGCAGATGCCAGATCCTACACGAGGGAAAGTAGTGATGGAGGTAAACATTTTAAACATTTAAAAAATGTCATTTTTTAAATACATGTATGTTCGTTGAATCATGCATGTCTAGCTACATGAACTCTTGTTGACTATAGGCACCAACCGAAACACCTGGACCATTTCCTGGAGTTGTATCTCCTCATAGGCCATATGTGAACAAGGGTCAAGTGTATATGAGACGGCCTACTCCTAGAAAGAGTGAAGTTGTCCACGACCATGGAGATACTGATACCATGGTAATTTGTATACCCTTTGATGATATTTCTTGGTTAACTTGAAATCAAATGCATAAAATATTTTGTTAATGTTTGATTTGCATGTTTACTGCATCAGGAGCTAGAGTTTACTATTGAAAACTTTACAGGGATGGTTGATGCAGTAGTCAGTGCTGCATATACAATGGCAACAAGTCACACAGAGGTACAACTATTTGAACATGATATAGACATAGTGTGTTATTGTTGTCTATTGTTTATTCATGCACATTTCTAACTATTTCAAGATTTGATGATTGTAGCCACCACCACCACCAGTTCTTGCCCCCTCTGGTTCGACCATGGATGCAACCATCCTTCATGTTCAACCAACAGCTCCATCTTCTACACAAGAAACACAATCCCCTTTGTCACAGTCTCTCACTAAGGTGAGATGTCCATTAATGAACAATTGTTTCATGCAATGTCCATTAACATTTTCATAATTTTTGAGTTAATTTAGATATGGTATTTTATTGAGCTAATGTATTAGTACATAGTTAATTGAATTTAACTATTGATATTTAATTTGCAGGATCCGGAGATGCACACTGGTCCTACAGGATCACCCTCGAGAAAGAACAAGAGGAAGCTTGAGTTTTGATGTGTCTTATGGGATATGTACATATCGATACATGTGTACAAGTGGATTGGACAATTTTGGATACATGTACTTTTGGAGACATGTACATTGACATTTCACTTACATGTACATGTGGCTTGGATAGTTTTGGATACATTTACATGTGGCTTGGATAGTCTTGGATAGTTGTGGAGACACATGTACTTCTGGTTACTTTTGGATATATATGTACTTTTCGATACTTTTGGATATATATATGTACTTTTGGAGACATGTACACAATTGACATTTCAGTTATAAATGAATGATACAAATTTCACTTTGAATTTGTTCTTTGGTTTCCACATGTTCGTGTGTCAATCTATTGTATTGATTTGTGAGGATTATCTATTACTTATGAATGCACTATGTCAAAAGAAAAAACTATTATATTTAAAGGTTTCAATGATCTCAATACATGCACACTAAAGTCAAAGTTCTTGCTCGTGTAATTTAATAAATATAAGTGCAATACAATGTATTTCAAGGTTTCAATGAACTCACTACTTGCACACCAATTGGATATATCTAATTAAAAATTGTGAGTTTGGATTCATTAAATTACAAGTTAAGTCAATGCTCAAGTGTAATTTCATAAAACTAAGTGCAATACATGCTTTACATTTCATCAACAACCAACAACACAATTCAACAACCCTCATGCACCCAATGACTAATCACTCAGCATTAAAGGAACTACAATACAATCCAAAGATTGAGAACCAACTTTGTGAATCAACATGATTTGAAGCATAAGTCCATCGGATTTGAAAAAGTTCAGTTCGACATTAGATTGATTCTGAATTGAGTTGTGACAGTAAGATCAGATTAGGGTTAGGATTAGGGTTTCCTTGGTAGGGTTATGGTAATGGGCCATGCATGTTAAACAATAAACCCTAGTTAGGGATAGGATTTTCCAAGTTTGGCCTTCGTTGGCATGAAATGCATTGTCCATCTTTGGCTCTCATTGGCGTGACTGCATTGTCCCTACTGAGCGAAACCCTAGCTTCAGAAACCATTGTAGATGGAGGTCACCGGGCAATGGACAGGAGGGAGAGGCCCCCCCCAGCTAAAATACAACGTCACGAATCCAACTAAATTGACAGTTCATCGATCGGAGGCCCAAGCATCAATCTATGGCAAGTTGCAGGTCACCTCCAGATACCGTTCAGGGACACCTGGTGGACTTGGGCCCAATGCGCAAAAAACCTCACGAAGTGGCAATTTTGAATTCTGTCAACTCCTGCTAGTGTGTTTAGGCATGGGAAATATGGCAATGCCAACCGCATCCCCACCAACTGTGGCTTTCCAGCTTTGGCCCTCGTTGGCATGACTGCATTGTCCCCTACTGAGCGAAACCCTAGCTTCAGAAACCACCGTAGACGGAGGTCACCGGGCAATGGAGAGGATGGAGAGGCCCCCCTAGCTAAAATCCCTCGTCACGAATCCAAAGGAATTGACGGTTCATCGATCGGAGGCCTGAGCATCGATCTATGGCGAGTTGCAAGTCACCTCCAGATACCGTTCAGGGACACCTGGTGGACTTGGGCCCGGTGCGCAAAAAACCTCACGGAGCATCAATTTTGAATTCTGTCAACTCCTGCTAGTGTGTTTGGGCATGGGAAATATGGCAATGCCAACCGCATCCCCACCATCCATGGCTTTCCAGCTTTGGCCCTCGTTGGTGTGACTGCATTGTCCCCTACTGAGCGAAACCCTAGCTTCAGAAACCACCATAGACGGAGGTCACCGGGAAATGGAGAGGAAGGAGAGGCCCCCTCCTAACTAAAATCCCTCGTCACAAATCCAACGGAATCGATGGTTCGTCAATCGGAGGCCCGAGCATCGATCTATGGCGAGTTCCAGGTCACCTCCAGATACCGTTCAGGGACACCTGGTGGACTTGGGCCTAGTGCACAAAAAACCTAACGGAGCGGCAATTTTGAATTCTGTCAACTCCTGCTAGTGTGTTTGGGCATGGGAAATATGGCAATGCCAACCGCATCCCCACCATCTGTGGCTTTCCAGCTTTGGCCCTCATTGGCGTGACTGCATTGTCCCCTACTGAGCAAAACCCTAGCTTCAGAAACCATCGTAGAAGGAGGTCACCGGGAAATGGATAGGAGGGAGAGGCCCCCCCCTAGCTAAAATCCCTCGTCACGAATCCAACGGAATCAACGGTTCATCGATCGGAGGCCCGAGCATCGATCTATGGCGAGTTGCAGGTCACCTCCAGATACCGTTCAGGGACACCTGGTGGACTTGGGCCCGGTGCGCAAAAAACCTCACGGAGCGGCAATTTTGAATTCTGTCAACTCCTGCTAGTGTGTTTGGGCATGGGAAATATGGAAATTCCAACCGCATCCCCACCATCCATGGATTTCTAGCTTTGGCCCTCGTTGGCGTGACTGCATTGTCCCCTACTAAGTGAAACCCTAGCTTCAGAAACCACCGTAGACAGAGGTCATCATGCAATGGATAGGAGGGAGAGGCTCCCCCCTAGCTAAAATCCCACGTCACGAATCCAATGGAATCAATGGTTCGTCGATCGAAGTCCTGAGCATGGATCTATGGCGAGTTGCAGGTCACCTCCAGATACTGTTCAGGGACACCTGGCGCATTACAGTCCATGCATGCCAAGTGGCATCTCGGAAAAAATATACACATGTACTAGTGTTAACATGTTGCATCAACAGTATAATTTAAATTTTGAGTTAAAA
>LPNX010619415.1:598685-603685 GCA_001517045.1 Pseudotsuga menziesii
TCCCTTAGATAATAAATAATTTATTCTTTCCTATTAAAATAATGTTTGAATAAATTCCAATTAATTATTTTTTTCCATTATTTGTTACTTAGTATACATGCTAAGGGGTATATTTGATTGCTTTAGTTTATTGTTCAGTCACATTTTTCAACTCTCATATCTATAGTCATTCAAAATAGATTTTTGGTACATAAACACATGAAATTACCATTCATAGATTGACCATTCCAATAGGTATTTGATACTCAAACATGATCCCTAATTGTTCTTTGGGTCTCTTCATCTTTTGTTACTCTCTAGGATGTGATAGACCTCCATTTTGACCATAACACCTAGTTGAAGGGTTTGGGTGAATGAAAGTTAATGATGGTCTCTCAGGACATGTCAATGGAAATACAAACATGGAAAACCAACAATCTATTGTCTTGGAGGGACGATTCAAGGTATTTACACAATAAATTTGAATATGTTGAAAGAAGATGAAATGTAGAAAATTGACTAAGCTTTCAAAATATATAATTCATATCTATGGATATTTTGTATGACCACATGAAATTCAAGTTTTTTAAGCAATATGTTGTTTTTTTGGGAAATTATATTGCATTGTTTTCTCATCGGTGCAAGTGACTTAAATGATGGGATTTCTTTACAAAATTTTGAACAATTACAAAGAAGGGTTTGTCTTTGTACACATTGAAATTTGGCATGTTCATTAACTTGACATACAAGAGAACTTTTGGCATATTTATAAACAACATTATGGAAAATTTTGCATATCAAGAACACAAAATTGACATATTCATAAGAAACATACATGGGGAAATTTAAATTATGATACATACCTCATCATGCTAGATCCCACCTATTATCATACAACCAAGCCCTCCGGATCATCTCTTATAATGATGGTCTCCATTAGTCTCTCGTGCTCTGTATCCGGTAAGAAGTAGCGTACCTTCGATGAATTCCGTCTAGGCATTGTTTGTACCTGGAGGTTTGTACCAATGATTAAGTTGGTAAAGTGATACACACTTGCACTTGGTTTGTAATCCCTGTAAACATATCCACTCTTCTTTCTTGCATTGTTGTCATGTGTAAGGTATTCACCTTTAAAAACCATAGACCCAGTGGGGAAGTGGTTGTTTTCATCATCAGTGATGGACATAATGAGGGTTTGCTTTCCCTCTATACAGCGTTCCAACCAGTAATCACCACCCCATTCACTATCTTTTGAGGCAACCACTGCGTATATGTGTCCTGCATAGTATGATTGTAGGTATATGATCAAATATTTTTCATGTGATACAAGGCCATTAATGTGAGTTTCAAGACTACGTAAATTTAACAAAAAAATGTTAAGGAAATGCATCATACCAGGTTGTACAAGGTCTGATACATGATCAAAATCTATAGAAATAGACGATTGGTCTTCTTCCAATGGATTTAACTCAACAATTGCACGTTGATCAAGTGGAAGTGATATGTGATCCCATCCATCAACCCAATCCACTGATTCACACACATCCCAGTCACCATCACAGCAAGGCGGACAAAAACAAGCGAGTTTTCTGGTCCAAATTTCAAATACTGGGTTATCAGAACTTCGAATCGAATGAAAGCCACGAGTGCTAGGAATAGTCTTGCATTCCCATGCATGTGAACGATCTATGTCTACCACCTCCCAAAAAAATCTCTCCACATGTCTCTTTCTTGTGGATTCTACTCGCATAGCTGATTCCTCTCCCATTACTAACGTGCACCACCTCACTATAGATTGAGCATTTCGAATAGTAGATATTGTAGATAATTTCAATTCCTCTCTTTGTAGGGATGTTTTGACACATGCTTCGGCTCCATCATGCTCTCTTTTACCATGCCCAGTCTCAAAATAGTTCCACATATGTGGAACTTTGTAGTTTTTATGCAATGAACACAACCATTGAAATATGCGTGCATTTTTGAACTGACCAGCACATCCATCGGACCAAATCCAATGTTGATCCATCTGTATGTTCCTACCCTTCAAATGATCATAGAACATGATGAAGCAATGACGTACATAGTGGAAGTCATGGCACCTATCATCACTTATGTAGAAGTGATATTCCTTTATATTTTCTCTTTGCTCTTCACTACTGTTTGGGCCATTCCTATATGTGATATGCACCATCAAGGAAACCTGCTCAGAGTGATAATACTGACTTTGGATCTCATTTTGAGGTTGCAGAGTGTAGTTCTCGGCAAAATCAACAACTGAAAGTATAGTACCATGAGGAAATGTATCTCTGCATATTCTAAACTTCTTATCCTGCCATCGTGCCAAGTGGACATGCTGAACATATTGACTTGTCTTTTCAATAAATTCCTTGACAAAGACACTAACTTGTACCTGTTGACACAAAATTATCTCAATATTAGGTTTTTTTGTAAGTAAGGAATGAAATGCAACTGTTCTGAACATAATTTTATAGATAAATGCATGTACCTGAGATGTCACCAATTGTATTTTTTTGCTTTCTTTCCCTAGGACTATTTCATAGCTGATATATTTGAAACTTTTCATGTCTGTAACCATATTCCCAAATTCATTGTCTCCAGTCTCATGCATACATTGGTTCAATAATGCCATTCCAGCACAGTTGGAGCAAGTTCCATCCAAACAGGATTTTGCATAGTACATTTTCCCCTCAGGCCTATTGCACATGATACTATGAATGAATTCTATTGATGAGGTCGGTGGTATTGTCAAGGAGCAATCCTGCACATGGTTAGTATGCAACACACGGCGAATGTACAAAAATGTTTCATAGTAATATTCATATTCTACATGGTATCTACAACAACAAGTGTTACGAAGAGTATTTATTCTAACATACCAGGGCTTACATTTCTCAAAAGATCTTTGCCCCAAATTCAATTGTCTATGTTCATTCCTAAATTTCTCGTATAGTTATGTCTGTGTTACATCAAGAAGATGCTTAATATGTGGTTCATGGTCCTTTGAACCCCTTCTCAATTTTAGTACATCCTTCTGGTTTGAAGAAGGCCTTGTGTGATCATGCCAAAAACTCTGCACTAGTCCCTTTACTGCATCAACTAGCTTCATGTCACGATGTGGCAATCGACTAATAAAGGCCCAAAAATCTGTCTGGGCGGTTGTGTCAAGATGTTCTCTTCTAATAGAATACCTACGGAGGGTTTTTACATTCAAATTAACTAGTTTAGATGTAGGCTTGAGAAAACGAAGGACCCTGGTGTTCTTATTTACAATTGCTTGTGACAACACACGACGAGCCGCATTGCGGTCCTTTGACCGTGTGTTCTTACCAATTTTACCAAAGGAATCTACTAAGATTTTAACTATATGAGAACTTGGTCCAGAAGGCTTTATCATCTTTATCCCTAACAATTTCCTAACAATATTCATGCCCCTATAATTTAACAATGATAAAAATAATCTACATTTATCTCCATCACATTTCTCCTCAAAATATTTATTTAGTATCTGTTGAGTTTGATAAGCAATACTACGTTTAGATAGCGTACCTTCAATGGAAGTGAGGAGTCCTTCATCAACTTGTATACGCTTCGGAGTTATTCAACGTGTGCTTTCTAATGGAGGTAAGGGGGTTGGATTTCTATCATCTAGTGCATCAACAATACGCTCTGGCGTTTCAGTAGCAACTTGTTGTCCTTTACTCTCTTCTTGGTAGTTGGATGGTGGAAGTCCAACATCCTCATCGATGGTCCGATTGATATTTTCTTCTTCAACAGTAGGCTCCATGTACACTGCCTCTTCATGAGCTTCGTCTTGTGTTGGATTAATAGGATGAACCGCTGTATCCTCTATAATTGGATTTGGATTAGTTTCCAAAGAAAGCCTCCAATTCATCATGTCTATTCTTTTCTTTTCTTTCTCTTCTTCGATGACTTCTTGAGGTCTCTTCTTCCTTGCTGATTTTATTCCTCGGTTACGTACATTCCCCATCACCACAATGATCAATGTCAATATAGTTTGTTTTTGTTGCTCCTCAATTACAAGCTTCCAAACCTTTAACTTGCTTTAATATAACTATTGAGCCTTCAAGGTGCTTCAATCTTCCTTCTCAATTGTTCATATTTCCCATCAAAACAATAATGAATGGGAAAATTTACCTTTAGTTCTCTTGAATAATAAGCAAATGAAAGTTATATCCACCATCACCATGAAATGACATTGAAGCTTGATATCTTATCCTGTGTGCTCCTCAACCATGGAAGATGTCCTCAATGCTGCACCTGCATAACAAACAGAATGATGGAGATGGTGTAGATTGTGAGTATTTTCAAAGGCAGGCTCGTGCTCTTGAAAAATATTGCGCGCTAATTGGAATTTTCAGAAAAACGCAGTGAATCTGCTCTCGGACAATGACAATTCACTGTTTTAACAGTCTCAACACGCGCACGTGATTTGAACAGGAAAAACGCGTACGTGATTTGTATAAACAAAACGCGCACGCGATATCTTCAATCACAATTAATGGGGTGGGTGCACGGCTAAACGTAATTACAATATCAACTAAATAGATTATTGTTCCATGTTCCATGACTAATTATTCATAAATAATTGAAAATATATTATGAAGTAAAAAGATATACTAACATCATTTTATATTAGTAATCCAAAAACCAATTTATAAGGAGAAAGTAAACTTAAATAAATTACACACAATGAGGATGAATGATGATGATGTTCATGATGTTGATGGTGATGATAATGATGAGGATGATGATGAAGGTGATGATGATGTTGATGGTGATGATGTTGATGGTGATGATGAGGATGATGATGATGATGTTCATGATGTTCATGATGTTGATGGTGATGATGATGTTCAAGATGTTGATGGTGATGATGATGAGGGTGATGATGATGATGTTCACGATGTTGATGGTGATGATGATGATCATGTTGATGATGATGATGATGATGATGATGATGATGAGGATGATGATGAGGA
>LPNX010619415.1:608685-617251 GCA_001517045.1 Pseudotsuga menziesii
TGGCTAATTCAACATTATATCCGAATTTTCAAATATGCTCGTGTTTAGCGGTTCGTCTGATTATGTTGCACACCTCCATTTTTTATGAGATTTTAGAAACAGATATGGTTTTTTTTGCAAATTCTAAATATGCAAATTTTAACAAGAATACATAATTTTTTCTATTTTTTTCTTATTTATCTTCTGTCATCACTCCTCAACTCAAAAAACACACTGGTAGTGTTTCGTCCATATCTCTTTCGTTTCTCAACCATTTAAAATTTTTTTGTATGGTGCACTAAAGAACACCAATCTATACATGTTATAAAAAACTCATTTCCAAATAATTGCATTAAGATATAAAATAAAAAGTTCAAAGATTGTTTATTTTAAGATTACTTTATGCATATTTTCAAAACTCTTGGTAAATAACTTAAATTTATATTTATATATATAAAGTTTGTTATGCTAATTTGGTAAATAACTTTAAAAAAAAGTTTATATATATAAAGTTTGTTGTGTTAATTTAGTTATAAGTTAAGTACATATAATTTTGGTAATTTCAAAATAAAGTACAAATAAATTAAAGATAAGTAATTTTAAAATAAGGTATTTATTTAAACATTTATAAAAGAAGGTTTTTTCAAAATTTATTTCTAATATTAAAAATATAATTAGTAGTTTTATTTTGTAAAATACTTATGATATTTAGAGAAAATAATTTATAATACATAAGATACAATACAATAAGAGGGTACGTACATAGCTAATTATATCCCCATCGTCAAAGAAACAAAAAATAGATTGAATGTTCAAAAGTATTTATATTTTGTTTTCCAATGTAACTTAAACAATAATAAAACTTGAGTAATCATTTGGATCCAATTGCTTAGCTTCTTTGATTACTAAAAATATATACCTCTTTCCATAGTTGGAATACAAAGATAAATAACTAATCTCATTTTATAAAAAAATGTACAAGAAAAAACAATGTTGAAACCCTCGAGTAGCGTTAAACACCACAAAGTGAGGAGCATACTAAATCCTTTATCCTCCCTTCGAAAATAGTTGCATGCTTAGACAGTAAAAACCCACAAAATGCTTGACAAAACATCATTCTTAGAAGAAGTACTTATTGTTGTTTCCAACTTAAGGAAAAAAGGTCAAAGTGCATCTCACAAACCATTTTTTTGTTAGTTATGCATTGGTAGGAAGGTCTTGATAGATCTTGGCAGTAAGGTCTTGATGGATGCTCCTCTAAAAAAAGTCCATATATCCATTGATAGTGGAGGGCTCTAGTGGAGGCGAGCAAGCAAAAGTTTTAATGGAGTTTTTTATGTTTATTTTTATACATCTAACTACATTATTGCACACTTAACAAAGATGCACAAATGCCTTAAAGAACAAAATACAATTCATAACAAAATAACAATATATTAGTGCACACTTAACAAAGATGCACTAGTGCCTTGAATAACAAAATACACTATAATAGTGTATTTTGTGACCTCATTGCTAGATTTATGTGCATAATTAAGATGAAATCCAAACATGGTTGCTCTTAGTATAATGTATATCAATTTGTTTTTATTGCTATGGAATGAAATATTAATTGAAGCAAGATGATTAAGGGCACAATTCCCCTACTGATTAATGGACATAGAATGAAATCTTATAGAAAGGATTTTGTTAATGAAGAATTTATTTGTTCAATACAAAATCAAACACAACACCTGAATGTGATTAAAGGCACCCTTTACTTGAATATAGAGTAACAATGTCATTATTTATATCTCACTAGATATAAAAATTACAAAATAATAACAATAATAATCTTACAATGGAAACACTCTTTGGGCATCATAAGGCATAACAACTCATGTAGACCAACTTGCTCGTCAATTTTCTATTTATGAATCTACAAAATGAATTCATTTCCTGGATTATTTGCAAATATTTATTTCATAAAACTCCTTATCTGAAAATCTATCTGGTTAAAGCATTAAATTTGAGCATAATGGAAAAAAATGATGTTATCAACTATGTATTTTTTCTCTACATTGAAAAAGGTGATGTTATGAAATTATGCTTGATTTACTTGTGTGCATATATAGAATTGAATATGTATGTGCACTCCCACATATGAAAGCTCATCCAAATATGCTCGCACACATACGGAAGCACAACTGTATATGCGCAGCATATACAAAAGCGTCTATGTATATGCATGTTTATATACATAAGCGCTTTCGTATATGCATTACGCTTTTGTACTTGTGCGCATATGTGGAAGAATAGCAGTATATGTGTTGTGATTTACATATATGCACACGCATATACAACATGGATTCCATATATGTGTGTTTTCTGTATATGCGCTCGCATATATAGAAGCACATTCGGATATAAGTGTTTTCATATATGCATGTGCATATATGAAAGCACATCCATATATGCGTGCGCATATATAAATGTGCTTCTGTATATGCTCATGCATATACTAACGCACTTTTGTATATGTGTGCACATATACAAAAAGCGCGCATATATGGAAGTATTTTCATATATGCACTACTTTCGTATATGTGTTGCTTCTGTATATGTGAGCGTATATATGGAAGAGCTTTCGTATATGCACACTTTCTGTATATGCATGTGCATATATGGAAGTTCTTCTGTATATGTGCATGCATATACGGAAGCACGTGCACGCATATACGAAAGCACTTGCACGCATATACAGAAGCACTTCTGTATATACACGCGCATACATATGGAATTAGTGCATATATGGAAGTGCTTCCATATATGGAAACAAGCAGAAAAGAACAATGCACATACAAAAGCGCGTCTATATATGCATGCACATATACATAAACACTTCTGTATATGCATGCGCATATACGAAACCATGTCCGTATATGTGTGTGCATATACGGAAGAGCTTATGTATGTGAATGTGCATATACATAAGCACTTCCATATATGATTTATGATTCTGCACTTGTGCGCATAAATGGAAGCATGTCTTATGCCCATATACATAAACACTTATGTGTATGTATTATTCTACCATACTCACGTGCATATACGAAAGTGCTTCTGTATGTGTGCATGCATATAAGGAAGTGCTTCCTTCTATGTGTTGCTTCCATATATGCACATTCATATATAAAATATTTTTTGTATATGAGTGCAGATATATGGAAAGCGCACATATATGGAAGCACTTCCGTATATGGATGCGTTCGTATATGTACACAAGTATAGAAGCACAACACATACACGGAATCACTTCCATACCTTTGTGCATATACAAAAGTGCTTCCGTATATGCACATGTATATAGACACTTGCATATATAGAAAAGCTTTCATATATGCACACAAGCATGTTAACACAATGCATATACAAATGCACTTCCATATGTACACACACATATATGGAATCATTTTCGTATATGTGCGTGCATATATAGACGTGCAAGAGATTTCGTATATGCGCACAAGCATGGTAGCACAGTTCATATATGAATGCGCTTATGTATATGCATGCACATATATGGAAGAAATTCCATATATATATGCACGCATTTACGGACATGCTTCCATATATGCATGCACATATACAAAAGCACATCCATATATGCACATTTTTCATATACATGCACATATACAGAAGCACTTTGATATATGCATGCTTTCCATATATGTGTGCGCATATACGGAAGTGCATCCATAAGCATGAAAGAACAACACATTTATAGAAGTGCGTTCGTATATGCATGCCCATATATAGAAGTGCTTCCATATATGCGTTGTGCTTCTGCACTTGTGCAAATATATGAAAGCAAGTACGACGCACATATACGTAAGCGCTTCCATATATGCATTGTGCTATCGTACTTGTGTGCATAAGGGAACCAATTCCATATATGCGCGCTCATATACAAAAGTGTTTTCGTATATGTGATTCTTCTGTATATGTGCGCGCATATATGGAAGTGATTTTGTATATGCACATGCATATACGTACACACACATATATAGAAGCGCTTTCTTATATACACATATGTGTGCACATATACGAAAGGGCTTTCATATATGCGTGCACATATACAGAAGCACTTTCGTATATGCATGCACATATACAAAAGTGCTTCCGCATATATACTAGTATATACACTAGTGTAGTATATTTACTAGTGTATATATATCAGTGTATATCCCCAACAACAAGAAATGAATTGAATTTAAGGGTTCAGCATGACACTGACAAGGAGTTGAATCGGGGTGGGGAAAGACAGTAACAATCATTTCTCCCAACCACTCGAGCTATATATAATGGACTAAATACAACCTTGTTACAATACACTATATACCTAGTGTATATATTGTATTGTAACCAAATATATTATACACTAGAATATAAACATTAGTCTATATAACTAGTTACAAGACAATATATACACTAGTGTGTATACCTAGTTATACAATGTATACACTAAGGTATATACCAATATAGTGTACCAGGTATATATACAAGTGTATATACTAGTATATACACTAATGATACTGGTATATATATACTGATATATACACTAGTGTATATATTGGTGTATACATGGTGTATATACTGGTATACATGGTGTATGCACTAATGTATATACTTGGTTACAATATAGTATATACGCTAGTGTATACATTGTAATGTAACTAGGTATATACACTAATGTATATATAATAGTGTATATACTTGGTTACATTACAGTATGTACACTAACTATAACAAGATTGTATTTAGTCCATTAGATGTAGCTTGAGTGGTTGGGACGAATGATTGTTACCATATTTCTCCACCCCAATTCAATTCCTTGTCAGTGACATGCTGAGCATTTAAACTCATTTAATTTCTTGTTTTGGGGGATATAAATTTATTTCTTCCATATATGCACTTCTTCCATATATGTGCATTCATATACGGAGTATTTTTCGTATATGAGTGCACATATTTGGAAGCGTTCATGTATATGCGTGCATTTGTATACGTGCACAAGTATAGAAGCACAACGCATACACAAAAGCACTTACATATATTTTTGCATATACATGAGTGAATCCATATATGCACATGTGTATATAGACGCATGCATATACATAAGAGCTTTCATATATGCACACAAGCATGGTAGCACGATGCATATACAAACACACTTTCATATATGCACGCATAGATATGGAATTGTTTTTGTATATATGCATGCATATACAAATGTGAAAGATATTTCATATATGCAAACAAGCATGGTAGCACAATGCATATACAAATGCACTTCCATATATGAACGCACATATATGGAATCACTTTCATATATATGCGCGCATTTACGGACTTGTATATGCGTGCGCATATACAAGCACACTTCCATATGCATGTGCATATATGGAAGAGCACTTCCATATACAAAACATCGCATGGTTATTTGGGAATTCCTTTCCATCACAATAAATGTCATGTATTATACTAGTTGAATATACACTAGTATACTAGTGTTTATTATATGTGTATACACTAGTGTATATTTTAGTGTAAATATAAAAGCATTGGTCAACTTCTGCATCACATTTTCTACTCTCTCTCTCTCTCTCTCTCTCACACACACACACACATCATCTGTCTCTCTCCCCTTCTACTAACCACCTCTCCATCCAATCTCCCTCTCTCCCTCTCTCCCTCTCTCTTTTTTCTTGTCTTCGGGGAATACAAAACTTCATAGTAGATATTAGTCAGTTTCTGCATCTTTTCCTTTAAGACTTCACACTCTTTCACATTTGTATGTATATACCACTATATAACTAGTGTATATACTGGTATATACACTAGTGTATATACCGATATAGACACTACACTAGTGTATTTTACTAGTGTAGTGTAAAATGATGTGTATATACCAGTATATACACTAGTGTAGTGTATAATGATATATACACTAGTGCATATACCGGTGTATACACTAGTGTATATTGCAAGTGTATATACTGGTAGATACACTAGTGTATATACCGGTGTATGGGACTAAAAAACACCTCAATGGGACTCAAAATGGACCCATTATGCAACATTTTCAATATTATTTTGCATGCCTTTGGGGACCTTGAGGACTACTTTTAGATGTAAAAAAATACTTTTGAACACCATGTATATTTCAAATAGCATCAACATGTTTCAATGGTAAATTTACACTTTTGGGCGAAGTAAATAAAAATATATTGAAGTTGTCACTTTCAACTTTTAACAATGACAATATAAATTTGCCTTTAACATCACCTTCTAACATTGTCTTCTCCTACTAGCATATATACCTAATATATACACTGGTGTATATACTAGGTACATATGCTAGTATATATACTAAATATACACTAGTATATTGAGTAGGTAGGTTTTGTGCAATGTAAATGGGTCTCGAGGTCTAAACATGGGTTAAGAGGGGGAATTGGTGTATATACTAGTTATATAGATCAATGTATATACTATCTATATACACTAGTGTATATACCTAGGTAGTATATATACTAGTGTATATATTAACATTGGTATATATACATAGTATACTAGGTATATAATACAATATATATACACTAGTATATATACCTAGTATATACAACAATGTATATATTTAGTAATAGTGTATATATACTAGGTATATACACTGGTGTATATACAAAGTATATATATTGGTGTATATACTAAATATACAGTAATATCTATACTTAGTATACTAGTGTGTACACTAGTATATATGCCTAGTATATACACTAGTGCATATACCTAATAAAAAATATTGTCACTCTCAAGTCCAGATGGGAAGCTTGTGACTTTCCCATGAGCACAATCCAAATGGCTCAACTCTTTGCCACTGGTCATGCAACCACCTCTATGAATGGAAGAATCAAACATAGGAAATGGATGCCTCTTTTGCTGCTGACAAGGGGATGGTGCTCTCTTCAAATCACCATGTATGAGTGTGGGAGCCTACTTCCCCTCACTTGGAACCAAGAGAAAAAATCCCTTCACCCAGTTATCATCCTCATGAGCCATGGTAGTAATAGGATGAAAAATTATGAACCAATTTGAAATTTTTGTAATATTCATCCACCAATAATGTGGATAGATCCTTATCTCCCTTGATTGGTCCATCATATGTATCATCTTGTGCCTCCTCCGATTATACAATTTCCACCAAGAGGTAGCTTTGAATCCCCCTCAAATAGTGCAAGTGTTTGGTATTCATTTTGTTTGCTTGTAGCCTTCTCAAACAACTGCAAATCGAAATATACCTCATGATGCATCACCTCATGAGGTTCTCCCTATGAAACCTGAATGTGTTCATCCTTTGAATGATTGATTGAAAGAGAAGAAAGTGGAAGTGATTTTCAAACATCATCTAGGATAAAGTCTACTTCTAGGCTCTTGGGAGTGCCTTCCGTATATGCACGCATATACACAAGAGAGATTTTGTATATGTGCACACATATGCAGAAGAACGCTTTCTATTTGCACGTGCATATATGGAAAAGTTATCTTGTATATGGATGTGCTTTCGTAAATGCATACATATATATAGAAGAGTTCTTATGTATATGTGCACGCATATACGGAAGAAATTCTATATATGTGCATGCATATACGAAAGAGTGCTTCCATGTCACATGCCCCAATTTGCAAAACAATTTAATGTTATTGAGGAACATTATGTTATATTTTATGCTAAGTTTGTAATTAATGACCAAGTGGGGTCAAGGATAATTAATGTATTTCAAAATATGTTATTAATAAATTAATAAATGATGAGACAACAGCTTAGGGAAGCTGTTAAAAGAGTGTTAACTAGTCACTTGGTGGAGGATATTGGGTGGAGAGTATACCGACAAGTGGCAGCATCCTCAAACTAATTATAATTGTTGTAGGTGGAAACTTCCCTATATTTGTGGTCATGATTCCCCAAGAAAGTGGAATTGGAGCAGGTGGTTCATTAAGTAAAAAATGACCCAGAAGACCTAGGCATTATTATAAAACTTCCCATTGAAGACAGCTGAGGCTTCTCATTTTCTCGAATGGTGATCATTCAGGGTGAATGAAGTGCACATCAGAAATTCGATGGAGGGGACTTATTGAAGTGAGTTTGAGGGGTTAACTGCTGAAAACCGAACTTATGCAGCTGTTAGGATGAAGTTCTTACTACTGTGAGTAGGTTTGTATTATTGTTGTAATTTGTCTAGTGAGGTGATAGAAGGTCTTAAGGATACATCCTTCACCCAATACTCCACCAGGAGGACCAGGAAATAGGCTCGAGTGTCCTGAGGAAGTACAGACTAAGCTTTCTCCAAGATTTGGTTGGGAGGAACAACCTCCTTAAGCTGTTGTCACCTCATCATTTGACAAGTTTTTATTTGTTCAGGTTATTGATAATTTATTACTGTTTTCAGTAAATGTTTAATAGTTTTTTTTAAGCATATGCATGTTATTATTTTGTTAGGGTTTATGCAGAAAAGAGTTTTGTGTATTGATAAACTTAGTGATTGGT
>LPNX010619415.1:636359-647011 GCA_001517045.1 Pseudotsuga menziesii
TTTGTTTTTTCAATTTTGTATTGCATCTAACGCGCCAAAAGAGACCCTCAACTTCTTGCACACACCCTTACTAGTTTACTCTATAACTATGTTAAATGGTTTTTGCCATGGAGTAACTTTGTTACAAATTTTACTCTATAACTATGTTAAATGGTTTTTGCATGGAATAGCTTTGTTACAATATGAGCATAGTTTAATAACAAGGTAAAGTTCATATGCAACCAGCAGAACTTCCATGATCACCTCCTATATAGTCATTTTCATATGAGTATTATAGGTTAAAGTTTTGTTATTAATGAGTATTTTCATATAAATACAATAAAAAAATTGAATAATGAAACTTTCATAATTGTACAACTCTTGTGGTTATGGTTATCCATACACTATAAAAACAAAAAATATTTCTTAATGAATCATCTCATGCATATTTTTGTTCCTATTTCATAGGAAACATTATGCACACTAAATTGGTGATTAAAGCTATGTAAATATTACAAATGAAATCACGTTATAATACCAGAACTTTGACTTACTATATTGGGTCATCATATAGTCATGGAGCTAGCTAATGCATATGTCAATCCAACGTGGAAGTTGTGATAAAGATCACTATCCTCACCTTGCTCATATAGTGCACAAATATTTTGAAATAAGCAATAATTGTTATTTATTTATCATACTTACATTTAAACAAAATCTTGACATGGATTTACATGAGCATAAAAGTAAATTGGAAAGTGTAATATATTTAAATTCTAGCCTGTTTACAAGTCTAACATCTCAATTTGCTTTTATTTAATAATTGTATCCCTTTCGTAACTTAAATTCATTTTTGACTTTAGATTTTGTAAAGCAACAATGTGTAATGTGTAAGGTAACAATCCCTTTTCTTCGTGTTACAACTACCACTATGTTTCATGTCGCCACGAGTGATTGAATCATGGCACCATCAACCTTGCTAAGGTATCACTCCTCTTACGTGTTGGACTGGATATTGTCGTGCATGCTTTTGAAGGTGTCACTCCTCACTAGTGTGTGGCAAAGGATGGCCTCCACCTAGGGAGAAAAATTAATTATTTGGCCCAAGCATGAGACACACTCAAATGAGTGTGTTAGTAAGTCCCATTTGGTCAACATGATTTTAGAATATGACATTACACATAAGGTACAAGGCAATGAACATATTATGACATGACACAGAAGGTACAAGGCAAAGAACATATGTAGCTTAGCAAATATTTTATTTTATGTTTTTTTATTGGAAAAAAATATTATAAGAAAATCGAAAAAAAATAAAAATGGATAATATAAATACAAAAACTAAAAGTTTAATTGTGGTTTAATTAAAATAATATAATAAAAAAATTAGTAAAAACATAAATGTATTTTTTTAAATTTAATATATGGATTTATATCAGAATGAAATAAAAGAGCATATATATAACTACATACACAGGTATATTGAAAACAATATAGTGATACAGTTAACTCAAATTCCGTTAAATGAATGAAACGAAACAGAGTGTAAAATAAAGATGGTTACAAAAAGAGTTCTAAAAGGCCTATTTATCATAAAAATGAGGGAAAAAACTCCAACATCCAAAAACCTAACCCTAGGAGATGGTTCTTAAAAAGGGTTTGTGGGTCCCAAGGTGGTTTAGTTGGTGCATCAACTTCATAGGGGCATAACTTTTGCATATGATCTCCATTTAAGGCATTTGTTGGCTTGTAGGAAAGGTATAGAAAAGAAGAACACATATATGACTGCTACGTTTTCAAAAATGTCATTTAAGTTCTCAAAATGGCCCTATATTTTTTGGGGTCTGAAGATATGTAAAAACTGCCAAACTAGAAAAACTAGTTTGAACCAGTCATAGGTGGTTGGCTCCCGATATCCATCTAGACCAGTCCACTAACCTGAAAACCCATGAAAACTACCAAACTAGAATATTTGTTTTGAGCCAATAGAATAGGAGGGTGGCCACCGATACCCATCTAGATCAATATTTGAGATAAATTATCATATATTAGGAAAATAAAAACATTTTCCATCAAAACAAAATCGTAATTATTTTCAAGTAGAAATGATTCCTCAAATGCATTAGAGAATCTCACTCAGTCCATAAATGCTTAGAAAAAAGAAAATGACAAAAGTCTTTTATTATGTGAAATGACACACATTCAGGGTCTGGATTAACAATGGTACTAGACCTTTGTAAGAGCTCAAATACCATATTCAAAAAATATGGTGTATCTATCATTAGAGGAAATTTGGGGTCTAAAATGGGCCTTATAAGAAAACGTGCCAAAATAAGTTTTTGTGAGTTGGAATTCAAGAACCAATAGAATTTCAATAAAATAAGTCAACCATAATGGTTGAATTGACATATTTGTCATTAAAAAAAACTACTTTTTTTGTTCGTATTTTTGACATATCTCATTGTGTTTTTACTCAAATTTCTATCGGGAGAGCTCGTTGGATGCAGAATTAAATTCCGCATCCAGCGAGCTCTCTTGATTGAAATTTGAGTAAAAACACAGGGAGATATGTCAAAAATACGAACACAAAAAGTATTTTTTTTCTTTCTTCCACCAAAATTAATCAATATTATTTTATTATTTTAACTATTATTTTATTATTTTAACTATTATTTTATTATTTTCCTTAGGAGGCCCATTTTAGACCCCCAAATTCCTCTAATGTGTAGGCCTTGAACATATAAAGAAAATTGCTCACACACAATGATAAAAAATAACTACACTCAACCCCCAAAAAGGAAAGGAATCCATGACCCTAGCCAACACATTCACGTGAGGCTAAATGTTAATGCAAAAATGAAATAGATTAAATGGACATATTTCAAAATTTAACGTTGACAAATAACCCTCCATGCACTTTACACATATATTATGGACCAATCTAGTGTCAATCCATACATCAAGTGGAATTAATATCGAGGAGAAGATAAAAGTTACTTTATGTCTAGAACATATTAATTGTCATTGTCGGATTAGATAGTTACAAAACCACACCGAAGACACACATTTTACCTTAATAAAGACCAAATTGAACATAACTAACTCTTAAGTTTCTAAATATCCTAACATTTTTTGTTTCTCTTGGACACAATGATTTGAAATTCCTTTCACTACCTTGGGTCACCTCCAAGGTCTTAGCATTTCAACAGACCTACAAAATTTATCAAAGGAAAACTATGTATGTCATAGTTGTTTATATGGCATATGTATTTCATCCACAAGAATTTCAAATCCAAACTTGAAGCATATATATATTCTTCATACAGGTTAAAGAATACAATTATAGCCCAATACTTATATATATGAATACAACTATACTTCACAAGGCTTCCATAGATGATATTTAGCTCGTTGTCTTCTCTTACACACCCAAAATAAATAACCAAGTACATAAATAACATCTCCTGAAGGAGGTAATACCATAATACAATAAAATTACAATAAGAATATATTCCAATGTTACATTCTTCAACACTCCCTCTTAACAAGGAAGGTATTCTTCCATCATGATCATCATCCCTGGACATCATCATTGAACCTCATCATCATCACTAGATCTCGTCACTAGACATCATCACTAGATCTCATTATCGTTGCTGATACAACTTGGTACTCGATCCATTGACTTGTGACATCTATCAAATCTATACATCATAAGAAGTTTATAGAACAACCAACCCTTTTCATGTTGGGTGTACCATCACATCAGTGCATCAACCAACTCTTTTTTATGATGGGATCTACCCTCATCTATATCGGTGCATCACCAATCCTTTTCATATTGGGTGCTACTTGGTGCTTCCACTAACCATTTTTCATGCTAGAAGCTACCCGTACAATTCCCAGTCCTTTTCATACTGGATGTACCTCTCATATCGGTGCGTCCACCAACCCTGTTTCATGTTTAGAGCTACCTCTCATATATCGATGCTTCCACCGACCCTTTTTCATGTTGGGAGCTACCTGATGCTTCTACCATCCCTTTTTCATGCTAGTATCTAGCCGTATAGTGACCAGTATTTTTTCATACTGGGTGTACCTGTATAGGGCTAGTGCTTTTTTCATATTGGATGTACCTCTATAGAGCCAGTCATTTTTCATACTGGATGTAGCTCTTCATAGTGCCAGTCATTTTTCATATCGGATTCATATCTCCACAATTTCATTCCTTTTTCATATTGGATGAGCATCTCTGTAGTGCTAGTCCTTTTTCATACTTGATGCGAGACTTTACAAAGCTAGTCTTTTTCTATACTGGATGTAAATAACATACATCTTCCACAGAGCCAACCCTTTTTCATGTTGAATGTGAATACCACACGTATTCCATAAAACTAACCCTTTTTCATGCTGGATGTGAATACCACTAATATGGAACATGAACTCATCACTCCCTCTTGTGATGGAAATCGATCTGAAAAACTCTAATATCCTCCCTCAAGTACTCAAACTTCACTCTCTCTAGAGGCTTGGTAAATAAATCAACTATCTGCTCCTCCATCGCAACATACTAGAGCTTCATTGCTCCTCTCTGCACCATATCGCTGATATAGTGATACCGAATCTTGGTGTGCTTCGACTTGTCATGGAACATAGGGTTCTCAGACAACTTCACACAACTCTGGTTTTCAAAGAATACACAAGTCGTCTCTAACTCAACATTGAACAATCCTACAAGTAGCTTTCTAAACCACACTGCCTCACAATTAGCTGAACAAGCTACAAAACACTCTGCCTCAATTGTACTTAGTTCTACACTTGTTTTCTTCTCGTTGAACTAGGAAATTATGTCTGACCCCAAACTAAAGTAACACCCTGAAGTGCTCTTCCTATCCGAAACACTACCATCCCAATCCGATTCAACATATATCTTCAAGCTAATCCTATTATTTTTCACATATCTGAGCCTATGTCAATCGTACCCTTCAAGTACCTCAACACATGATTTTCTGCAATCATGTGAACACGGATCTAACATGTACTAACTCAATTTGTTCATCGCAAAGCATGTATCTAGCCTCATGTTCATCAAGTAATTCAACGAACCAATCATATGCATATATATTGTGTCATCAATTGTCTCTGACATAGTATCACATAGTAACTTCAAGTTTAATGCCATCGGAGTGGCTATGGCCTTAAAATCCATGATCCCAAATTTCTTCAGTATCTCTACCAAATATTTTCCTTAAGTACGGAAATTCTCATATGGATTCTGCCACACCTCTAATTCCAAGAATCATGTCAATATTCTAAAACTTTAGTATCTTCCTCTCGGTGAGGGGAGACATATGATATCACATTAAGAATATCATTGATATACTAAGAAAAACAACTCTTTCCATGGATAGAGTCTAAGTGATAATTTCCCTCAATATATGTTGTAGTCACTCCCTTCAACGCAGATGTTTCCTAATCCCTTTGTAACTGAGCGCCATCTTCCCTCTACATCTTGTACTCTTGGGAGTGAGTCATAATGTTCTCTATTGCCGATCTTCTTTGTATCCATCTATGTCATCTCTCAAGGTCATTAGATACCAAGATCCTCCATTTCGAATTATGTTCTAAGTTCCCTCTCACACCCATATATGAGCTTCTCATCCTCTATAAGATGTCATCTTAAATATTGTAGCAAATTGACATCTCATCCCTCTAGGTGATTCTCAATCTCATCATGTAAATGCTCTAGGTGCCTTATAAGCCCATATAAATCCTTCTTCAATCTACACACATGTGGTTCTCTATAGAGAGTCCTGAGTCCTAAAGGTTGCTCGGTATACACTTCTACTTCAATTACACCGTCCATCTAGTGTAATATCAATATCCATAACTGAAGAAGATTGTCTTACCACTAGAGAAAACGTCTCGTTATAGTCGACTCCCTCTTTTCGATAGAAACCTCGCTTTGTACTTCTGTAGTATGCTTGATTTTGTAAATATTCTTGAATGTCATAGTTGAATCGTCGTATGTTGTTCTTCAGACCAAGTCTCATTATTCTTCTCTTGTAGGTAATTGTACACAATATTTCCTACAAGTCAAATTCAGTTGCATGATTAGAAACATTTCAGAATTTTCAAAACATATTAATAATGAAAAATTCTTATGCATAAATACATAGGTCACACAGTCATGCAACTATCTTGGCCAATGCTTCAACACAACATTCATCCATATCCCATATACATACGGTAAATTTCTATATGCCTTCCATCTCTACCAGAACATAAGTAAGAGTGTGCACTGTTCCCAACATGTGAGCAAAGAGATTTCATTCTAGGTAAGCAACAATGGAATGTTGTGCAACACCATAGGACACTTATTCATCATATGCATATTAGTAGTATAGTGTTCATCAATGCAAACACTTTAACATGCATAATACACTTCCTAAATCTAGGAACATAAATATGTACACAACTGAACAATATCATTTACATACAAGACATGACAATTCAAATACTTATCTTTGATTGTTTGGTATACTCCCTCTTTATCTATGTCTCCTTGTAGGAATCAAGGGAGTCTTTGACAGTGTGCTCTACTCCATCATTTGATTCCAGGGACCTGTTCTTATATTTCTTACGATCAACAATACTGAGAAAATATTCTACACCATAGATCACTAGGAACTGTGTACTGGTGTTGAATCTGAGTGTCCCCTCTTCTTCATCACCAATCATGACTACATCCTTTCTTGTCCAATGTTGAAATGGATAGGAGGTTCTTCTTCAAATCAGATCCATATAGCATGTTCTTCCTCTTCATGGCTTAAATTCATCTTCATGAGTTTTAAGCAATCCAATTTTTAAGGAGGCTTCTCCTACCCCTTTTATAATCATCTTCAAACGTAACCTTATGTGATGGATCCTTTTGAATCAAACTTGTGGGATATTTACAAGACATATTATTCATCACTTGATGAATATTCCCTTTCTCTATTCTCAGTTGGTTCATCATCTTCAGCGACATGATCATGATACCTCCTTCTCTTTCTTTTCTTGTCATGGCCTTTTCTTTTGGGGAAATATCTTGCAAGATGTCCCATCTCATCACAAGAGTAACATCTAAAACGTGAGTATTCCTTATTTTTTAATCTTCTATGCTTATTGTGAGAGTGTTCTTTCTTCTTGGCATGAGCTGTAAGGGAATGATTTTCTTCTTCACCCATTTTTTCTTCTCTTGATGCCAATCGAGCTTCTTCTTGCATGCATTCTTCCCATAGCCTACTGAATTTGGTGAGCCTTCTTCTAGCACAAATTCCTTGAATGAAATATTCCCATGATCTTTGGAGACCATTCAATGTAGCCATCACCGCTTCTGATTCTTCAACATTGTCTCCAATAGATTCTAGTTGTTCTTTTATCTGGGAGAATCTTGTGAATTAAGGTTGTATTCTTTTTGAATTCTACATCTTTGCACCCTTGAGTTGAGTTCTCAAGGTCATCTTCCTATTGATATTATTTCCTTCATATAGGCTAGTCAAAGCATCAAACATCTCCTTGGGAGTCTTCAAGGAGGATACATGTGGGATCAAATGATCCTTGGTATAATTTTCAATAATCCTCTTGGATTTGACCAAGTTCTTCTTATTTTGATCTTTTTCCTTATCTCCCCCTGGCTCTGCAACTTCTCCTTTGACATTGTTTTCCAAATCATGCTCTTCTAGTATAAGAAGCACTCTATACTCGCATTCCCTAAAGTTCTCAACTCCTTCAAGATTGTCCTCAAGATTGGTATTGTTTGTCATCCTAATAAAATGAGAACCTCAAATAGAAATAGAGAGAATAGTGCTTACCAATGAGAGTGCTTCAACCAAATGCTTGCTTCAATGTCGTTTTGGAAAATTGTTCCTGGATGACCTAGGGTTTGACAGAGAAACCCTAATTTTCAATTGTGGTATCTTTCAAATATGATTGGAGAGAGAGATGTGCCTCCTTAAGGTGAGTTGAGAAATGGTCTTCCTTTTCCAATTTTTTGGATAGAATTGTAGAAAAATCGATGCCCTAGTTTTCCCCCGAGAAATAGTGATAGAGCCAAAAAAGAAAATTCTTGGATTTGAATTCTACCTCCACAAAAATATGCACTCTCCTAGGGTGAATTCAATGATGCGAAATTCAAGCTTGGTTTGTTGATGGAAATATAGAAAACATGGAGCCCTAATATTCGGCAGTTACAGTTGTAGCGGTTGTTGCAGCTGTACAATAACTTCTTTTAGGATGGATTTGATACCATGTTATATTTTTAATGGTTATATTAGATATTCAAACAATCAACACTATTTCACCATAACCATAAGCAATAGGATCACTGAAAGAAATAAAAGCACAACAACACAAAAGAAAACAAAGATTTTCATATGGGAAACCACAAGGGAGAAAACCAAACAACTTCTTTAGTATAGATTATGTCACCAAGAACAATGCCAAACCAAGATAAGATAAACCCCAAAGACAAAATCGGCTTATTCTCTTCTCCAACGAACCTCTTCTTCTGTCTCATGTGCACTTGCTTGAGTTGAGAGTGTTTCCAAATGAGAGGTGTTGTAAGGTAACACCTTACATGTTGGGATATTATTTATAAATATATATGTTTTGATAATTGAGTGATGACTTTACAATAGAAATGACCAAGTATAAATATGGTCTATTGGTAGCAACATGTATTAATAGACATGCCGCTTAATTATTAGTAATCAATTATCCTAACTAATAAGTTCATTATGAATATCACTTGTAATAACCAATTAGGTTTATTACAAGTCATCCGGCCTTGAAAAGATTAGATCATGAATCTTGGGTAAAGAGTGCTTAATTTGAAGTTCTTAAATGCTTGATTAGTTGTAAATTCGTAGGTTTGTTGTGCTTGACAGAATTCCCTTTGAGAAACACATAAGTGTGATCGAAGTTGAAAAAGGAACTCTTACAAAAAATAATTGTACCATGGTTTAATAATTCTTGAAATAGTTGGTCACATTTCCATTCAAATTTCGCCATGCATATAATTCTGTAGATAAAACCATAATGACTATAGGAAGTATTCTTTTGAGTTTCCTGTCAGATATCTTCATGATGAACTTGTGTCGACAAGTTGAACTTTGATATCTTTGCATGCCTTGGTATGGAACTGATTAATATCTGGAATATAGATTCTTTAGTGTCGATCGATGGATCTTCAAGCATGGTTGGATATCCAGTTACATTTGTTATGCTATTCTTATATGTTGTGAAAACTGGTGACAACTTAATTTTTTCAATCTGATTGGTTAAGGATTCTTCATTTGTACTTTCTCTGTATACTTTTAAGTATGAAGCACCTTTTTATGTATTTATTTCATCCATTGGGGTTTGATTAAAAATATTTAAATAATTTATATTCTCGTCTTTATCTGATGATCTTGTTTTCGATTTTTCCTTGGGAACCGTTTGATATCAAACATACTGAATTGCAACAACCTGTAAAACATTTATATCTGTATGTGTCTGAGAATATTTTGAGTTTTCTTCTTCTATGGTGCGATGATTAGGATCGTCTTTAGTGCTTCTAATTTCATCGTTGTATCGTTCTACAACTTCAATTTTTTCATAATTTTCATCAACACTAATATCATCTTCAGATTCAGTATTTGGTGTTTCATTGTTATGATTTATGAGATCGCCATCTTCTTTAGAATTGGCATTGGCATCAATATTGTCATCAGATGCATCTATCTTTTTGTCATACTTATTCTCAAGTAATTTTTATTCATGTTCATTTTGATCTTCTATACTTTGGGTTTTATCACTGTCGTCTACATCTTTTTTTTCATCGTATGTGTTATTGTCTTTATTATAATGTCGTTGGCTTTGGTTTGGGTTCTGATTCAAGCTTACAACTTGAATTTGTTTTGGATCTTCACGAGCCATTTTCACTGATTTTATGGTTGTGTAGGTTAGACGATTTATACAACTCATTTCCATTCCTTGTATGAAGCTGCAACAAATTTCTGAAACTTGTGCATGATTCTTCATCTTATTTTGAGTTGTGTACTTTGAACGGTGGTTATGGTTAGGCATTATTTTTTGTGTCTTGTACCTTAAACAATGGTTCTTATCTTTCTTTACGTATGATTCCCTGAACCTTCTATGAGGGGGAATGTAAGACATCAATGTATGTGTGTTTTGTTTTGGCATAGGTGCAAGAGTGATCCTTTATCAATATCAACTAAAGTTTCTTCATTCTCTTTCATGCTTGAAAATACATATGGCATAACTTCTTCTTCATCTTTTAACAGACTTGAGGAGTAGGACACATGCGCCTCATAGTGTTCCTTGTCCACGTGCTTCTTAGATTCTTCTTGTGGTCGTTGTATTATCAACATTTTCAATTCTTCAACTAATTCTTTTATGTCTTCATGAAGATCTTGTGTTGTCACGTCGATATCTGATATTTTCGCTTCAAGCTCTGTGGTTTTTATTTCTTTATTCTCCCATTTTAAATCCTTTTTAACTTCCTGAGTTGTTTTATTTCTTTTAAAAAGCCCATAAACACCTATATCGAAAACCATTTTGTCTTATACACAATCTTCAAATGATGAAGTTATATATATATATATATATATATATATATATATATA
>LPNX010619436.1:0-15237 GCA_001517045.1 Pseudotsuga menziesii
ATATGTCGAAAATACAAACAAAAAATTAGTTTTTTTCTTTTCTTCCTCCAAAATTAATAAATATTATTTTATTATTTTAACTATTATTTTATTAATTTTCCTTAGGAGGCCCATTTGAGTTTAAATTTCCTCTAATGATTCAAAATCGGGCATTCCAGCTTTGGAAGAAGCAGGAGAAAACTTCGTCAATTATACTCGGCTATAGGCAGAGCATAATTGTCAAGGGCAAAAAACTCCCTGGAATACCTTAGTTGAGATTCTATGTCTCAGGAGACCAAACCACTCAAAACACCCTACTAGCACATTTTATTACAAACCCCATGGGGCCATGGTCAAAATTATTCAAATGAAAAACTGGCTAGCCAAAATTGGCTAGACACAAAGACGAATCAACTGATACACTGGAATCAAACATTGGACATGTTTGTCAACCAGCGGCTTCTCAAGTAACCCAACTATGGTACAAAAGAGTTGGTAACATCTGGCTCCAACTGTGGGACAGGTACTTGCTTGATCTATTGATCAAAGAGAGTGCCTGAGAATCCAGGAATCTCTAGTACCTACATGTAAACAAAAGTGTCTCAAATCCCATGTATATGATAAAAAATATGCCATGATGAAATACACACAAAAAAAAAAAAAAAAATTGCTTTTTCGAAATAAAGTACATGAAATAAACTTTTTCTTTTTAGCATGTATAAGTGAAAATATAATACAAATGCTAATATACACAAATAAGAAATTTTGATACAACATTCTACATGGATATGATACATAACATATGATACAAAAATAAAGTACATAAAAATACAACAAGGATGGGTTTAGAAAATCCCTGGGATGACCCCTTGGTCATCTTGGAGGTTGTTTCGATAAAAGGGCTTCAAGTGTTGGCCATTCATGGGCAGGTTTAATATTTCTCCATCCATGGTGTTAAGGAGAAAAGAATTGGTGCTAGCCGTGTCGGGGATGATAAACAGGCATTTCCAAAGGCTGTCAAATTTTCCATGCTTCCCAGCCTTCTCCCTTCTCTTATCCCATAAAAGAAGAGTATCTCCTATTTGGAAAGCTCTCGGCCTGGCTAATTTATCAAAAGTGCCCTTCATGCTTTCTTGGTGTCTGAGTGACTGATCAAGGGAAGCTCTTCGAGATTCATCCAACTCTATGATCTGATTGATCCTCTGCTCCATTTCTGCTTGTTCCCTGCCATATTCACTTATCATCCTAAAGATCGGAATCTGCATGTTGACCAGAAGGGTGGTTGTGAGTCCATAAACAAGCTAAAAAGGTCAAAAGGTGACTTTCCCGTTGAGTTCTTCTTAGTGATTCTATCCGCCCACACCACATACTTAATCTTTCTATCCCATGATCTCTTATTATCCCCCACAGTCTTAGGGATAGTCATCAAATTTTTATTAGTGGACTCAGCAAGCCTATGGATAATAATCAGATGAGTGGAATAGGATAATGCCATATTTAAAACATAAGTCATTCATTTTTTCGGAACTAAAAGCTTTGGCATTATCGGTTGTTATCTTAAGGGGAGTTCTGAATCTGGTGATGATTCTTTCCTCAATAAAATCTATAACAACCTTTTCAGTGGCAGCCTTAGTGGGTATAGCCTCTACCCACTTGGTGAAGTAATCGGTTGCTGTGAGAATCCAGAAAAAACCATTGCTAGAGTTGTCCTTGAATTTTCCAATAAAATCAAGCCCCCATTGCTAAAAAGGGGCGAGGACCACAACCGGAGTAAGGGGAAGAGTAGCCAACTTCTGCTTCCTAGTGAAAAGCTGGCACTCTTGGCAACACTTGACGTGCCTTTGGGCATCTGAAAAAATGGTGGGCCAATAGTAACCATCTCTCAGGATTTTGTGGGAAGTTGTATTTGCTGCATAATGGCCTCCACAAAATCCTGAGTGAAATTCTGCTAAGATCTTCTTGGAATCCTGCTCGTTGATGCACCTAAGTATGATAACATCTGGGTTCCTCCAACCTAGACCCTCTTGGCTGAGGCAATACCTAGCAGTCTTAAGTCTCAAAGCCCTACGCTTGTGCCCTTTGAGGTGATCCGGGAAAGTGAGATGGAGAAGAAAGAAAATGATATCGAAATACCAATGGTTGTCAAGGTCTTGAAGGGCAAGAGTCATGGCAGGCTGAGGGATGTCATTTTCTGCAATCATCTCAATGGCTTCTTCGTTCTTCTGAGTAAGCATTCTTGCAAGGCCTTGTCCCTTGATTAATTTAGTGGGCTTTATCTCAAGGTCATATTCCTGGATCTTGGACACCCATGTACCCCTTATCCCTAAACAATCCTTTTGAGAAAGGATATCTTTTACAGCAGTATGGGGAACATATCCAATAACCTTAGAATAGCCAATATAGGTCCTAAAATGTTTCAATGATTTAACCAAGGCATAAGCCTGCTTCTCCATGATGGTATACTTTAGTTCAGAGTTCTGCAAGGCTCTACTCATAAATGCTATAGGTTGCTCGAACCCTTCGAAGTTCTTTTGGAGCAACACACCAGCAATAGTGTCTTCTGAAGCAAAGGAAAAGATCATGAAATCTTTTGCGTAATCTGGGCTGACTAGGACTGGAAACCTGGTAATGGCATTCTTTATAGAATCAAAGGCTTTTCTTCCTTCAGTGGTCCACAGAAACTTGGCATTTTTCTTAAGTAGGGCCTGCATAGGTTTCATTAATTCGGCCAAGTTTGGAATGAATCTTCTAATAAAATTTATATGACCATTGAAGGATTGGAGGGCTTTAACATTCTTAGGAAGGGGAATCTTTTTTATGGCCTCTACTCTTTCAGGATCAATTTTGACACTGTCCTTATTGATGATGTGTCCCAATAGTTTTCCCTCTTCTATGCCCAAAACCGACTTAGTCGGATTCAAAGAAATACCATACTTCCTACATCGCTTGAAAATCTGCCTGAGATGACCAACATGGCTGGATCTTTCTTTTGAAAAAATAGTCAGATCATCTTGATAAATCTCAATGATTTTGCCAATCAACTCCTTGAAAGCATAATCCATGGCCCTTTGGAAAGTAGCTCCTGCGTTTAAAAGGCCAAAGGGCATTCTCAGATATTCAAAAGTGCCCCAAGGAGTTGTGAAAGTGGTTTTATGCCTATCTTCCTCTTGAATGACTACCTGATTATAGCCCGAAAAACTATCCAGCATCGACATCATGCTTGATCCAGTGACCCGTTGGAAGAGGGTCTCCATGTTGGGGAGTGGGTAATTGTCCTTCTGACATGCTATGTTTAGATTTCTGAAATCTATACATATCCTTAAACTCTCGTTCTTCTTTCTAACTACTACCAAGCTAGAACACCACGTTGAATGTCTAGTAGGAGCTATTATTCCGGCTGCTAACATTTTTTCTAACTCTTTTTTAATGATCGGTGCTAACTTAGGATTTATTTGCCTAAGTTTTTGTTTGAAAGGCTTGACTTTTTGACATTTTGGTTTTAAGGGAATAGTATGTTGAAATGCATCTTCCCTATAGGCTTTGAGCTCGTCATAAGTACAGGCAAATACATCCCTATACTCTTTGACCAAGTTTATGAGGCTGTTCCTTTCTTTTTCGGAAGTACATTTTCCAATTTTTATAATTTTAGGTTTTGTATCTGTCCCAATGTTGATTTCAATATAATCCCCTGGTCTCATCTGCTCAACATTGCTCTTTCTTCTGTCCTGTCTGTCAAAGATGTTTTCTAAGGCAACTAGACCACGTGGGACAGGATTGTTAAACTAGTCGCCTTCTCCATAATATTCTTTGTTTTCTTCCTGATGATTTACTTTAAAGTTTAGGAACTCATCGACATTATGAATAAATCTCAAAATTTGTTCATCATCTTTGAAGACCTGCCAATGTTCAACATTATCAAGAACAAAAGGTCCGAAGTTAATCTCCAAAGGACAATCCCCCTCTAACATCTCATCTGATGGCTGAAGAGTTGACGCTGAAACTGCAAGCTTATCGGAGGCACTATTCTGATCTCTAGGGACTACTTCTATGTTAAGGGCATCAAAGAATTCCATTGTATCCCAGATTGCATTTCTATATTTTTTAACTCTTTGACACTTACATGCAAATTGACCCTTAACTTGTTGGACAACTATGTCAGAATCCCCTTTAATACTAAGCAACTTGATCCCCATGTCCTTGGCAATCTCAATGCCTAGTAGAAGTGCCTCATACTCCGCCACATTGTTAGTTGCTTCGAATTCCAATCTAAAAGCAAAGTTGAAAACCTTACCCTCTGGTGAAATAATGACAACACCAGCCCTCTTGCCCGTTCTAGAGTAAGCACCATCAAAATTTATTCTCCATATTTCACTAAGTTTTTCAGTCTTTATCTCTTCTTGGAGGGGTTCCAAGAAGGTGGAGTTGATTTGATAGGTACCATTTTCATTAGTGTGGTAAGCATACTCATTCAATGGTCTTTGAGGGTTTTCAACATGGTGTCTTTTTTCCTTTTCAGAATACAACTTAACAAGTGAAAACTCCGATGCTGGTATGGTGGCATAGGTCCAATCCATCTGGATTAATCCTCCCAAAGTGGCACCCCATTTCCTAGAAAGCAACATCCCCCATTTGTCTGGAACATCAATAATAAGGATGTCCATGGTGATTTGGATATCCGGATACTTAGCCAATCTAACTAACTAGTTCTCAATCATCCCTTCAACTTTAACTGGTCTAGAGTCCATGGCACATACATTCTGGTATGGCCTTGTAGTTCTTAAGTCAAGTTGTTGCATGACTTTTTTGGTCATGATGTTGGAACTAGATCCCGAGTCTAACATACAATTGTGTAGGAGAAGATCACCCATCATCAATGATACGTAAAAAGGGGGATGATCTTCTTTTATTGGGTCCCTAGTATGTAGAACTATAGGTGGATCGGCAAAGACATTATTTGAAGTTCTCTCCACGGTATCAGAAAAAAGTGACATTTTTAGGGGTAAGAGGCTTTACAGGATTTGAAGGACTTTCTTCAGTTTGAGGATCAACATTACTTGGAGGGTCTAGGATTTTCAAAAGTATTTGTCTTTGGCCAGGGATTTTACATAATTCACGGACTGGAACAGAGACTTTTGTATTTGCTAGCCAATTACCTAAGTCAAAACTTAAATCAATAATTTGTTTAGTTTCTACTTCTTTGGGGGGATTAGGAGCTGTTACCTTAGGAATATTATGTGCAGAAGACCCCTTTCTTTGATAAGTTATTCCCTTGAAGTTTTGAGTGGTGTTGATCTGCTCGGCTGAAGGCATCTCACCATAGTATTGAGTTAAGTTGTCAAATTTCTTTTCATAACGATTGGCCTGTGGCCAATTTCCAATGGGAATGCTAGGGATGTCATCTATGTTATTTGTTACCAACTTTTTGTACCATTGTTGGGTTACCTGAGGAGCCGCCGGTTGACAAACATGTCCAATATTTGATTCCAGTGTATCAGTTGATCCGTCTTCATGTCTAGCCAATTTTGGCTAGCCAGTTTTTCATTTGAATAATTTTGACCATGGCCCCGCGGGGTTTGTAATAAAATGTGCTAGTAGGGTGTTTTGAGTGGTTCGGTCTCCTAAGACGTAGAATCTCAACTAAGGTATTCTAGGGAGATTTTTTCTCTTGACAATTATGCTTTGCCTATAGTTGAATATAATTGACGAAGTTTTCTCCCGCTTCCTCCAAAGCTGGTATGCCCGATTTTGAATTATGTGCCTTGGGGGGTTATTAGAGCTCAACTGAGTATATATAAACCTACTATGAATTGTTAGAATAGAGCGTGGTCATGTCCTAAGTCTATAGTACCTTTAAAAAATTTCCGGACGAGTTAAAAAATTATTTTTTAATTTTAATTTTTTACTTATTTTCCTAAGTTTTTGATTAATTTTTCCATAAATTAAATGGAAAAATCTCGTTTGTAATAAGTTAGTCATCTGGACCCCGAATTCAGTGATTGAAGGTTCTAACCTTAAGCCAAAAACCATTCTTGATCGGCCAGCTAGTCATAACCAACTTTCAGATCATCAATCGGACACATAATGCACATTTTCTCAAAAAAGTCATTTTTTGGGGAAAAAAATGATTATTTTGGAGAAAATTCAAAACTCTCCAAATTAATCCAAATTCAATGAACTAAAAGGCTAAATGACATCTCAATGGGCATTTATGATGATTGGAGTTATCATAACTCAGCTTCAGTCAATATTCAGTGAGCAATAAAGATATATTCAGTTAACGGACTTGTCATCTCCAACTAAACTCCCGAATTGGATGAGATGGAAAGCACTCATTGGTTTGATGATTTGATCGAGGCAGTAATTGGTGATAACATTATGATCTAATAGGCAGTGGCTCCTCCATACCTATGAGGCACCTTCACCTACGAGCTCACACCCCTCTTCATCATTCACGCCCCTCTTCCTCGGGAGGGCATCATCCACACGTGTGGGCTCAATAATGGTTTGAATTCAGTGCTTAGGGTTGGAGTGGGGGCGCCTTGCCTAGGTGGAGGCCTCCCCTCACTCCCAGCTCATCTTCTTCAGGTCTGGTCTTTCAGTGGTGGCCGGTACGGTTAGGTGTAATTTTCTGGTTTTGGGTTTTGGGTTCTTCTTTCATTGTATAAATCGAGACTTCTTCACCTCTATTGGGATGGAACTTTTGGGTTAAAGTTACTCTGAGAAAATTGTATCAAGCATTTTGTTTTGGCTTTGTTAATAAAGATATTCGACTTTGGAGGTCTATGGGCTTTTGATTGTGGTGGATTCCTCATGGTTGAGGTGATATTGTCTTTAACTCATCTCTTTTTACTTGTATGTGTTTAAATATTTGCTAGCTCAAGAAGGCCATTGTTGGCACAGTAGAATAGCCATTTGTAGCTTCAATTTGGTTATTTATGCAAAGTAAATCAATATTTTGATGGATATGAGTAGTAAGTAATACAAAATGTTGATCTTGATTTGATTTTCCTAAACATACTAGCATACATTTTATCTCACTTCTTGTTTTAAGTTTTGATATGATTCAGGTTTCACAGATTGTAAAAGGGTGTGAGCTCAGCTACTTCTATCTATTTGAATCTAACATTTTTAATTGCAGGACCTATAGTGTTTGTTATCTTTTGCTTCGAAAAGAAAGCTTGGAATAACTCTCTTTCTTTAGTTCCATCCACAAGTTAATGTTCTTTTGGTTACCGGCCACTTAGGAAGCCCTAGCTTACTTCTTTCAACCCTTAGGCTTCATTCCCATTGCCTTGTTTGGCTTGCATTTCCTTCTTCTTCTTCACTGCCCTCTTTTAACTTTAGTTTACAGCCCCTTTTCTTCACTTTGGGCAGCCCTTTTTTGCCCTAGTTTTTGCCCATTTTTTTGCCCTAGTTTTTTGGCCCTTTTCTTCACTTTGGACAGCCCTCTCTTTCTTCCTTTTGGACAAATTTCTTTTGACTATTCGCTGCCCTATTTTTTACTGTTTTACAGCCCTCTTTCTGCCTTTGGACAGCCCTCTTTTTCACCTTTTCTCTCTCCTTTTTCTTGGTTTTTCTCCTCTCTTTCCTCCTTTTTCACCGCTGGTTTTTACCCTCTTTTTCGAAAATTTAGTTTTTAGTTTGTCTTTAAAGTTTTGACTAATGCATAACGTTTGAACTGTTTAAAGCTCTTATTTGCAGGAGGAATCGAGAAAATCCCAAAGGCTAAAAGCAAACAAGAAGACAAACAAGACAATTTTCCCTCTTCTTCCATCCCTTTCTTTCCCTGTCTTCCAGGAAAAGGCAAAGAACAAGTCATCAAAAAACTGTAAAATTAATAAAAAGAGAGTGGGATTACGGCTCCCACACCCTTCTTCCCCCATTTGGGGTAAGCCTGTATCGTCTCACTGTCATGCTTTTCATTTTTTGTTTAAAATTGATAATGGTAGAATAGTGTAGGATAATTAGTAATTACATAATCTTAGTCAAGTAGTGCATGTTTGATTAATTTATTATTCATAGAAAATGAAGTAAAAAGTTGTGTTTTAATTGCTTAATTGAAAGTGGCATAGTTTCTTCTTTGCATACTTACCCCCTTGCTTTCCCGATTATGGCCCTAAAAAACCTGAAAGAAAATTGCTAATGGTAAAATAGTGTAGGATAATTAGTAATTACATAATCTTAGTCAAGTAGTGCATGTTTGACTAATTTATTATTCATAGAAAATGAAGTAAAAAGTTGTGTTTTGATTGCTTAATTGAAAGTGGCATAGTTTCTTATTTGCATACTTACCCCCTTGATTTCCCGATTAGGGCCCTAAAAAACCTGAAAGAGACTCTTGGGTAGCTTAGGTCTTTATTTTTCTGTTAAGTGTTTAATTAATTAATTGAGTAAGACTCTTGAACTTGCAGTAACACAAGTCAAGAGTACTCTCTATCGGAGCGCATTATTAAATTTGCACGTCCTTGCATTAGGCATTTAGATTAGATAAGTCTCTTGAACCTTTGTCATAAGACAAGGTCAAGAGTGCTCTCTGTCAGAGAGTCTTAATTAACTAATTTAATAAAACTTGCAACACGCACTCCTTTAATTAATTAACTCCCTCCCCTCCTTGTCGGAGTATGCTCTGACCGATCTCAGATTGGAGTACCCAAAAACGGCACCGGATATTTAACCATGCAAGAGTAATTTAATAAAACTTAACACCCCATAACCAACGCATCGGCGTTGTAGGGAATTTTCCAAAGTACTTCCTAGTAGAGGCATCAGAATCCTGCTGTCTAAGCTTCTTAACTAGCTGGTCAATCTTCACGATACCAACCTGGGATACTGGGCGGGCCCGACATGTCTTCAACGGAGAAAACTTAGAATATTCTCCCAACTTTCGACAAACCTTCGTTGACACCTAAATCAAGAGCACATAAAATCCTTAAAACCTACCAAGAGCATTCGAGCAATCTAATACTCACTAGTTGGATTCCTAGACTTATTATTTTTGCGCATTTTAGTATCATTGACTCCATAAGGCACTGGTCCTTGATTAAATCTGCATAATTATCTTATATTGATCAATTGCCTGTGGTTCATTATAATTTCGATCTCTGAATGCTTAATTAAAGTCTGGAATTTTTACTTATCTTTTAATCTCTTGTTAGCAACATGGATTGCTTTTGATTTTGTGTCAAATTCATAATAAGTGAACATCTTCAAATCATAATAACTCTTAAACAACACCCATCTGCATCCGCAACCTTTAAGAACACTTTAACAACTTAAGAGCCTTAGAAAACTCTTTTGTAGGGACTACCCCCCTTGGCTTCGTTAGGAGTTAACCTAAACGGAGGAGCTAGGAGTAGGTGACAGTACCTAGCTCTGTGCTTGCCCCTAAGGTCACACCTCTCCCACTTTCCTAAGTGAGGAGACAGCTTTCATTAGACTCCTGCTGCTGGTGTGCAATCAGCGGACAACATTGTTGATAAAATTAGGCTCGCTTGTCGACGTGTTCGGACCACAACCTTCAGGGTGACCATGCTCCTGAACATAGCATGCATAGTGGCAGCCAGACTCCTCATGGAAATCTCTGCATGCTCTGCAAAATGGTTTATACTGCTCAACCATGTTAGCGGCCTCTAGCTGATGAGGAGGCCTCTGCTCATGGTTGGGAGGCTTTCTTTGTCAAGTTGGCTTGGCAGGAAAAGTTCTAAGAGCAGGCTGAGTTTGAGTTCTTTCCATCGTTATCACCCTATTTTGAATCTCCAACTGCACTAAGTGTTTCTGTTCTGCTTCCTCCATATTTTTCTTCATCTCCCTTTTCATTTCAATCATCTGTTTTTCATAAGCATCCTTCATAGCTAATAAAGGATCCTTGTCTTTAAGTTCACTAATTTTCAAAGGAGTTGAAGACCTTGAATAACTCTGGATGTTAGATTCACCAGATCACTGCATGTTCAAATCAATTTTGATTGCCATTTCCTGAGCTTGGAGCAAGTTAGCAGGCTCCTTGTCTCTGATCTGGTATTGCATTTTGTCACTAAGTGCCTCAATGTAATAGACCAGAATAGTTGGTGCAGTTGGGGCATAATCAGTAGGGATGGCTTTTAACAATTCAGTGAACCTAGTATTGAACTCATCCATTGTTTCCGTGTCCTTTTTTATGTTGGTCAAGGACGCAAGTTGATGCCGAGGTTCTTTCTTCTCACCGAACTTGTTGGTGAAAGCAGTTTTGAAGGTAGCTAGAGTATTAAAAGCATTATCTGGTAAATTGTTATACCAGTCGCCATCCTTTCCATCCAAAGATAGAGCAAATAACTTCATGTATACGTCATCATGTTGGCTAACAGGATCACTGACATAAGCATTGATGCACCTAGAAAAGTTCCTGAGGTGCATGGCGGAGGTAGTGGCATCAGTGCCGGTATACATCGGGAGCTTCTCGACAGCTTTGTCTGGAAGACGATGGGGTTGACCTACTATCTGAGAAAAGTCGAGCTGAGTAAAATAATCACCCATTATGTTGAAAACAAAGGTATTAGTTTCTAAAAATAAACTATGGATATTTGATAAAGACTGAGATCCAAGATCTTCAATGATCCTACGAGAAGCAAGTTTATTTAGCCTTCTCCTATAAACCTTTTTAGGCTCAGGGATAAACCTAAGTAAACCTTCAAAGTTTCTTCTGGTTGAATACCTTGGTAAAATTAATGATAGTGGAGTCACCAGATGGATTTCAAGTCTAAGATCATCGAGGTGATTAAACTGGAAAATCTATTAAAAAAGGTAAAAACTAGAAAAAACAAAGGTCGTCTAGGAACAAAAAATTTGTCCCCAGCAACGGCGCCAAAAGATGTTGTCCGCCAATTGCACACTAGCAGCAAAAATCTTCCGAAAGTTGTCTCCTCACTTGAGAAAGTGGGAGAGGTGTGACCATGGGGGCAAGCACAGAGCTAGGTACAGTCACCTACTCCTAGCTCCTCCGTTTAGGCTAACTCCTAACGAAGCCAAGGGGGGTAGTCCCTAACAAAGAGTTTTCTAAGGCTCAATGTGGCTAAAGTGTTTTAATTAGTTGCAGATGCGGATGGGTTTTATTTAGGAGTTATTATGATTAGAAGTGTTTGTTATTGTGAGTTTGACACATAATCAAAAAAGCAATCCACGTTGCTAAAAAGAGATTAAAAGATGAGTAATGATCCCAGACTTTAATTATGCATTCAGAGAAAGAAATTATAATAAACCATAGGCAATTGATCAAATAATATAATTATGCAAATTAAAAAAGGACAAGTGCCTTATGGAGTCAATAATGCTGAAATGCGCAAGAGAATTAAACACAAGTCTAGAAATCAAACTAGTGAATGTCATGTGATGCAAATGCTCTTGGTAGGTTTTAAGGATTTGATGTGCTCTTGATTAAGGGGTCAATGAAGGTTTGTCAAACGCCGAGAGAATCTTCTAACCTCACTTCGTTGAAGACATGTCGGGCCTGCCCAGTATCCCAAGCTGGTATCGCAAAGATTGACCAGCTAGCTAAGAAGCTTAGACAGCAGGGTCCCAGCGCCTCTACTAGGAAGTACTTTGGAAAATTCCCTACAACACCGGTGCGTTGGTTGCAGAGTGTTAAATTTTATTAAGTTATTCTTGCAGGGTTAAAGATCTAGTGTCGTTTCTGGGTACTCCGATCTGAGATCGGTCAGAGCATACTCCGGCAAGGAGGGAATGAAGTTAATTAATTAAGGGATGTGTGTTGCAAGTTTTATTAAATCAGTTAATTAGGACTCTCCGACAGAGGGTGCTCTTGACCCCATCTTATGACAGTGGTTCAAGAGACTTAGCTAATCTAAGATGCCTAATGCAGGGGTATGCAATTCTATGAATGCTCTCCGATTGAGAGTGCTCTTGACTTGTGTTACTGCAAGTTCAAGAGTCTTACTTAATTCATTAAACTTTGAATGAAAGAAATAAAACAATAACAATCTAACTACCCAAGAGTCTCTTTCAGGATTTTTAGGGCCCTAATCGAGAAAGCAAGGGCGTAAGTATACAGTAAGAATTATGCCACATTCAATTAAACAATCAAAACACAACTTTTTACTTCATTTTCTATGGAGAATAAATTAATCAAAACATGTATTACTTGATTATGATTCAGCAACTTATCCTACCCTATTCTACCATTAGCAATTTAAACAAAAAATGAAAAGCATGACAGTGAGACGATACAGGCTTCCCCCAAATGGGGGAAGAAGGGTGTGGGAGTCGTAATCCCACTCACCTTTTATTAATTTTTACGATTTTTGTTGTGTTCAGCTTCTTCTTGAATGAGCAGATGGTGAGAAATGGAAGAAAGAGGAGGGAGATGTTTTGGTCTTTTTGCTCTTGTTTGCTTCCTTGCTTGCTTTTAGCTTTTGGGCTCTCCTTCACCTGCCTGAAACTAAGAGCTTTGAACACTAACTCGTTATGGTGTTAGTTCTCAAAAACAAATTGAAACTAGATCTACAAACTTAATGACAAAAAACGAACCCAACCCTTACCAAAACCAGAAGAAAAAAAAGAGGAATAAAATGCAACAAAAAGAGAAGTGAAAAAAGGGGTGAAAAGAGGACAAAGTAAGGTCAAAGAAGGCTGAAAGCAAAGGTGAAAGAGGGGATGCAAATTGAAGAAAGAGGGCTGCAAAAAGTGAGAAAGAAGGCTGAAACTAGGGCCCAAAAAGTGGTTGTAAAAAAGGGTAAATGAAGCTACAAATTAGGGCAAAAAGTGAAGAAAGAGGGCAAAAGTGGGCAGCGAAAGAGGAGAAGAAAATGCTGCAATAAAAAGTGAAAGATGGCTGCAAATTGAAGACGGGACGGCCAACAGGGGCATACGGTTTGGTGAATGAATGTTCACTTTAGCCCAAACCTTGCCCTAACCCAAGAATGTAAAAAAAAATTAGACTTTGAAAGATGAATGAAAATGAAGAAAAACATTCAAACCTGTGGCTTTTCTTGATGATGCTTGGATTCCTTGAAGCTTGAAATTTCTAGAAGTTGTCTTGACTTCAAGAGGAGAGGATGCACCTGAGTTCGAACTCCTACTTGATTGGATGAAGTGATCTGCAAAAATTCCACTCGAATACTTGCCAAAAGATGGGTTAGATCATGTATGTTTTACAACTTGAAATGTAAAAGAGCATATCATATAACTGAATAACCAATGCTACTTTCAATTTCTAAGAGTGAAGCCATAAACAATTAAATTGAAACTTCAAATAATTGATCTTACGTGCTTACAAAAGCCTTCTAAAGCATGAATCATTAACCAACATAAGCATGAAAGGGAAGAATTGAAACACAATCACCTCATTCGCCAAGAGCATTCATCCACATTTAACAAACCATATGAGCCTCCAAAGCCTTAAATTTATTTCACGGTTGCGTAAAGCAACAAGCATTTACAGAGTTTGGACAGAGTTTCTCTACACAAAAATCCATCCCAATAGAGCTAAAGAAGCCTCTATTTATACAATGAAAGAAGAACCCAAAACCCTAAAACCAAAAAACCAGACCTAACCGGATCAGCCAATAACTGAGAGCTCCAAACCGCAACTGAAGAGTTCAGAGTGAGGGGAGGCCTCCACCTAGGCAAGGCGCCCCCACTCCAACCCTAACCATTGAAATCCAAGCCCAGATGGATCCACACGTGTGGATGACGCCCTCATGAGGAAGAGGGGCGTGAGGATGAAGAGGGGCGTGAACAAGCTGAAGAGAGGCGTGGGCTAGGTAAGGAAGAGTTGTTGCTAGGTCTGGAGGAGCCACTGCCGGTGTAATCATCACTCTCTGCCTCGATCAAATCATCAAACCAATGAATGCTCTCCATCTCATCAAATTCGGGAGTTTAGCTGGAGATGACAAGTCCGTTAACTGAATATATCTTTATTGCTCACTGAATGCTGACTGAAGCTGAGTTATGATAACTCCAATCATCATAAATGCCCATTGACATGTCATTTAGCCTTTTATTTTACTGAATTGGATTAATTTGGAGAGTTTTGAATTTTCTCCAAAAATAATCATTTTTTAATAAAAACTCCATTTTTTCCCCAAAAATGACTTTTTTGAGAAAATGTGCATTATGTGTTCGATTGATGATCTGAAAGTTGGATCTAACTGGCTGGCCAATCAAGAATGATTTTTGGCTTAAGGTTAGCGCCTTCAATCACTGAATTCGGGGTCTGGATGACTAACTTATTACAAACGAGATTTTTCCATTTAATTTATGGAAAAATTAATCAAAAAACTTAGGGAAATAATTAAAAATAATTTTTTAACGCGTTCGGTAAAAAATTTCGAAAAAATTGTAATGGTCGTATTGACTTAGAACATGACCATGCTCTACTCTAATAATTCCTAGTAGGTTTATATACACTTAGTTGGGCTCTAATAACCCTCCAAGGCCCAGAATTCAAAATCGGGCATTCCAGCTTTGGAGGAAGCGGAAAAAAACCTCGTCAATTATACTTGACTATAGGCAAAGCATAATTGTCAAGGGAAAAAAACTCCCTGGAATACCTTAGTTGAGATTCTACGGCTTAGGAGACCGAGCCACTCAAAACACCCTACTAACACATTTTATTACAAACCCCACGGGGCCATGGTCAAAATTATTGAAATGAAAAACTAGCTAGCCAAAATTGGTTAGACACAAAAACAGATCAACTGATACACTGGAATCAAACATTGGACATGTTTGTCAACTGGCGGCTCCTCAGGTAACCCAACTATGGTACAAAAAAGTTGGTAACAGTAGAAATGGTACCTCCTGAGGCCTGTCCCTCAGCAACTGTCTTTGTTGTCTCTCCTTGCTCTTGATCCTGGTAATCCTCATCCTCCTCACTATCGGAATAAGCCTCTTTGTAGTAGGCCTTTCCTTTTCCTGAACATCTGTGACCTGGTATCCATGGTTCCTGACAAGTGAAACATAACTCTTTTCTTCTAAGGTCCTGTCGGGTATCATTGTCCATCCATTCTTTCTTGGGCCATGGTTTCCTTTCTTTATCTTTAATAGGAACATTGGTCCTAGGAGGAAACCTATTTTTGGGCACTGCATCCTGCAAGTATCTAGTCCGTCTGATGGTATATGCTAGGGTGGTGAGCCTATAAGACTTGACCCATCCCCGTAAGGGTTCTGTGAGAGCCTCAGTGAACAACATAATCAACCTGCTCTCTGATATATCTGTGACCATGACTGCTATCCTCTGAAACTCAGAAATAAAAGCATCTGCACTCC
>LPNX010619436.1:15527-66537 GCA_001517045.1 Pseudotsuga menziesii
TGAGGCGTGGTAGGTCGGAAAGGCTTGTATATATGGGGATGGCTCTACATGTTGGTATGTAAGTGCTCCCTACTACTGCTGGTGGATACCCTATCACTGTTGGGAAATAAGGGACTGTGTGGGGTGGGTCCATTCTTCTCAGTCATTTGCCTGAAGGTGCTCATCATTTCTTTTCGCCCAGTGGTGAGTTCTTTTATGGCTGATATGAGACTATTGAAAGCTATTTTATCATCATCGGCCATTGTTTCTTTGCCTTTTTCAAACTGACACTCTATGTTCCCCAAATCTATGTCTTCTAACTCCTCTTCTCTGTCTCTATACCTCTTTCTCCTGTGAGTAATGTTGTATGGGTCTCCTGGATTCATTTATAATTTTTGCATGCCCACAACTGGAAAGAAAAATAGCTTTGATACCACTGTAATATCCCAACTGATATTTTCCTGTTTATGTGTATACTATAGATGGCTAATAGATTTATTCCTTAATCAAATAGGAAAGCAAACCCCGAACTTTGCATGCATGCAGTTGCATGCAAATATGTGCCCTAGAAAAATACTGAGATGCTATAAAATAGGAGAAATCAATGCATGCACATACCAGTATATAGATCAGCTAATGGTGAAGAGACCGGTCCCAGCATGCAAAGATTCTGCCGAAGGAATAAGGAGATACACCAAATCGTCCTCCACAGGTGACTGCACCCTCCTCTCAAACTGTATAAGCTCCATAATAATAAATAAGTTGTTGCTGAAAGCCTGAATGAGGTGTGCTACGGTTATACTACCCCTCTGATGATGATGGAAGCAACATGCGGAAGAAACAGAGGAAGGCTAGCCCAAAACGTGAATTCCTCCTCAAATCAATTCGCCCATGCAGATTAGCACCTCCAGAAAAGGGGAGCATTGATGATATCTTGCTTGATAATCAAGCTGAATAGCCCTTCTTCCAAGGGAAGGGTGATGGAGGTGCTCCAAAATGAATGGAAGTGACATGTAGAAGTTCTGAGCCCTGTAGGTAGGAAAACGAATTGCTTTGTCTTTGACTACGGTGATACAATGTGACGGTGAAAACCCTCTGACTGGGTGAATAATCAACGTCCCGGAATAACTATTGAATGTAACCTAATGATGAACTAGTGTTGAACCTGGATGATCCAACCTGATGATGAACTAAGGCAGATAGATTTCACTGCCGAAATACACCAGTTAGCTGAGCATGCGCTCAACCCCAACTTAGCTCATCGAGCTCTCCAATTCGACTCCACAAATCAATAATCCATAAGTGACTTCTCCATTCACTTTATCTTTCTTTTATAACTTTCAACTGCGAAAACCCTTACTTTTGACCTAATTAGGTCACTTTATCTTCTAATTTGTCGTTGACTTGCATGCATGTGCATGGAGACTTAATTGAGTGCATGCGTCATTAAATAATGCCTGGATGTCATGCATGCAGGAGGCCTTTGGCTCTAGTGGCCCTCTTCGACCCAATGGTGATATAATATTGATGCCCTAGATCTTATATATATGGCATCAGTCTTCGGCTGATTCCTTGACTGTCAGTACCCACTCGAACCTACAATAATCACATAGGTTAGCGGGTTGGTCCTCAATGCCTAAGCAGAAGAGGACATTACAAAATGGCTCAAGGACTCCTAGGGCTTCGACTGTGTTCTTGCAAGGGGTTGCTGCCCCAATGGAATACTTGGCTTTGGAGGATGAATGGAATCATAGAGGCTCAATATGGAGTGGTGTGGCTAGCCTTGCATAGCTATATCACCTTCAGTCATTATCGTGCACGACGTCATCATTGGAGCTTGACACTTGTACTTAGGAGTAGAGCACTTCACTTGTGTGTGGCTTACTTATGTTTAGTAGGCTTGCTTGTAAGGCTTAAGCTGACATGTGCTATATCGTTGTCCTTCCTTGCCTCTCATATAAATAGAGAAAGGAGAGAGTATTGCCAAACATCACAACACATCACAAATTCATTTTTATCTCTTCTTTGGGGTGCTCTCTTAGTGATGTGCTAAGGTTCATGAGGAAACCCTAGTGGAGCATATGAGGAGAAGATGGACGATTCTTTCTTGAATTCTTCTTTGTACATTTGATCTCTCTCTTGGGCAGTGGGGCTTCTTGGTCTCTTGGAGCATCTTGGATTCTAGGATTAGGGTTTCATCCTTTTGAGGCTAGAGAATAGGGTTTGATATATTTGGGGAAGAAAAGGAGGAGGACATCTTGCCTTGGAGATGTTAATGTTTGTAGCTTAGTCAGGTATTTCCATGAGTTTGTGTCTTACTTATGGAAATCATCATTAATACCTCTTTGGAACCTAGGGAATTCACTTAGTTAAAGTCTATTAAAGTGAATGCCTTTATAGATGATTGACGCTGATTTGGAGAAATGCCCAAGTTTTTGGCATTAAAGATTTAAATTAATTAAATGAATCTCAACCATTGATCTCAAATGAGAGAGATTTAATCTCAGCAATTGGAGTTAGGGTTTTGGTTCATCTCAGTAGTATCAAAGGCAGCTGAGGTGAGAGAGGAAGATACACCATCACAAGAGTGAAACTCAAGCATTGAGTTGGAGAGAGGACATTGTACTTCCAATTTTTGTCCAAGAGAAAAACAGCATTTCGAAAGACATTTGTAAGGGGGTTATACCAGCCAAGCGGAGGCATCACTTTTCTGTAGGGGCAGCCATACAAGATTCCGTAGTACATACAATGGTACAAATCCATACCGCACAGTCCGTACCATTGTACAAATCAACCGTACAGGGATTCAATGCAGTCATTCGGATCTGTACAAATCAGCGTCTGTACAGTCGTATAGATCAGCCACGTGCACAGTTCCGTACAACACAATGCGTACAATCGTACGGACCGTACAATGGCCACACAAGGCCATATAGGGAAACAAATTCAGCAGCTTGTTTGTAGAGGGTTTTCCGGGGTGATTTGCAAGAGGAAGAAATTTGAAATTTCTCAGTGTGGCTGATTTGCCAAGTTTGTTGTAGTGTATTTTCTTGGGACATTTTCCCAGTAAGAGAGCCCTTGTAAGCTTGGCAATTATTGAATGAAAAGCTCATTTGAAGGGCAAAAATTATGTGCATTTTTTTTTAATTTTTATTGAGTAGATCTGTTTTCCACTGAAATCTCTTCCGGTATTTATTTTTGTTAAAATATTCCAGTAGTATAATTTATTCAGTGAGCTGTAAAAGTAATTTTCAGCAAGAAAAATCACTATGAAATATTTTATCTAAGCCTGGAATAAGTAAAATTTTAACAAGAGATAGTGTTGGAGTGATTCTTGCATGTGAGCTAGGGTTTATTGACTAAGCTAGGTAGGGCGTATTGGGCGGTTGGATTTTGTCCTAGCCTTGAGAAGAGGCTATGTTATGTAACTCATTCATTGAGCATATGTATATGAGATTTCCAACTGTCCACATGTTGTGTTTATTGTAAATTTGATTGCAACATTTTATCTTCTTGGAATGGTTATTTCCAGTTCTTAATTGTCTTGCTAATTTGACACTTAAAAAAAAATTGTTAAAGGACTTAACACTAGATTGAAAATAATAGTACATCAATACATTGATGTTGTGTTTGCTGTTATATTTGTTGTATGAGAAAAGTTTTCAGATCTGGTTTATGCATGTGAAGTTGCCCTAGAGGGCTGAAAAGTTGGAAACTCATTGGAATGATTGGTATATTTTCTTCTTGAATTGCTATGAATTTTGGGGCTAATTGAATTAAATTATTTTGCTTGTTCCACTGTTGTTTTACAAATTAATTTACAGCAGTCCTAAAAGAGGAACCTTCTTGAAAAAGGTGAGTTTCATATTTGCATTAATTGCTTCTTGATGCAAATGAAAATTTCAACATTAAGTTTTTTAAGACTTTTTTTAATAAGGAAAACCTCACAGAGAAACCCAAGGGATGCTTTCGCATTTTTGGATTGCATTCCTAATAAACCCATCAGCATAGGCTAGTGCGCTTGACCTTGCGGATTCAAACTGGCATCTAGTGACACAGAACTAACCAAATGCCCAACAACATTGGCAACAACCGGTTCAGCTAACCATTGGGCTAGCTTTCTTAAACCTCTTGCCATGAGCAATTTCTAATTTCTTCTCCCATGGCCAAGTAGCAACAAGAATCACTCCAAGAGTAAAGGGAAAAGTTCCAAAAGCACACTCTCCTCCAAAGGGAGCTTTAGGAGTGGGAGCGTTGGGGGAGCAGCACTTCCCCACAGCTAGGCTTGCATGCATCAGTACCAACCTATTTATATTGGCACTGGCCATAATTGCAATGAGAGGAATGAACATCTTGCTCCTACAGGGACTGGATACTCAGCAAAAGCTCAAAGGCTAGCTGGAATAAATACCCAACTATAGGTTGTATTGGTCTTATTACTTGGGTGATAGGTAAATTTTGCAGGTTCCCAAATAGTGGGAAGTGTTTAATCCAGTGTTGACAACCTAGCCGAAAAATCGCCAAAAATCGGAAAAGTCGTGTTTTTTTCACCTGGCTGATTTTTTGCCAAGAAAAAATCGTGTTTTTTTTTAAATCGTTGGAGCGCAACTTTTTGGGAAAAAGCGCAGATCGATGCAAAAAATCGCCCAGGCAGGAAATCCGCGGCCTAGTAAAGGGTAAAAACAGTTTTTTTTTTGTCATTTGGCAAATGAGCTTGTTGGAAGTGGAGGAGAAGGGCTTGAGGAGACCACCAACACCTTTGAAGACTTTCAAACACCATTTAGCATCTCAACCAAGGATTTTTGTGGAGCAAGTGTTCAAGGTATGTGCATTTTATCCCATTGTTTTTCTATCTTTTCCATGGACTGTTTGAAAGATTTCTTGCATATTTCTTTTAATATTTCTTTGCCTATTTCTTGCATATTTCTTCGCTATTTGTTTTTACTATTTTGCCATTGATTTCCATGCCCCAAAAAATGAAAAACAGTCTCAATGTAAATGGGGGTTTTTTAAAATTAGAATGGAAAATAGCATCCTTGTCTTTTTACTTCTTAGCCACCCTCTTCTTCTTATCTTTCATGGCTTAAAATCTAAATTTAGAGGTCTGATTTTTTAAGCTAGAATGTTGCTATTATTTTCCAATGGAGTTTAATGTAATTTTTTTTGTTTTTATGCCCTGGATTGCATTTGAGTTGAAGGCTTGAAGCATTCCAATTGCAAAAATGCCAAAGATATTGGACCCATTTTGGCAATATGGTGAGCCCGAGGATGGCAACAATAGGCAAAATTTGACTTGCAAATTATGTGGGCATCACATGTCGGGAGGGGTTAACAGGTTGAAATACAATTTAGCCAAACTACCTGGCCATGATGTTGGCCTTTGTACTGCAGTGACCCCATAAATCATGAGATCTGCCCATGATGCGATCCATGAAAAAATGAGAAAGAAGGATGAGATCGCTGCAAACAGAGCTGAGCTTGCAGCTTTTGGCCAAGCAAAAAGTTTAGGCGCATCTTTATCTACCATTATCGGTGAGGCTAGTGGGAGGGGCTCCATAGCTTCACCTCTTGGGAGGGCGGGGCTCGCATCCCATTATGTTGGACCAGGCTCACAACCTTCTATCAAGTCAGTTATAAACAAATCGGAAAAGGTAGAAGCGGACAGGGTAATGGGAAGGTGTATTTACTGGAGTCACATACCTCTCAGCATTGTTAAAAACAATCCATTTTGGCAGCTGATGTGTGATGCCATTGCAGTAGTTGGCCCAAGTTATAAAAGTGCCACCTTTGAGGAGTTGCAGGGCCCAATCCTTCAAGCAGAAAAGATGGACATCGATGCTAGGTTGGCAGAGTTCAGGTAGTCATGGGAGAGCACTGGATGCACAGTCATGTCAGATGGGTGGACGGACAGTAAGGGTAGAAGCCTTATCAACTTCTTGGTACATTGTCCTAGAGGTACCATGTTTGTAAAATCAGTTGATGCATCGGCACATGTAAAAGATGCGGCACTTTTATGCGAGTTGATGGATGGGTTCATCCAAGATATTGGGGCGCACAATGTTGTGCAAGTTATTACAGATAATGCAGCTAATTATGTGGCTGCTGGCAAGATGCTTATGGATAGGTATCCCTCTTTGTTTTGGACTCCATGCGCAGCGCATTGCATTGATTTGATGTTGGAGGATATGGGGAAAATTCCCTTTATCAAGGCGGTGATTGATCAAGCTAGGGCCATCCCTAAGTTCATTTACAACCATGGTTTTGTTCTTAGTCTCATGAGGAGGCACACTAAAAACAAGGAGTTGAAGCGTCCTGCAATCACGCGTTTTGCCACCACATTTATTACTCTTCAGTCTTTGCTTCAATGTCAGTTTGAGTTGAAGCAAATGTTTGTTTGTGATGAGTGGCGTGATTTTGCTTACAGCAGGAGAGAGGATGGGAAAACCATTGCCAAGTTGGTGTACACTGATGCCTTCTGGAAAGGAATGGAGGAAATGTGCTTGGTTAGTGAACCTTTAGTGAGGGTTCTGCGACTTGTTGATGGTGATAAGCCTGCAATGGGCTATTTATATGAGGCCATGGATAGGGCCAAAGAGACCATTCGGAATTTCTATGTGGGAAAGGGTACCCCAAGGCATGACAGGCACATGTTGTTATGGGAGTTGATTGATACTCGATGGACTGGGATGCTTCATCGACCCATTCATGTAGCAGGACTCTTCCTCAACCCTGCATTTGCCTACAAATGCAATTTTGATTTTGATGGTGAGGTTTTGGAGGGGCTTCTCACTTGTATTCAAAGGATGATACCTGATTATGACACTCGCAATGCAGTCAATCGCGAGATAGAGGTATATCGGGATGGTACTGGAGTATTTGGCTTTGCTGATGCTATTCGTGACAGGACCGAATTCATGCCAGGTAAATTATTAACTTATTAGACCGTTTTAAGTTTTCACCTTTATTTGAAAGATGAATTATGATTTATTTATATTTATTTCTTGTTTGATGACATGTAGCCACTTGGTGGCGAACCTATGGTGTGAGGACACCGAATTTACGAAAATTTGCCATCAGAATCCTTAGCCAAACCTGTACAGCTTCGGGATGTGAACAGAATTGGAGTGTATTTGAATAAATACATGCAAAGAGACGCAAAAGGTTAAAAACTTAGAACTTAGAATTTGAACAAAGCAATTGCATTTAAATGTTTAATGCAATTTATGAATCTACGATCCTCTAGACTCTAATTTTTTTTTATTACGCTCTTACAGGTTGGAGTTCACACGTCTTAATGACTTGGTGTATGTTCATTACAACCTCCGCTTGTGGATGGCACAGATACAGAAAGAACCAGATGCAAATGCCATCTCCTTGGACAATATTGATATATTGTCGAAGTGGAGGGTGGAGATTGAGACTCCTATCATGGAGGAGGCACCTGCATGGCTAGAGGAGGGGCAAGAGGAGGGGCAAGTGGAGGAGGAAGAGGAGGAGGAGGAGGAGGTGGTGGTTGGAGGCACCATGGAGGGTGATGTGCTAGCATCGCCACCTCCTTCTGCACCGCTTGATACATCTAGTCCTCCATCCATCACTCAGTGTCGAGTATTAGATGCAGGCTCAGGGCCTTCTACTGCTACTTCTAGTGCTAGAGGCAGGCCTGACAAAAGACCCATGATATTTTCCCGTAAAAGGGGAAGAGGGCATTGATATTAGATAGCTAGATGCTAGTTTTCCTCAGATACATTTATATATGTGATGTCATTTTGTATTGTTTAAACTTTATACACTTTTGAGTCCTTGATTGGACAACTATGATGTTTCAAACTTTCAGTATCGACTTTGATGTATCATTTTATATTTGGCATGACTACATGATGATGATATATATCAATGCTTTCTTCATATTTATGTTCCAATATGTTTTTATGATGTTATTGTTGCTTTATATGTTTAAAATTCTAAAAAAATGAATATATTTTCTATTTTTTAATGTTTGCTGACTTTTGCCGATTTTTCCCGATTTTTTCGCCAATGTTGCCAAGAAGTTGTAATCAGGACCCTCGCCGACTTTTTGTCGAGGCCGACTTTCTCAACATTGGTTTAATCTATGAGAGCAACATCATTTCTGCAATACTCTTTGGTATCTCTACTAATGCTTACTCCCACATTAAGATTACAAACAAGAATCTTCAACTTATGGTAGTTGAGTGAACTTTTAGTTAAGTCAAGCAATAACCATGATAACAGATGTTGAATGACCTCTGTTCCCAAACTTACTTATACCTAAATATTCACAAGCGAAGTTGTTTTTTTTTCTTCGTAAAATTCTAATAGTTGGTCTATTCTTCCTCTAAAAGTTTATGCCATTATGATTTTTTATTTATATTTTGCTCAGCATCCCTTCCTTTGTAATTAGTTCTGGTTTTCCAGAATCTAAGAAATTTTTAACTTTCAATGCATTGACAAAACAATTTGCAGTCAATGATCCCATGTACCATAGTGCTCTGATAAGAATAACAGTCAGAAAATTAAAGCCAAATTAGAGATAGAGAAAGTCAATATATCCACATGCAAAAAATTAAGCTAATTAAAGAAGCTTATTCAACCCACAATTTATATGAACTCCACGCCAAAGTCAAAACAACATGCATATATAAACTTATTAACTAGATGAGCATTTCATATCTTCAACAAACCAAACAGAATTGAAATGGTATCCCTAATATAAGTGCAAAATTAATATCAAAAATTATCTTTACTAGTATCTTATGGCACCGGAGTTGATGAATCCATCCCCACACGAAGACAAGTGCACCAGTCCACTGCCACCATCCCAGTCTTAAAAGGGAATTTCCATAGTCTACAAATTTCAACTCTCCGACAACTATATGAGGTCTTTGTCTTAATACAGAGGGAACTGCTTGGGCGATAACATAAGAGGACACCTCTGGGGCACACAAACTGCACATTGATAGGGGTGCTGCCACATAAAAACTGCAAAAACAAAGGTCCCAATAAAACTGTCATCATGTATGCCCTGAATTGAATAGTAATGCAGTAGAAAGTTTAAACAATGAAACTTTGAGGAAAATCAAAGAACAGCTGTAAAAACATAATGATTCAATGAAAGCTTCAACAATTTGACAATAACACAAAGACATGTAAAATTTCTGTTTGACAATAAACAGAAATAAGTAATCCAATATGTTCTAGATTGCTCCACACCAAACGTCAGAAGATGAATTAAAAGGAGAATATTTTGCACTAATTGTTTTGATGTCAGATCAAATAATATAATCATACTTCTAGGCAAATATGAAATGCTAACAAAATCTATTGTAATATATCGTACTACCATTAGGTAATTCACCATTTGGGACCACATTTTTTTTTTTTTTAACAGCTAATTTTTCTTTTACCATTTTCTTCTTTTAACAGTTAATTTTTATTAGTTTCCACGTTCTGGCATCCCTGTTTTCAGGGAATGACAAGTGATTTCTAGAAAATGCTGCAGATCTGGAGGCGTCCCCAACAGTTGGGGATGTTTCCATCCCACCTTTGGGGATGCGGAATATGTCCTTATGCTACATAGGTCAACCGTAATATATCCTACAACCTCCAAATGAAGATTCTACAATATGATTTTGTAGGGAATGTTAAAGTGCAGACATGGCTGAGCAAGATCAAGCTAGCTTTCCAATCGCATGGTGTTCATAACCAAGAATATAAGCTAAACATTGCACTTTAGCACCTTGAAGGGTTGTCGCAGACATGGGGAGAAAGACAGATCTCTATTCTAAACCCCCGAAAGGAGATTTCGGCGAGTTTGTATATATAATAACTATAGTCTCAATTGAAACTAGATATACACAGTGATTTGTTGAAGATAAAAAGGAGATATTTCAGGTACTGGAGTCCAAGGTAAGGCTAGTTGAAGGTTAGAAATCAAAATAGAGGTAAGATTGTTTGAACCTGACTCTTAGGGAAAGCTCATGTGGTAGCTCGAAGAGTAGCAAGTCATGTTCCAATCTTTCAAAAGAACATTCTCTATTCAAGTAGGAGGGATTTTGAAAAAAAGACCAAGGGAGAGGGGAGGTTGGAGACTTCACATCCTACAAACCCTAGCCAACTACAGCTCATAAACCCTCCAATCTGTCTCAGTCCTAATCTAAAGTCCTTGCGTGCGCCCCTACTAAAAATATTATGGTTGAAGATTGTTAAAACACAAGTTTATCCCAGACCTATTCGTGAATAAAATGTGGAAACAAGGATAGGAATCCAATGACAATAAACATAAAGGTCAAACAAAGAAAGAGATAACATGATCTGTCAACTTGGATGCCAGATCCGTATTTTTCAATTACATTTACATCAGTAACATGCTCACCATGGACAGACTTCAAAAAATATTCATTAGAATCAGAAAACTACAATCCTGAAAAGCAGCAATTGTTCTAAAATTGTCCCTGAATAATCATCAAAGATCAATATTAAAAAGGCTGTGATAAATGATTAGTTCCTGAGATAAGTGGATCATGTACAAGAGTCACTGGCAGGTTTAAACTTTGCGAACATGTGGGTTGTTTTGATCTTCAACCTTTGATAGACCTCAGTCAGCATTCAAGAAAGTGGCAGTGTCCTAAATGTCTGAATAACTGTTCATTAGAGGACATTGTAATAGACCAGTATTTCAGTCCCATTGCATCTGTAATAAAAACTATCTTGAGGATGTCTGTGAAGTTGAAGTGAAACCAGATGCTCATTCGTGTCCAAAACTTGAAGGTAAAGCAAGGTATCATCAACAATGGCACTTGCCAGATGGGTCCTTGCCTATCCCCAATGGAGATATTCAAAATGAACCTCAAATTTCAAAGCAAGTGTAAACAGGATCACAATTGAAAAGCTGAGGTTGCTGGTGCTCTCTAGTAGGTCTAGGGAAGAATGATTTGTAAATGTTATAATGCTGTGTTATGGCATGTTTCATAGATCTTGATTCCATATGGTGCCTTTGCTTGAGACTAAATGCAATCACCAGCAGGCTAGGACTACAGCCAACAAAAGGAGTCCTTCTGTATCGCCCACCTGGCACAGGGAAAAACACTTTAGCATCTGCTTGCACTTACGAAGCTGGGGTTCACAAGTTTTCAATCAATGGTCCTGAGATTGTTAGTGAGTATTATGGGGAAATTGAGCAGGCACTCCATACACTTTTCAAATCAGCTGAGCTTTCTGCTTCTTCAGTGGTGTTTATGGATGAATTGGATGCAATTGCCTGAACACGCAAGGATGGACATGAAGAGCTCTCACAACAGATGGTGGCTTCATTATTGGCCTTGATAGATGGAGTAAATAAAAATCATCAAATTCTTGTGATTACAGCAATAAATCGTCCTGAATCCATTGACCCTGCATTGAGATGACCTCGACAATTGGATCGTGAATTTGAAATTGATGTGCCATCTCCAAGTCAAAGATTTGAAATACTGAAGGCTATTCTTCATCGAATAAATCATTCCCTTACAAATCAAAACCTGCCGTCACTTGCATCAAATACAAATGAGTTTGTGGGAATTAATCTAACTGCTCTTTGTAGTGAGGCACCCATGTCTGCTCTTCGTGTTAAAGTTAGTGCAGCTGCAAGACCCATTCTCAGAGAATGGTTTCCTAGTCAGTTGACTAGGACAGAGTAAGACCCTAGAAGGTACCCTAGGGCCCCGAGTAATCTCGTGGGGTTCTTGGTCTAGGACCAAGCAGGTTGATGCCATGGAAAATCCCCTAGCATGTGGCTAGGGCCCCTATATGCCTCTAGGGTATTCTGGTCTGGGATCAGGGATGTGATGTCCAAGTAGAGCCTACAGGTAGAGGCAGAGATATATTCTGGTATGGGACCAGGGACACGATGTCCAAGTAGGTCCTGCAGGTAGTTGATCAACTTTCACTGTGAGACTGAAACTCAGCTTAGTACTGAGAACCATTCTGCGAGAGAATGGAGGACCCGGTCAGGGTCTAGGGATTGATCAACATGATTCAGTGTGAGACTAAAACTCAACCTAAGGCTGAAAGCCATTCATTAAGAATGGAATATAATGATGTCCCCTCTCCTAATCGGTTATTGCTAGAGTGTTTATCAAGGGACTGGCCACCCCTTGATGATGTCCCTAGTACCTAACCCTTAAGAGCAGTGTTAAGGACAAAAGGATTGCACCATCCATTTGGATCTCCCCCCTTATACAGTGATGACAAAATATATATAAAACTATGTACCTTGAGAGAGAGAAAAGTCTTTGGTCTTGTTGGTCCTATTTGAATGCTTGTCCACCTTTACGGTTCACTTTGATCTTGTGGTTGTTGACTCATGGTCATTTTCTTACTTGGTCCTAGCACTCTCACTTGTGTGCACCCTTGATTATGATGACTCCTATTTTATGGAGTGTATTGTTTATTGAAGACAATTGGACCTTGTATTGTTATGGCTACCTTATGTTTTGTTAAAGGACCTTTAACCCACTTATAGTTTTGGACTACTCACCTTATGTTGGACCTTTGGACTTTCACTTTATGATTTTATTATAAATTCTTTAATTAATTATTTTATAGTCGTATTAATAAAATCTTTATGATTTTATTAATAAAAACTTTTTTACCATTTAGTCTTATCTTAATACCTTTACTTTATGATTACTGATTACTGTTTTGAGTATTTTATATTATGGTTATTGGTAAAACCTTTTTATTTTATGGTTTGGATTATTTAATATTATTGGTTTTTTTTTATTTTATGGTTTGGTCACTTTATGGTTATTGTGGACCTCAACGTAAATCTATTACACCATTTAACCTTATAAATAGATGAGGTTATTTTTTATGTGATCATCAATTTTTGGAAGTGTCTCCACTTATATTCACGTGTTTATTTTACGGGTCGTCTACTCCATGATTTGTCTATTTGGTGCATGCGGTTTTTCTCACGGCTGTCTAGGATATCTCATTCATTGGGTGCCTACAATTTTCCTCGCGGCTCTTTGCGGTTTCTTTTCTCCTAGATTTGTCTGCAGGTTGATTACACTTTCCTTCTGGTTTTTCTCACGGCTATCTAGGATATCTCATTCATTGGGTGCCTGCAATTTTCCTTGCAGCTCTTTGCGGTTTCTTTTCTCCTAGATTTGTCTGCAGGTTGATTACACTTTCCTTCCGGTTGTATGCACAGGTTGTTTACGATTTCCCTCGTGTGCTTGATCTCTGCTGGTTTGTCTCTGGTTCATTCATAGGGTGATCTTTGCGATTCTTTCACCCTCACGATTTGATTCCATTTTTTTCTGTAAGTTGCCTGCGGCTTCCTCATGGGTTGATTGCTGGTTTTGCCTTGTCGGCTGCCTGCGGGGTCCTCACAAGCTGAGCATTTTTTGTCTGGAGCTGCGCTGCCCTACCTGCACGTGATTCCTTTTTTAATCGACGTCTTCTATGTTTGTTGGCTCGACTATTGACTGTGGTTTTCTCTTCCAGCGTGATCCCTCCACGCTTTGTCAGCTCCACGGTTTGGATAGCCCAAATCTACCCTTGCATACTTAGTCTACTACACAAACTGGGTTATTCACAGCAGACTCTGTGATCTTTTGGCTGCTCCACAAACTCCACCGTGATGGTATTTATTGACTATATGACTAAACTGCTAATTTGATTGAAGGTCTGTTTACTTCTACCTGAACTCTATCTCTCTCAAGGTACGTATATGGTTTAACCAGTTTGAATTGTCCTTTTAGTGACAAGATCAAACTCAGAACTATCTTAGTATAAGGAAGATCCAACGAATGGTTATGATTATTTATCTTCTATAGTTTATTTGAGATTTAGTCTACTGCACATGTTACTTATTATTTTTCTGTACATGACATTTGGTGAAACATCTCAATGATCAACTTTAACATAGTGACCAGCAGAACGTTAAAGTTAATGCAGTGACCAGCAGAGCATTAAGTTGAAAGAGATGAAAGTTACGTTGTTAAATTTTATTACAGTTTAAATTTTACCTAAGTTTTATATGTTCATGTATTGAAGTTTATTACTGGTATTAAAACTCATCTAACCTGTAAAATTCAACATGGTATCAGAGCTTAGGGTGTATCTAACTCTATTTTGCAGCCAACAGAAACTACAACGATCCTAAGACAAGATATATACTTTATAGAAGCTTATTCTTCAAGTTGACAAGTAGAGGTTAAGATGACTACTCCTTCAGTAAAATCCGAAGATAGGCTTGAGGGAGCTTCCAACTTCAATGCATGGAAGGCTAGGGTTCTAAATATCCTAGAAGAAAGCGATCTAGATGATTTGGTTACTAGAGTTGTTGAAGAGCCCACTATAGCCCAAGGAAGAGCAACATTCAAGAAAAAGCAAGCCAAAGCAAAGCGGGTTATCTTTGACTTAGTTAAAGATAACTTGGTGGCTGTGTTAGCTCCGTTAAGGACAGCCAAAGAATGCTTTGATACTCTAGCTAACCTCTATGAGAAGAAAGCTCCTACTCAGAGAAGAGCCTTGAAGAAACAACTTAGATCACTTAAGATGGAGAAAGACGAGACTGTTACAACTTTCTTTTCCAAGATCACTCAGATAAGAGATCAACTCCTGGCCATTGGAGATAAAGTAGAAGACGATGATCTTGTGCAGACAGTGTTCAATGGCCTTCCCACAACATGGGAGGCATTCTTGGCTTCAGTAAATTGAAGAGGGGATCAACCCAACTTTGAAAGGTTGTGGCATGATTGTTTAGATGAAGAAAGCAGGATCCAAAGCAGATTCGTACCCCCACCAGAAAAGAACCAAGCTCTAGTCGTCAAAACAAAGAAAGGAAAGAATCCCTCTCTACACCAGGATCATAGTAAGGAATCTCGAGGTAAGCATTCCTTTAAATCAAGAGTTAAGTGTTATAATTGTGGTAAGCCTGGTCATTATGCATGGGAGTGTAGAAAACCATCTAACAAAAATTGGCATAGAAAGAAACACGATGTTTCAGTTGCTACAGAAGAAGAGCAACCTCAACAAAAGAGGCCTAGGGTTGAGACCAAGAATCCAGGTCAAGGAAAAGAATATTACTTGGCTTCAACACTTTCAAGTCCCACCTCCAACTTTTCAAATTCCTGGTGGATAGACAGTGGAGCCACTAAGCATATGACTGGAGTCAAGGAGACCTTGGCAACTTTCAAGGTCAAGCAGTTCCACAAGAAAGTGGAACTTGGAGATGGAAGTACCTTTGACATTAGAGGGGTTGGTTCAACCAACATACAACTTGATTCAGGAACGTTGATTAATGTTGAGGAAATTTTATATGTTCCTGGTCTAAAGAAGAATGTTATTTCAGTGACATTTTTAGAAGAAAAGGGGTACTCTGTAATTTTCTCAGAAGGAAACGTTTTGATATGGTCTAAAGGTAGAAGTATAGACTCATCCATTGTGATTGGAGTTCATGAAGGTGACCTCTATAAGGTCTCGGGACAGGCTGTTAAAACTCTATACCCTAGTCAAGATTCAGAGATCAAGAGGGAGAAATTTGTACTCTCTAGTCCCCAACCAAGTGGGGTTGCAGAAGATGAAAGAGTAATCTTCCATCAGTCCTCCGGTGACTCAGAGATGGAAACCTATAATACTTCTCGCTTAGAGAAGCAGAGGGAGAAGGCCAATAAGCCTACATATGATCTCATTAAGAAGCCTATTGAAAAGCTTCAAGGTTGCTCCAGTGAGAGTGATGTCACTGATTTAGTTTACTCCCATTACAAGGAGTCAGTCCAACAACAGATTTGGAAAATTGATTTGTCGAAATTAATTCTCAGCCATCAAGGGAAGTCAACTATAACTTCCAAGAGGATCTATGAGACCATGCTTCGTGCTAAGATGGAGAGCTGTTTGAAATTCTCAAGAAACCCTGTATTTGATTACAGGCTGAAAGACATCGAGATGAGTTATCACAACATAAGGGTGCAGTATGTTATCGATGTGCTGAGAATTCCCCTCTTGCTGAGAGGGAGTGTTCAAGTAAGTGCAGTTACGAGACCCATTCTCGGAGAATGGTTTCCTAGTCAATTGACTAGGATAGAGTAAGACCCTAGAAGGTACCCTAGGGCCCCGAGTAGTCTCCTGGGGTTCTTGGTATAGGACCAAGCAGGTTGATGCCATGGAAAAGCCCCTATCATGTGGCTAGGGCCCCTATATGCCTCTAGGGTATTCTGGTCTGGGATCAGGGATGTGATGTTCAAGTAGAGCTTGCAGGTAGAGGCAGAGATATATTCTGGTATGGGACCAGGGACACGATGTCCAAGTAGGTCCTGCAGGTAGTTGATCAACTTTCAGTGTGAGACTGAAACTCAGCTTAGTACTGAGAACCATTCTGCGAGAGAATGGAGGACCCGATCAGGGTCTAGGGATTGATCAACATGATTCAATGTGAGACTAAAACTCGACCTAAGGTTGAAAGCCATCCATTAAGAATGGAATATAATGATGTCCCCTCTCCTAATCGGTTATTGCTAGAGTGCTTCTCAAGGGACTGGCCACCCCTTGATGATGTCCCTAGTACCTAACCCTAAGGAGCAGTGTTAAGGACAAAAGGATTGTACCATCCGTTTGGATCTCCCCCCTTATACAGTGATGACAAAATATATATAAAACTATGTACCTTGAGAGAGAGAAAATTCTTTGGTCTTGTTGGTCCTATTTGAATGCTTGTCCACCTTTACAGTTCACTTTGATCTTGTGGTTGTTGACTCATGGTCATTTTCTTACTTGGTCCTAGCACTCTCACTTGTGTGCACCCTTGATTATGATGACTCATATTTTATGGAGTGTATTGTTTATTAAAGACCATTAGACCTTCTACTATTATGGTTACCTTATGTTTTGTTAAAGGACCTTTAACCCACTTATAGTTTTGGACTACTTACCTTATGTTGGACCTTTGAACTTTCACTTTATGATTTTATTATAAATTCTTTAATTAATTATTTTATAGTCGTACTAATAAAATATTTATGATTTTATTAATAAAAACTTTTTTACCATTTAGTCTTATCTTAAGACCTTTACTTTATGATTACTGATTATTGTTTTGAGTATTTTATATTATGGTTATTGGTAAAACCTTTTATTTTATGGTTTGGATTATTTAATATTATTGGTTATTTTTTTATTTTATGGTTTGGTCACTTTATGGTTATTGTGGACCTCAACATAAATCTATTACACCATTTACCTTATAAATAGATGAGGTTATTTTTTATGTGATCATCAATTTTTGGAAGCGTCTCCACTTATATTCACATGTTTATTTTACGGGTTGTCTGCTCCATGATTTGTCTATTTGGTGCATGCGATTTTTCTCACGGCTGTCTAGGATTTCTCATTCATTGGGTGCCTACGATTTTCCTCACAGCTGTCTGCGGTTTCTTTTCTCCTAGATTTGTCTGCGAGTTGATTGCACTTTTCTTCCGGTTGTATGCACAGGCTGTTTACGATTTCCCTCACGCTCTTGATCTCTGCGGGTTTGTCTCTGGTTCATTCACGGGGTGATCTCTGCGATTCTTTCACCCTCACGATTTGATTCCATTTTTTCTATTAGTTGCCTGCGACTTTCTCACGGGTTAATTGTTGGTTTTGCCTTGTCAGCTGCCTACGGGGTCCTCACAGGCTGAGAGTTCTTTCTCTGCAGCTGCGCTGCCCTACCCGCACGTGATTCCTTTTTTAATTGACGTCTTCTATGTTTGTTGGCTCGACTATTGACTGTGGTTTTCTCTTCCAGCATTATCCCTCCACGCTTTGTCAGCTCCACGGTTTGGATAGCCTAGATCTACCCCTATGTACTTAGTCTACTACACAGACTAGGTTATTCACAGCAGATTCTGTGATCTTTTGGCTGCTCCACAAACTCCACCGTGATGGTATTTATTGACTATATGACTAAACTGCTAATTTGATTGAAGGTCTATTTACTTCTACCTGAACTCTATCTCTCTCAAGGTATGTATATGGTTTAACCAGTTTGAATTGTCCGTTCAGTGACAAGATCAAACTCAGAACTATCTGAGTATAAGGCGGATCCAATGAATGGTTATGATTCTTTATCTTATGTAATTTATTTGAGATTTAGTCTACTGCACATGTTATTTATTATTTTTCTGTACATGACATTTGGTGAAACATCTCAATGATCAACTTTAACATAGTGACCAGCAGAGCGTTAAAGTTAACACAGTGACCAGCAGAGCGTTAAGTTGAAAGAGATGAAAGTTACGTTGTTAAATTTTATTACAGTTTAAATTTTACCTAAGTTTTATATGCTCATGTATTGAAGTTTATTACTGGTATTAAAACTCATCTAACCTGTAAAATTCAACACTTCGGAGATATATAAGCATGCAGAACCCTTCAATCCTAACAAAATTTATTGTTGCAAACAACAGGAGCCTCTTGAAAATGGGCAATCTTAGTATGAAGGATATAAGAAACACTTCTGGCTCACAAAATTCCATTTCTCCTTCAGATTCTCTACAATAGGTATCTGGTCTTCTTTCAGACTTGAGTATGTGTTCTGATAATACCCAGCAATAGTTAGGGGATTGCACTACCATGTCCCATTACCAATGCATATGGAAATGGAAGGGATAAATCATTAAAATCTATTTACACCAGATTAATAGTCTCCATTTCTAAAAGTGACAACAGATGACCTTGAAGTAGCAAAGATGAAAGTGAGGCCAAGTGCCCTACAGGAGGTTATGTTGGAAATTCCTGCAGTGATATTGGGGGACAAGCTGAAGTGAAACAGCAATTAAAGGAATCCATAGAGTGGCCACAGAAGCATCAGCACGCTTTTCTATGTATTGGAACTCATCCACTCACTGGTGTATTGATGTTTGGTCCACTGGGTTGCAGTAAAACACTAATGGGTTGTGCTATAGCTTCAGAAGCAGGTCTTAATTTCCTAGCTGTGAAAAGCCCAGACCTTTTAAGCAAATGGGTTGGTGAATCAGAAAAATCCATATGGTCTTTATTTGCAACAAACAAGAGCAGCAAATTCCTCAATTTTTTTTCTATGAGATAGATGGTCCAGCTGTAGTACAGGAACATAGCAACAATGTTAACAGAACCCAACCAGTTTTCACAAAACTGGCCGGTTGGACCAGTTCATAGGGTTTGTCGGGTCAAATCAGGATCTCATACCGTTTTTGTACGGAACCGGCTAGTTCCATATAATAATGCCAGGGGCCCCCAAAATACAATGATTTGCAAATTTTTATTTTTTTTTAAAAAGGATCCACGTGAGATTTTTATTTGACCCACAACCCCTTCTAACCTTATAAAAGGAAGCTTCCCCTTCCACAGCAAGAAGAGGTGGACATTGATGTTGCAGTTGAACAAGTGCCTTCAGGCCTAGGGGAGTCAAGCCATGCTCATGTTGAGGACTAAGTCACCGGATTCAGCGATTTTTTGCCACAAAAATCGAAAATCGCCGATTTTTTGTGCCTAGCGAACTAATTCGTTGAAATCCAGCGATTTCGAAGAACAATAACCCATGCGTCCCGCGGGTAAACCCTAGTCGACGCCCAAACTACCTCTGTGTTGATTTTTTGCTTATTGTGCGAGTCTGGAATGAGTCGTCGCTATGAATCATGTCGTGAGTGAATACTGGAGTGTGGAGGCCACCATCGTTCTGTGAGTCGCAGAGGGAGCCTCGAGTCTGAAGTGGTTGAGGCCATGATGAGCAAGGCATCATTTACTTGACAGTTGAACTGGTGCTGATGCCAGCGGTTCAAGATATTCAATGAAACCTAAAACAGGGATGGATACCGCATAAATGTAAATTTTTTTTATTAATAAATATAAATGATATTCTCTTTGGATTAAGTAATAGAAATATTATTTTGAGTCTAAATAAATAAATAATTTTTTAATTTGTTTTCAATTTATTTTATATTAATTTATTTATTTAAAAAAAAATTAAAAATTAGAAAAATAATAATATTCATACTTTTTTGTTTATTAAAATTATTGATATGATATGATTTTTTTGTTAGATGAGCGCAACTTAGTTTAATACTCTATGTTAACATTTACATTCAAAGGTGAAAGGATGTTATGGGATTTGGTAAGAATAAAAGTTTTCTAGTTGGATGCTAAATAGTTTAAATATTTTTTAAATTCCAAGTTTTATAGTCATTCAAGCTTAATGTCTAATTTTATCGCCAGATTTTTTATTGCCGAATTTTTGTCGAATTTTAAGGTCTCTGAATTCGAATACAAACTCGAACTAGGTGACTTAGGTTGAGGATGTAGATGATGATTCTGAATCTGAGAATGACTCAGATAATTCTGATATATGCTTAGAATCATTAGATTATGGAGTCTAGAGTCTAAACTATAGTCATATGCTTATATTTCAACTTTAGAGGCCATTTATAGCCTCTTTGTTGATGTACTTTTCTTTAGATATGTATTTGCACTAAGTGCTATTTTGGTTTTATACACTCTTACTTGCTATATACATGAGAAACTTTGTATATTTGTGTATAATGGTTTGAATTCACATGGATGCATATATATATATATTGAAAATATGAATATTTTAGGTATTTTTGCTCAAACGGTTGTTTGATCCAGTTTGTTTCTCAGTTTTTGTCCGGTTCCAGTTCGTGGGGTCGACCAGTTTGACCACCGGTCCGGTTTTGATAACATTGCATAGCAGTGGTGCACTATCTGTAGGAGGCAAGGCTATGAGCTAGCTATTTGTAGTCTTGTAGAAATGGATGATTTAAATCCAAGGATTGGTGTGATTGTGATTGCTGCTACCAATCGTCCAGATAAGATAGATGCGTCCAGGACGTTTTGATCGGTTGGTATATATTGGTCCGCCGAACCAAGCTGACAGGAAAAAAATCTTTGATATTCACATGTGGAAGATGCCTTGTGGGTCTGATCTAACAACACTTGAGCTTGCTTGTCTTACCAATGGGTATACTGGAGCTGCTATTGCATCTGTATATTGTGAAGCAGCTATGGTGGCACTGAAGAACATTGGCATTCAGGAGGTATCAATGCATCATTTTAAACTTGCTCAGGCTCGAGTTCAGCCTTCAGTCCTCTCCACGTTAAACATGCATAAAAGCTATTTTTTAAAAGGGCAGTAGGGGCACACTTATTAGAACAGGAGTTACTATTGTTTCCACATCAGTTATAACCTACAAAGCAGCAGTTACATGCACGAAGTCAAACTTTATCTAAATATTAAATAAAGGGTGTGTGGGGTGACAGTTAAGGGGGAGCACATTATGCTTGATCAAATCAGGGGGTATAACACAGTGCCATAATGACTTCTACTAGCATGCAAGTAATACGACACTGAGATAACATCAGACACGGGATAAACATTGAGTATCCACAAGCAGTGAGGGGAAATCGCAGCCACAACTGAAGCAAACAAACAGTTACAAATTCCATGCAAACATAGAGATACGGATATGACTACACTTTAGAGGGAGTTGTTGAGGTCTTTTGATGTAAATAGAATTAATAAACTATGATTGTCTACCATAGAACATCATTCAAGCAGCAAGTTATTTATCAGTTAGCATGTCTTGCAGATGCACAGCTAGGACACAATAGACTAGGTCAATAAGCCTATAAAGTTATGTGCAAATGCACATGGTAGGGTGAGAGTCTCAGAAACCGCCTATTGTATTTCCAAATTGACAGTTAATAAAACTATTTCGTTGATCCACCATTGCCTTCTTGCTTTCATGTGTGCTTAAATATTTGGACAATATATGCTTGATTTCTTTCTTGTGCAAGTTGTTAGGATCAATTGGAAGATTGGACAATTCTATCCCTGGTCTGTGTTAATTGATGCAGGTTTTAGTGAGCTATCTTAGCCCCTCAATACCTGCAACATGGTACACCACCTCCCAGCTCCCTCATAATGGCCCAGGATAAAATCTTCATCCATCAAAACCCATTTATTTGAATCCACATGGTGTTCGGTGGTGAGATTCTTCCATCTTGGAAGCCTTGCCCCTGTTCTCCACCCCTCTTCAGACGATCGTTCTAGCCCACCTTTGACCCCATCAGCCCTTGAAAAACACTGGTCTTCTCTGATCCTTCCCTCCTGTTTCTATAGGTTCAATACAATTTTTACTTACTTACAGCTCTCTCTTATTAAGCGAAATAACTAACAAGTTGCAGGTACAGTTAAGGATACCCCGCTAGATCTGGCCTCCCTTAACTCTTATATAAATAGATAAAGATAAGAAAAAATAATTTTATTAATGTCCAACTAATGACCATAAAAGTACGTCAGTGGGACTATTGAGTACAATGATGTCATTACAAAGCAGGAGTACTAGACAGTCTCCTATAAAAAGCAAATGACAGGAAATGAAAGTAAAGTGGAACGGAGCGTGAAATCTATGCTAGGTCATGAAAAACATGAAAACCCTCAACCCCAAGCATGAAAAACTGCACAGGGGTGAAGATGTTCAAGAGTAAAAGATCCAAGAGAAGGAAGATCTAGAAGTAATGAGGTATTCCTATCATGGAATGAAGGAAACTCCTAACGTCCAAGGCTGAATGAAGGAAACTCAAAATAATATGTTGTCCAGAGGAAGAGCTAGTGGAAGACCTAGGCAGCCCGCTACACGACTATTGAGAGGAGGTAGCCTATCGTTGAAGCCTAGTGGGTTTTGTCTACCTCAAGGGAAAGGATTTGGTCCTGTCATGCCGCTAGGATCCCAAGGGATGGGGAAGGGTCTCACAAGTCTGCAATTATCTAGAGGTTACAGCTGCGTTGCTATCGGACTATCTCTTAGTGCCCCTTCCTAACGGTAGCACTATGATATAGGAAGTAATCTGTTGAATCAAATATGGTCGAGCAGAAGGTTGAAGAATATGGACTCAGAGCCTAAGGGTCTCCTGCATGTATAAATCCAAGCATCTCTAGTCGAGATATCTAAAGAAGTTGGTGAGGGTCTAAGTAACCCTAAAAAGGAAATGGAATCTCCCTCTGATCTCATAGTAGATGAGGCAACGAAAAAATGAAGTGCTCCACTGTCTCGGCTCCTAAAGATAGAAAAACTGGAAAACCATGTCAAACAAGTCGATCTGGTGGTCCGTCTCTACCTGAAGTCTGTGAGAATCCACTCTGAACTGGCCAAGGGGATTGAGAAGAGCATGTAACCAATGGTAGAGGGTATACAACGATGGAATAATGAGCCTGTCTCTCATCTCCAAGAAGAGATCAACATAGAAGGCCATCTTAGGGCGTAATCCGCCCTGCCCTGAGGGTTAACAAAAATGATATGGATAAACTGCCTGTAAATGTCATCTTTGATGATCTTCTTCAATTCCTACCTAGTAGGTAAGGGGTGTCCAGGTGCATCCAAGAGTATCCAAAAAGAGGGATTCAAGCCATCTGAATGTGCATAGACTCCAAGAGAATTGAGATCCCCACAAACTAACCTCAAGCACGTCTCGAAGGGAAAGATGAGGCTATAGTCTCTAAATAAGAATAGGACAAGTACAAGTACGTGTTGATTTTTCCTAAGCAGCATCGAGAGCCATTCTCTTAGGAGAATGGGAACATCTAGTCAAGGACCAAGATGAGGAACCAGTCCAGCATTGGGGGAACTCAGCCTTGAGATGAGTAGCCATTCTGTTGAATGGGGAGATTTGGTTAAGGACCAGGATGTGGAACCAGTCCAGCATTGGGGGAACTCATCCTTGAGCAGAGAAGCCATTCTGTTTAATGGGGACATCTGGTCAAGGACCAGAATGTGGAACCAATCCAACACTAGGGGAACTCAGCCTAGAACTGAGTGGCCATTCTTTGAATGGAGGCACCTGGTCAGCTACCAGGAAGATGAACCAGTCTAGAACTAGGGGACTCATCCTAGGGCTTATTGGAAACAGTTGTCATTGATGTCAAAGAAGCTCAGTAATGACAAAGGAATTACAAAATCGAATAGAAAATCAGTGATAGGGTCGATGACAGGGGAAAGATCCGCAAATCAAGCAGTGGAAGCGCCAAAGAAGATTTGGACGGCCCAGATCATTCAAGAGACAGAGACCAATGGTCTATAATAAGATCCACAAAATAGATATGCATGGAAAATAACATTCTCGAAACGCTAGAGTGAAGTGAAAAATTGGACGGTCTAGATCAGTCGAGAGAAACTGCGGAAGCCGATTTTGAGAAGATCGACAGTGGTAAATGATTTCTGCACAAGAAAAATGAAGATTCGAAAATCAGCATTTGATCATAGATCGACGGTCGGGAGTGAACCCGCAAGGAAATCGACGGTCCAGAAGAAATGCGAAAACAAAGTTGCGAAAGAAAATTGCGAAGGTCCAAAATGGGAAAGTGTGGTTCCGCAATGCGCAAGATCAACGGACGAAAAAGTGTCCGCAAAAGATCGACGATGCGGAAAGGGAATTGCGGAAGTAACGGTTGAGACTTTATGAAACCCGCAATCCACAAGATCAACGGCTAAGAAAGAGTCCACAAGAGATCGACGGTGCAGAAGAAAGATTGCGGAAAGCAAATTGCGGAAAAACTTTTAAGGAATTTGGAAAACCCGCAATCCGCAATCTGCATCTGATCTAAGATCGACGATCAAGGAAGAGTCCGCATGAGATCGACGGCACGGAAGAAATCTTGCGCAAAGCAAACTGCGGAAGCATTTTTAAGGATTTTGGAAAACCCGCAATCCGGAAACCGCATATGATCTCAGATCAACGGGCTAGGAAGAGTCCACAAGAAATCAACAGTGCAAAAATACCCTTGCAGAAAGGTAGTTGCGGAAGGACCTTTAGAGAAAAAGTCAAACTGCGCGTTCGCAATCCGCAATCTGCATCAGATCAACAGTCAGGGAAAAGTCCGCAAGAAATCAACGGTGCGGAAAGGTTGTTGCGGAAAGAAAAGGAAACTACGAAAGGTCGCAACTGGAAAATTAAACAGTAAAAGAATCGATTAACAGAGAATTAGTTTCAAATTGTTTTAGTTGTCTTGGAGAGTCACGATGAAGGTAGGTAACTGTTGAATGTTTGAGGGTATATAAACAATAGTTTAGACCTTCAAATATTCGTCTCTGCACATTCAATTAACAGAGCGATTGAAGTACAGTCAGAGATCAAATTATCATATGAAAGAGGTTGGGAGGCGCTAGGGTAAGCAACAGGATTACTAGGGAGTCGTAGCCTCCTTCCAGTAGTAGCTGGTAAATAGGGGTGTCGTAGAATCGTTTCAGTAGCAACTGATAAACAAGTAGGTCGAAGCCTCCTTCCAGTAGTTGCTGGTAAAAAGGGTGTAGTACCATCCTTGTTTGTAGTAGCAAGCAGAAACTATTTGAAAATATAAATTTGCAGTAATATAAAGTATTGGTGGTTTACCCTATTGGGATTCCACGATAAATTTGTGTTCTGTGTGTTCTTGTTGATCATGTTTGTTAACAATAAATTATAAGTGGTTTAAATTGTTAATAGTTATCAATATTGATTCACCCCCCCCCTCACAGTATTATCCAAATTTCCAACAATTGGTATCAAAGCAAGATCCTTCACTACAGCTTAATCACTGGAAGGAAGATCCTATTAAAAATCACTATGGATCAACAAGGGTTAGCCACCAACAAACCTCCCTTATTTACTAGAGATAATTATGCATACTGGAGTGTAAGAATGAAGTGCCATCTAATGGCTCTTGGATACAAGGTTTGGAGTACTATTGAAACAGAATATAAAGTACCAGATGACGTACCTATAGACGAAGGAGAGCTAAAGTTATATGAAGCCAATGCAAAAGCTCTAAATGCAATCATGAGTGGGTTAACAAAATCAGTACTTGTAAAAGTCATGCAATGCAAAACAACCAAACATGCCCAGGAAAAACAAAAATGTGTCTATGAAGGAGCAACAAAAGTCAAGGAATCCAAACTTCAGGCCTACAAAGGACAGTTTGAACTTAAAAATGAGAGGGGAAGAAAATATGCAGAATATCTTCAAAGAGTAGATGAAATTGTTAATGCTATTAGAGGCATTGGAGGAAAACTTAAAGAGAAAGACGTAATCGACAAGGTATTCAGAACCCTATTAGGATTATTAATCCTCCCTTGGTCAAATGTCTATTAGATTAATTATTGCCTAACTTAGGAACCTTAAATTAATTAAATGGGTCCACTAGTGCGATTGGGTCCATTTGGCCCAATGGGGCCACATGTACCAGTCATTGAAGTGTGGGGAACACTACTAGAGGTTAATTGCCACTTACTGCATGTGCATGCATTAGTTAGGGCGCCTCCTAGACCAATCCCTACATTTTGGGAACCATTGGGAGTCCCGGCACCAACCTACTTCAATCAGTTGGTGTTAGCACTAGTTAGTCTTAGTTAGCCCCCAGTTACAATCAGTTACTTCACAGTCAGTTAGGCTAGCGATACTAATGCATGGATAATGCATGGTTGCATGGGGAGGAGCGCTTTACCTACCTACTGCACTCAATTGCACCGAGTTAACTAGTTGTTACTGCTTGTTGGAGTTATTGGTCATCGGGGAGTTGTCTATTTGGACTCCAATATTGATTGGGAGACCTTGAGTTAGAGATTCAGTTAGATACAGTCTTATCCACCTGGAGGATTCGAATTCATTACTCATGCATTTGAATTCTACCTATGTAAACTACATTGTAACACCGGATATTATTATGATGAATATACTGTAAATTCCTGAGCAATACTTGTCTGTTTCCTGTGTGGTTTGTTTTGCTTAGTTTGTATGTTCATTCTCCATTCAATTGCTGCAACATTATCAAAACTCTCTGCTTGAAGATCTTAATGGCATTCAAATTCTAATATGGTATCAGAGCCTTCTCAGGCAGGTTTCATGCTTGTTTCTCCCCATCGAACATCAGAGACAGTTGGGTTTCCACAGAAGTCCCCTATGAAAATTTGCTAGCTCTGGATTCATTCAGAGCAACGGAGAGGGCGTGATGGACCCTGAAAACATGTTCATGCCGGGAGGAAAAGCATGATTCTAACAGTTCATATGTTTTAGTGTTATTTGCAGTGAAATTGACAGGTGCTACGTAGCTTGAAAGAAGTATTTGCAGTCTCCCTGCCAGAGCAAGTATGAGTTCTCAAACTCCTGAGCCACAGATCCTCAACTTCCAATTACCTTGATTGGAGGATTGATATGCAATTGGCCTTGCGCAAGCATGGCTACCACAGGATCATACATGGATGGGAGGCTGAGCCTCATCAACCGGTAGAGCGAAACAAGTTCCTAAACCGTTGTGATGAAGCATTCGGGTACTTATGTACTTATATTTCCAGAGATATCCTCTTTCATCTAGAAGGATTGAGGACTCCCAGAGAAGCCTGGGAGAAGCTTGATAGCTTGTTTAACAAACAAGACGAGCTTCGAGGACACATTTTGGAGAATGAGTTGTTATCTTTACATCCCAGCAGTTTCGAGAATATTGAGCAATTCTTCTCCAAATTCAAGTCTTCGTGCTACAATGCAGACAGTGCGGGACAGAGCGAAAGGATGAGCAGAATGTCCTTTCCATACTCAACAAACTAGATCCTGAGTACTCTGTCTATGTCTCTATGTTTCATTCCAAGCGGGAAAGCTTTCCTGATTGGAAACTTCCTTCTTTAGATTCATTCTCCGAGACCTTAATTAAAGAACAAGACAAATTGATTCGAATGGGAGTCATCCAAACTTCCAAAGATCAAGCTCTCTTGGTTACTGACTCTTCCAAAGCGCAAGCAAAGGGGAAATCAAAGAAGAAGGAGCCAAAGGCAGCTGATTCGAAGCCTAAACCAAATTAGCAAGCTTTCGAAGGGGCCTCCGGCTCTAAGAAGAAGAAATTTGGAAAAAAGTTATGTTCGTATTGTGAAAAGGGATACCATCTTGAAGAACATTGTATAAGGAAGCAACTTGATGAGATGTCCGCTCTTCTCAAGTAGCACAACATTGCTCCTCCAAGAGCAAAGAAGCCTGATGAAGAAGCACTGAAAGAAGATGCCGAAAGGTGTCATGCTTTGAAAGCAACTCTCTCTCCATCCTCAGCATACATAATAGATTCTGGAGCCTCCAACCACATGGTTGCCTCCAAAAAATCCTTCTCTACTCTTTCACTATCAAAGGGGCCTAATATTCACATGGGAGATGATTCCCAAATTCTAGCAAAAGTTAGGGGCTCAGTCAGAGCGAAGCATGGTGAGTTCAAGAATGTCTTATATGCAATGTTCCCCCAAGTTTCCGGGACGCGGGAGCGCGAGAGCGGGGAAACGCACATTGGGGATGTGTGGAGACCACCCCCAAATTTTAGCGAAATTTGAGGGGGGCGAGGGGACGTCCAGGTCTTAATAAAAGTTAATATTATAAATTATTAAATCCCAGCAATAACAATTCAATGATTCTTCCCATGTAAACTACTAAAATTAAATAATAAATAGTAAATATTAAGTTTATCATTGTGCAACGTAAATAAGAATATAGCAACTTAATAATACAAACATGTTATACAATTCATCATGATGATTTTCAAATTTGTCATTTGAATCTTGATATTCATATTTCTAATTTCAATCATTGTAATTGAAAACTTGAATCAATGATATTGCATGCTAAAATAGTGAAATAGTAAATTACTAAAGACTAAGCCTGAAATAGAGACTAAACAATAATTAAAATTAAAATTTTGTTTTTTTAAACTGAAATTGGGAAAATCGTGGGGGCGTCTAGGAACCCCCCAATTTCTGGAGGGGGCATGTGGGAGCCCCCCTTCACCGGAGCGCGTTGCAGAACAGGGGGACGTGCCCCCTTGTGAGTTTTCGAGAGTTTCATGATTTTGGGGACGCTGGGAAACGTTTCCCTAGGAGCCCCCGAGCCCCCAAAGCGCAGGGGGCAAGGGGGGCACGCCCCCGACCCTGGGGGGCGAGTCCCCATGTAACACTGCTTATATGTGCCCTCCCTTGCTGTTAACCTGTTATCTGTTTACCAAATGACTCATACAGGCTCTCCCAAGAGGGTCACGTTCGATTCAGACTCGATTGAGATTACAGAAAAAGCCACTAGAAAGCTTGTAGCGAAAGGTATTGCAAATCACTCTACCAAAGCTTATGGGTTTTCACACTTCTTACATGTTTCTCCTCCTACAGCTTTATTGTCTCATGCTAACAACACCAGCAATATTTGGCATGAGAGATTTGGCCATCTCAATTTCAAATATCTGAAGCAGCTCCACAATGATAACATGGTTGAAGGTTTGCCCTCCATCCAAAATTCCGATGGAGTATGTGCTGGGTGCTTGGTAGGTAAGCATCCAGAAAAGAAGTATGATGTTGGGAAGGCTCATAGAGCTGTTTCTACACTTGATTTGATACACAGTGATGTAGCAGGACCTATGCCCACAAACTCCATTAATGGTTGCAGGTATTTTCTAACTTTTATTGATGATTGTTCTAGGTACTGCTGGATCTACTTCATGAAACTAAAATCAGAAGTTTTTGAAACTTTTAAAAGTTTTAAAGCTATGGTTGAGAACAGTTTCAATAAGAAGATCAAGTCAATAAGATCCAATGGAGGAGGAGAATATGTCAAAAGAGAATTCCATAATTTATGTGAATCAGAGGGGATTCGAATGGAACACTCAGTTCCATACACACCACAGCAAAATGGTGTGGCTGAGAGGAAGAACAGATCACTGAAAGAGATGGCAACATGCCTTCTCCATGGCAAGCATCTACCTCCTTCTCTTTAGGCTAAAGCAGTAAACTGTGCTTCATATTTGCAGAATAGGGTGCCCCACAAGTCAGTGGTTGGGGTCACACCATTCGAAGCACTGCATGGGTATAAGCCCAATATCTCCCATCTGAGAGTTTTTGGTTCCAAAGCTTGGGCCAGGATACCACTTGACAAGAGAAAGGCCTTCCAAGCCCAAAGTAGCGAATGCATTCTGCTGGCATATGCAAATGATGCAAAAGCTTACAAACTGATGGAGGTTGCTACAAAAAGATGCTTCATTGAAAAAAGTGTCAAGTTCGAAGAAGATCAGCTGCAAGATACTCGTCCAGCAACACAGGAAGGTATAACTATTTCTCCTCCTATTTTTGATGATGCTGATGTGCTATAGGTTTCAGATTCAGATGAAGATCACATACAGCATGATCCTATTATTGAGACTGAATCTCAAGAGATTCTAGATCCAGATCCAATACCCATTCCTAATCAAAAGCCTAAACCCAGATGGGCTCAAAAGCTTCTTGATGTAGCTGGAAGTGGCGCTGGAGTTCTAGAAGACAAAAGAAGAACCAGGTCCCAGTATCAGAATGAGCATGCTGCATTATCTCTCATAGATTCACTCTCTACAAAATGGTGCAGCAAAGTTCCAGGTCGGTGCTACTTGATGATTGCGAATGATCAGCTACATGGCCCACAAAAGTAGAGATTTGATCATTCCCTACCTTCACCATTCAACAGAACCAAACAGAGTCATCAGTTCAGAAGTACATTAAGAGGTCCACTGATGGACCATGTTGCTGCAGAGCTGTAATTTTTTTCAACAGTGTTTTTGCTCAAGTTATTTTTCTAAGGAGGAAGCTTCTTTCTTCTAAAGATAGCTTGCACATTGCCATTTTCCTGCTTATTTTTGAGGGGGGGGGGGGTTCCCATGAGGTTTTCCCCTGTTTCCTTAGTTGTGCTAAGCAGCATTTTTTTATTTATCTTCTAGATTGTATTTGGGTGACCTATCGTCTTGTTACAAGGGCCCACAGTTGTCCAACTTAGGATTCAGGGGGGGTGTTAGGATTATTAATCCTCCCTTGGGCAAATGTCTATTAGATTAATTATTGCCTAACTTAGGAACCTTAAATTAATTAAATGGGTCCACTAGTGCAATTGGGTCCACTTGGCACAATGGGGCCACATGTACCAGTCATTGAAGTGTGGGGAACACTACTAGAGGTTAACTGCCACTTACTACATGTGCATGCATCAGTTGGGGCGCCTCCTAGACCAATCCCTACATTTTAGGAGCCACTGGAAGTCCCAACACCACCCTACTTCAGTCAGTTGGTGTTAGCACTAGTTAGTCTTAGTTAGCCCCCAGTTACAATCAGTTAAGCTCGCGCTACTAATGCATGGATAATGCATGGTTGCATGGGGAGAAGCAGTTTACCTACCTACCACACTCAGTTGCACTGAGTTAACTAGTTGTTACTGCTTGTTGGAGTTATTGGTCATCGGGGAGTTGTCTATTTGGACTCCGATATTGATTGGGAGACCTTGAGTTAGAGATTCAGTTAGATACAGTCTTATCCACCTGGAGGATTCGAATTCATTACTCATGCATTTGAATTCTACCTATGTAAACTACATTGTAACACCGGATATTATTATGATGAATATACTGTAAATTCCTGAGCAATACTTGTCTATTTCCTGTGTGGTTTGTTTTGCTTAGTTTGTATGTTCAATCTCCATTCAATTGCTGCAACATTATCAGAACTTTTTGCTTGAAGATCTTAATGGCATTCAAATTCTAATAAACCCTACCAATGAAGTATGACTCGAAGGTATCCTCTCTAGAAGAACGAGATGATCTTAAACTTATGACAGTAGATGAACTACATGGGATATTTACTGCCTATGAAATGAGAACAGGACAAAATGGATCATCAAAGAAGGAAGCAGCCTTTAAAGTCGTATCCAAGATCCAATCTGAGGACCTAGATGATGAGGAAGCTCTCTTCATCAAGAAACTTGAGAAAGGCACTGGAAAGTACAAAGGGAAGCTACCTTTGAAATGTTTTAATTGTGGAAGGATTTGACATTTTGCCAAAAGATGTCCTCACCCAAAACAAGAGGATAGTGATGATGAAAAACCTTGCACTCATAAAGATCAAAAGAATAAGTTCATATACAAGAAGAAGTTTCTGAAAAATAAGAAAAATCTCTACTCCAAAGAAGACAATGAAGATGATGAAATAAGTGAAGATGTTGAAGTCCTATTCATGGGTTTCGAAAGTGAAAACTCTGGAGAAGAAATCGAAGATGTGACAGATCTTGAAGCAAAACTTATAAATGCTCATAAAGAATTAGATAAGTATAAAAAGATGTACAATAAATCAAAAACTCACATGATAGAATTTGAAGAGAAAAACAAAGATGCGAAAAGAATGATTGCTGACTTAAAAAATCAAGTTCTAGAAATCGAAAGGACTGAAAACAATCTAGAACAACAACTCAAAAAGAAAATACAAGAATCTGAAAGGCTTGAACAAGACATTATGCACATTAGAAAGAAACTGAATGAAGACTCTATCAAATCAAGGTATGAAAATAGTTCAACAAGAAAATACAAGAATTTGAAAGGCTTGAACAAGACATTATGCACATTAGAAAGAAACTGGATGAAGACTCTATCAAATCAAGGTATGAAAATAGTTCAAGGACATTAGATGAAATTCTAAGTGTCCAAAGACCATCAAGCGATAAATCTAGATTAAGATTTGACAAAGAAAAACCTGGATATTCCTCTTGCACAAATCAAGATGGAAATAAAAGAAGTTATGTTGTTGTACTCATGAGCCAAATTAAAAGACAAGAAAGAAAGAAATATACTTCTCCATTACAAAAAACAAATATGATGCTTAAAATACCAGTGACAAGTAAACATCAGCGACTCTTTTTAGGAAATTGTTACAATTGTAACAATTTTGGACATATGGCTAGAAATTGTAAACTAAAGACTCCTGTGGAGAAAGGGATTACATCACATACTTCTATCTATAAGAAAAATATTACCAGAAGCAATCCAAAAGGAAGAAACTACAATTCTTTTGCTCCTCTACAGAGTTATAGTACAGAATGCTACAAATGTGGTAATCAGGGACACATTGCTAGAAAATGTAAACTAGTAACTCCTATGGATGACACCTCAAAATTTCAAGACAAAGGGATAGCTTGGAAAAGGAAGGGTGATGTGGAATGTTCATTAGCTCTTTGTGCTACAGAAAAACAAAATCTATGGCATATGGATAGTGGATGCTCAAAACACATGACAGTTGACCCAACTAAGTTCCTAAGCCTAAAAAGGAAGCAAAAAGGAAAGGTCACTTTTGGAGATAATCTATCCTCTAAAATAATCGGGAAGGGTATAGTGGTTATTAGGGATAAGATGAAAGCTGAAAATGTTCTACTTGTAGAAAACTTAAAACCTAATCTTTTGAGTGTGAGTCAAGCGTGTGATCAAGGACACATGTATATTTGATTCAGAAGAAAAGATTCAGGAAAACTTGTTGGAACTGCTGTGAGAACTCCAAGCAATGCGTATATTCTAGAAAATGAAGAACAATGTTATATGAGCCAAGTTGATGAAAGTTTGCTATGGCATAGAAGGATGGGGCACCTAAACTTTGACATTCTTGTAAGAGTTAGTCAAAAGAGAGTTGTAAGAAATCTGCCAAAAATCATAAAACCACCAAATCATGTGTGTAGACATTGTCTCCATGGGAAGCAAACAAGAACAAACTTCAAGGTGAAAGAACATACAACCTCCCAGCCATTAGAATTAGTTCACAGTGATCTTTGTGGACCAACAAGGACTAAAAGCCTTCAAGGAGAATATTACTTTATGTTATTAATCGATGACTATACAAGAATGACTTGGGTGACTTTTCTTAAAGAAAATTAAAAATCTTTATGAAGTTTAAAGCCTTCAAAGCTCTTGTTGAAAATGAAAGAAATCGCAAAATCAAATGCCTAAGATCAGATAACGGTGGAGAATTCACCTCAAATGAGTTCAATGAGTTTTGTGAAAATCATGGAATCAAGAGACAGTTCTCAGTAGCAAACACTCCTCAGCGAAATGGAGTAGCTGAGAGAAGGAATAGGACAGTCCAAGAAGCAGCTAAAACTATGCTTAATGAAGCAAAACTCCCTGATGGTTATTGGAGAGAAGCAATATATACAGTTGTCTATGTACAAAACAGAGGACAACTCAGACTGAATAGTGACAAAACTCCTTATGAGCTATGGTTTGGAAGACCGGCTTCAGTTAAATAATTTAGAACCTTTGGAAGTAAATGCTACATAAAAGAGATGATGATAATCTAGGGAAGTTTGACTCTAGAACCGATGAAGGCATATTTCTTGGATATTCTTCCACCAAAAAGGTGTACATATGTTATAATCTAAGTGTAGACACTGAGAGGGGGGGTGAATCAGTGTAAAGCAATTTTTATAACTTTTCTAGACCTGTCACACTTAACTAACAATTCATCATTCCATTATTCTGTCCATCTCTTAAACATATCATAAATATCTTTCATATCATCATTCACATAGCATAAGCATTTAGATCATCAGGAACCATAACACAAAAGAACACAACACAATATAATTTTGTAATCTTTTTGTATTATTTTTGGTTCGGCTACAACCGTTAGGTAAAATCAGCACCTACTGATATATAGAGCACCTACTCTGCATCCAGGACCCTGCCTGGTTTTCTTAGACCCTGCTAAGAAGGGTTTGAGGTATCCTAACCTCAAAAGCAAGTCAAGCTTGCATTTACAATTAAAGTTCACTGTTACATTATTTCATCACTTGTCTCTTCAATCTGTTGCCAGCTATCTCTGCCTATACTCATCTGCTCATCATCAACTCTGCTGTACCACTGCTCATTGCTGCTCATGAATCTCTGGTCAATCTCTGCTCATTAACCTGTGATCAGTGCTTCTTATGCTGGTCAACACAGCTCATTAATCTCCAGCTTGTCAACCACTGCTGAACAATCTACTTCTGGTCAATCTGCTCATCTCACTGCTGGTCAAGTCTTAATCAATCTTCAAATGGCTGCCTTAAAGAAAATAGTTAAACCATCATAAACCCTTCATGCATTGACTGTGTAAGATATCAGTTTCAATCCTCATAGAGCATCAAGGCATGTATATGTCTTCAAGGTTCCAAGAAGGTCTGGAACATCATGAGGAACGCATTAAGGTGTTCAAGGCACAACTCATGTCATCATTTTTCAGTCAACCATTTTGTACAGACCTCTGTCCATTATACATCATCATTATCAACATCATATCACTGTTTATAAACTACACATACATACTGTATACCTGTCACTGCATTCTTCATCACAGTACATCAATTCTTATACAAACAATTCAAGGTGCTCCTGTGGCTGCTAAGACTTTGCATTACTGTACCATCACTGTACATATGCATCATTATACTTTACTGTGCAAACAAGTCACTCAAGCATCACTGTCAACTTCTAGGGGTGTCATATATCATCCAAACTGTTCATGTTCTGTTGCTGCAAACAAAATAGGACTGTATATATATACTCAAAAATCAGAGTTCTGTAATTTGCAATCTTATCCTGAACAAATCAAAAGAGTGTAGATAAAGGGACTTATCCTGCACTATTTGTGGTGGAGAGAAGGTAACATCATCAAAGTCTATCCATGTCATCTGTTGACAGTGGCATCACAACATTACGCTGCCCATATACTTATCTCCTCACTGCCCTTACTGCTGTTCAGAAATCAATGATAGAACAGTGTGTATGTCTATCTTCCTTTTACCGTCCATGTCCCCATATTAAAAAGAACTCGGGTATATAAGAGTCAATGGATGGACTCTTCAGGACTGTCGTATATAAAAAGGAATACAGTCTGCTGCTATTACTGTGTAAAACCCAGGAAACTGAATTCAAACCCAAGATCCACTACACTGCTGCTTCTAAGTGTCTCTGTCCATCCTTTTAAAAATACAACATAAACCTACACTTATACATAATGTATCAACTTAGGGATGGCTGCAATCATTTGAGCTATTGAACATACAAACTCACCAATTGTAGATCTAAGTATAAGCTTGAAGATAGCTTCTAAATACTGGCTGACTATTCTTGTATGGCTGTAAGAATGTTTTAGAACAAACCTATCATTCTCAGTCTACCCAAAAACCAGAGATAATGTTTTAACTGACTCCTGAATTCTTCATCTCAAATGATCAAGCTTGAACTGTGCAATGTATTAAATATATAACTTCTGCTTCAATCAAATGTTTACCTTGACCTGTGCATTAGAGCTTTCATGTACAGTGATCTTGCCTCAGCAGTCCATGTCAAACTTTGTACTGCAAGATGCAAAGGTGTCCACCCTTCATTGTCTGCCAAATTTACATCAACATCGTGCTTGATTAGCAGCTTTAGTGTCTGTATTGTAGCATAATGTAGCAATGTAGCACAGTCCTTGTCTCGAACATGAGGATCTGCTATTCTTTTGAGAAGACGGCTTACCACAGCCTCCCTCTTGCATAGCACTGCCTTATGAATAGCGGTCAAACCATCCTACATAGTTGTTGAAACAAAGATTACTCACTCCACAAAAATCTCGGACTGTTTATCAAACGAAACTTCACCACCGAGATAGTTGCAGCAATAAATTTGGACTATTATACTGCAATTTCGGGACTGGTGTGTAGTGTGAATTGTGGAAACCCTCGAGCCTCAGTCAATTCCTCGGATCTGCTGGTAAAGAAGACATACTTCAATGCTACTATTGATGACTTGATGACTGGAACAATCCTCGGTCAACCTCGGCCTGTGGACTAGGATTTGTCACAAGGATCAGAATTTCAGTCTGTTTGTGTGCTTTGGAGGACCCCAAACAACTGCTGATAACACCCCTTAACGTCTGCAGCAAAACTTGAAAAATCTCAGCCCTTTAAGAGCTGCTGTAGCAGCCCTAACCACCATTGTGAGCCTTCGAAAAAAATCGGACTACTGCTCCTGTGCTTCTTGACTGTTGCCACGAAATTTCCAAAAATAATGTGTCTTGACTGCTGCCCCGAAATTTCCACAGTCTGCGGCTGCCTCAGTTAAAAAATCACAGAGCTCTATCTAATTTTCCATCTTTAAAATGAGAACACGAGAGGGGTATATATACTAGATTCTCCTCCATAATTTTAGGGCCGACATACATATTTAATTTATTTTTAATGGGGCCGACATACTATAAAAATATTTTATTATTTTTTGATAAAACTTTGACTGAGCCGACTTTGTGTTTGACTGAGCCGACTTATAATTTTTGTTGGGTCGACTTCAAAAGTTAATATCTCATCAACCATGAGGAACCACGTGACGTGCCACCTACCGTTGGAAAGGGCATGACGAGGGCTATCATCTTATGAGGGTCTTGCTTGCATTGACAAGATCATTTACTCATATTGTCTTCAATTTGTGCAGGCCATCATGAAATGACTTGAATTCTTCTTGATGGCTTCTTCACGAACTTTTATGGTATAAAGAGCTTCATGCAGGGTCATGGCCATCCATCATATAAGTGGGTGCAAGATATTCCTTATGCACTTAGGACCATCTTCAAGAAATATCATCTCCATCAAGGCTCATCATGCCATCTAACCATATCAATTGCCAGCAGTGGGCTCCATGACCTTTGCAAGGTCATCAGGGTCTTCATCAAGGGTTCCAAGACTTCATGGGCTTCTCCATTGTCTACCAAGGCTTCAGGATCATCTCTAGGGTCTTCAGCATCATCAGCAGGGCTTCTTCAAGAGCTTCAACAAAGTGGTGACATCGATGACATCAAGACCATGTTGGCATCAATGACAATTTCATCAACACTAAGGTCGCACAAGATCATAGAAAGTGCAAATGTAATTGTTGATGATACTAAACCAAGAAGAATACAAATTCAAGGAAGTATGGATGATGAAGAAATTGATGATGAAAAAGTAGATGATAAAAGAAAGAGAGAAAGTACACAAAAGGAAGATAATTCTGAAGAAGAAGAAGAAGAAGAAAGAGTAGAGGAAGAAGAATCACATGAAAGTGAGAACAAAGAATCCCTGAGATCAGACACAAAGACACCATCTAGGTGGGTCCAGAAAAATCATCCTGAAAATCAAATAATTGGTGACAAAGAATCAGGAGTTAAAACAAGAAGAAAATTATTTGATGAAGAACAAGCACTACTTTCGATAATACAACCCAAAACATTTAAAGAAGCTTGTAAAAGTGAGGATTGGATCAATGCTATGAATGAAGAACTTGATCAATTAGAAAAGAACCAAACATGGGAACTTGTCCCAAGAACTAAGGATATGAACGTTATTGGAACCAAATGGATATTTAAAAGCAAGTTCAATGAGCATGGTCATGTGACAAGGAACAAGGCTAGGTTAGTATGTAAAGGATATGCTTAAGTAGAAGGCATTGACTTTGAAGAAACTTTTGCAACTGTGGCAAGACTCGAAGCCATCAAGATGTTCTTAGCTTTTGCATGCTACAAAAACTTTAAGGTATATCAAATGGATGTAAAATTTGTGTTCCTTAATGGAAAACTTGAAGAAGAAGTCTATATTGAGCAGCCTGAAGGTTTTCTCTTGTCAAAAAACATAAATTATGTGTGCAAACTTAAGAAAGTGCTATATGGCCTTAAACAAGCTCCAACGGCATGGTTCTCTAGACTTGACAATTATTTAAAACAAGAAGGATATAAAAGAGGGGCCACTGACAGTAATTTATACATAAAGTTTGAAAATGAAAATATGATTATTGTGGTAGTCTATGTAGATGATATCATATTTGGAAATGATCTACAAATTCTGAGTGTAAACTTTGCATTAGAAATGAAGAAAGAATTTGAAATGTCAATGTTAGGAGAACTAACATTCTTTCTAGGTTTACAAGTATCTCAATCAGAAAAAGGGATTTTCATTTCTCAAAATAAGTATATCAAAGAAATATTGAAAAAGTTCAAAAGGAAGAATCCAAACCTGTTACTTCTCCTATGCTCACTGGCTGTAAATTAAGCAAGAATGATGAATCCTTAGAAGTGGATCATACTATGTATAGGTCAATGATTGCTAGTTTATTATATGTAACAGCCACTAGACCAGATGTAATGCAGGTTGTAGGTTTGGTTTCCAGATTTCAATCAGCCCCAAAAGAAATACATGTGGCTGGAGTAAAAAGAATTCTTAGATATCTAAAAGGTACTATGGATTATGGATTATGGTATCCAAAAAGCAATAACTTCACTCTAAAGGCATTCACTGATGCAGATTGGGCAGGAAGTGTTGATGACCGAAAGAGTACCAGTGGAGCAGCATTCTTTTTGGGAAATTGTTTGGTATCATGGTTAAGCAAGAAACAATCCTCCGTATCACTATCTACAACAAAGGCTGAATATATTGTTGTTGCATCATGTTGTACTCAAGTCATTTGGATGAAACAGACATTAGAAGACTTACTTGTAAAATATGAAGTTAAATAGTGATAAGTTGTGACAATACAAGTGCCATAAATATATCAAGGAACCTTGTCATGCACTCCAAGACAAAGCACATACCAATAAAATATCCCTTTCTAAGAGATCAAGTGTCACAAAAGGCTGTCAAACTAGAATATGTTGACACTGGAGAACAGATAGTTGACATTTTCACAAAGCCACTACCCAAAGAAGCATTTGAGCATCTTAGGAAAAAGATGGGAGTAGTCTCCTTACAATGAATAAAAAAGAGAAAAAGGCATCATGTCAGGGGGAGATATATTGACAGAGGGAGCTGTCAGAGAGAAGAAACCTTTGTCATTAATGTCAAAGCGGGAGAAAATTAAGGAGTTGCCATCAATGTCAAAGGGGGAGATTGTTGAAAATAGTTGTCATTGATGTCAAAGAAACTCAGTAATGACAAAGGAATCACAAAATTGAATAGAAAATCAATGACAGAGTCGATGACAGGGGAAAGATCCGTAAATCAAGCAGTGGAAGCGCCAAAGAAGATTTGGACGGCCCAGATCATTCAAGAGACAGAGATCAATGGTCTATAATAAGATCCGCCAAATAGATATGCGTGGAAAATAACATTCCCGAAACACTAGAGTAAAGTGAAAAATTGGACGGTCCAGATCAGTCAAGAGAAATTGCAAAAGTTGATTTTGGGAAGATCGACGATGGTAAATGATTTCCGCACAAGAAAAAAAAAGATTCGAAAATCCGCATTCGATCGTAGATCGACGGTCAGGAGTGAACCCGCAAGAAAATCAACGGTCTAGAAGAAATGCGGAAACAAAATTGCAGAAGAAAATTGCGGAGGTCCAAAATGGGAAAGTGTGGTTCCGCAATCCGCAAGATCGACAGACAGAAAAGAGTGTGCAAAAGATCGATGATGCGGAAGAAAGAGTGTGGAAAGGGAATTGCGGAAGTAACGGTTGAAACTTTATGAAACCCACAACCTGCAATTCGCAAGATCGACGGCTAAAAAAGAGTCCACAAGAGATAGACGGTGCAGAAGAAAGATTGCGGAAACACTTTTAAGGAATTTGGAAAACCCACAATCCGCAATCCGCATCTGATCTAAGATCGACGATCAAAAAAGAGTTCGCATGAGATCGACGACGCAGAAGAAATCTTGCGGAAAGCAAACTGCGGAAGCATTTTTAAGGATTTTGGAAAACCTGCAATCCGCATCTGATCTTAGATCAATGAGCTAGGAAGAGTCCGCAAGAAATCAACGATGCGAAAAGATCATTGCAGAAAGTACCTTGCGGAAAGGTAGTTGGGGAAGGATCTTTTGAGAAAAGTCAAACCGCGCATCTGCAATCCGCAATCCACATCAGATCAACGGTTAGGAAAGAGTCCACAAGAAATCAACGGTGCGGAAAGGTTGTTGCGAAAAGCAAAGGAAACTACAGAAGGTCGCAACTGGAAAATTAAACAGTAAAAGGATCGATTAACAGAGAATTAGTTTCGAATTGTTTTAGTTGTCTTGGAGAGTCACGATGAAGGTAGGTAACTAATGAATGTTTGAGGGTATATAAACAATAGTTTAGACCTTCAAATATTCGTCTTTGCACATTTAATTAACAAAGCGATTGAAGTACAATCAGAGATCAAATTATCATATGAGGGAGGTTTGGAGGCGCTAGGGTAAGCAACAGGCTTACTAGGGGGTCGTAGCCTCCTTCCAGTAGTAGCTGGTAAATAGGGTGTCGTAGCATCCTTTTAGTAGCAGCCAATAAACCAAGAGGTCGAAGCCTCCTTCCAGTAGTTGTTGGTAAATAGGGTGTAGTACCATCTTTGTCTGTAGTAGCAGGCAGAAGCTATTTGTAAATATAATTTTGCAGTAATAGGAAGTATTGGTGGTCTATCCTATTGGGCTTCCACGATAAATTTGTGTCATGCGTGTTCTTGTTGATCATGTGTGTTAAAAATAAATTATTAGTGGTTTAAATTGTTAATAGTTATCAATATTGATTCACCCCCCCTCTCAGTATTGTCCAAATTTCCAACAAGGCTAAGGGCCATTCTCCGACAGAATGGAGGCGCTTGGTCAGTTACCAAGTATTTGACCTTGGGTCAAATTATGCAAGCTATGGCTGAGGCACCTGGTCAGTTACCAAGACATCACTATAAGTCCTAGACCGGGTCTGGGCATGTGAGGTACTCCCACCCTTGATCTATGGGCTTTGTGACCTTCTCCAAGGATTAGCTACCTTGGTTAAGACAACTAGTACCCGATCTTGGTGGCACAAGGAGTGTGAGATAAAAGCATTAGTAATTCTCTCTATTCATGATGATGTACTTTGAATGGGGATGAAGGACCCCTATGACCACTTGTTTTGACCACAGGGCACTTGAAGAAAGCTAAAAGGTAAAAGTCAAAAATATATAAGAACCCTTGGACCACTAAGGAGTCAAAGTGAAAATACGAAAAGACCTTTAGTACCACTAAAGGTAAAAATCAAAAGATAAAAGAATAAAATGTTATAATTTTATTCTTTTGAGTTTTGGTCCACATCCAAGTAAATCAAAGGCTAGAAAAGAAGATCAACTCCAATTCATTTGTATACGCTTGCTCATCATCATTCAACTGCTCCTAGAAAATTTTCGTTGGTTCTCGAAGAGAAGGAAAATTCTTATTTTTGGTTTATGCCCTAGCATGGAATCTCTCTAGCTAGGGCATCTACTTTTGCTATTAACAAACCCTAAGCTAGGGTTTCACTCATTTCTCTTCACGGTGAGCACTTGCAAACAACACCAGAACCCTCACGGCAGTCTCATCTTCTTCCTCATGAGCTAGGGCATCACCCTAACACTCACGGCTGCAACAATAGGTTCACGGGAAGCCCATACCTTCATGGTTTGACCTCCATCCAGTTGCCATCATTCATAGGTAGCTACAGCCTATCAACTACAGACTTCGGGCAGTGCTCCAAAAGGCTCGGGCATCCTGTTAAGCATTCGGGCAGGTTGCAACAGGCTTTCGGGCAGAAGCAACAGGCTCGGGCAGCCTGTTAGACATTTGGGCAGGCATTTGCAGCATCCGAGCAGGCAGCAACAGGTCCAGGTAGGCATTTGCAACATTCGAGCAGGAAGCAACAAGTCCAAGCAGGCATTTCTAGATCCGGGCAGTAGAGAAACAAGCCCGAGTAGCAGGAATTAAAATCTCGGGCAGCAATACAAAACTCGAGCAGCTCACACGCAACTTCAAAATTTGGTATGGGCAGACAACTGGGCAAGAGAGAGAAAGATTGGGCAGAAAGCCCTAATCTGGTTTTTCTTATGTAATTTGTACTTGAGAAAAATTTGTGGTCAAGCCTGCTAGGGTTTGAGAATTATTAAAAAACATTCATCTCAGAATTCTAAGATTGAAGAACTCAAGTCATCTCATTTAAGAGATGAATTACTAATGCTTTTGAGGTTTTTGTCCTTTAAAGGTTTCCCCGTGAAAAACCCTTGTGTTCTTTGTGTGTGATGTGTTGATCTATCTATTGCACTTGTTATTGTTATCTATGCTGCAGTCTGCAAAAATTTTAAGAATTCATGCTAATGCTAAAATTTAACATGGTATCAGAGCTTAGCATGTGAAGACCCTAGTAAGAGGCAGATTACTATTGTCTTCCTAGACTTTGGGGCATTTTGCAGACTTAGACAACCTACTTGTGTAGCAGAGATGACAACCAACCCTTTCAGATTGGAAAAGAAGCTTGAAGGTTCAGCAAACTACTACTCTTGGAAGGCTAGGCTCACAGCCATCCTAGAGGACAATGACCTTGATGACTTGGTGTTCAACACCAAAGAAGAACCAACATCTAATGCTGGAAGAATTGCTTTCAAGAAGAAGCAAGCAAAGGCTAGAAGGATCATCTATGACTCAGTCAAGAAAACTTTGATGCCCACCATCACACCCTTGAAGACTGCCAAAGAATGCTTTGACACCTTGACGAACCTATATGAAAAGAAGGCTCCTAGTCAGAAGAGAGTTTTGAAGAAAAGGCTTCGAACACTGAAGATGAACAGGGACGAAGGAGTTGGATCTTTCTTCACAAAGATTGCATAGGTAAGAGACCAAGTTACTGCTATTGGCATTACTGTGGATGATGATGACCTTGTACCGACTGTAGTCGATGGTCTCCCAAACTCTTGGGAAACCTTTCTGGCATCAGTAAGTGGATGTGAAAATCAGCAAAACTTTGATAGACTTTGGCATGATTGCTTGGAAGAAGAAGGAAGAGTTTCAAGCATGGCAACTAGTACTAACGAAGGAAACCTTGCTCTTACAACTAAGACAAGGAAGTTCAAGAAGCCCTCCCCTCAGAAAAAGAAGGGAAAGAAACCACAAAGGTAAGCACATTGATGTTTCAAAGGTGGAATGCTATAATTGTCATAAGATTGGGCACTTTGCTAAGGATTGTAGGCAGCCCAAGAGGAAGTTCAAAAGAATATTCCAAGCCTCTACTGCAGAAGAAGAAGAACAATACCAAGGATACCAAAGAAGATGAACCTAGAAGGGAATATTACTTGATCTCTACTCTCTCTGGGTCCATCACTGACAGTGCTAGCTCTTGGTTAGTAGATAGTGGTGCTTCCAAACATATGACAAGTAATCGTGGAGAACTCACCAGCTACAGAAAGAAGAAGTTCACTACTCAAGTGGAACTTGGAGATGACTCCACCTCCAAGATTGAAGGAGTTGGCTCAACCTCACTTCAACTTGATTCAGGTATGGTCTTGCATATTGATGATGTCTTATATGTTCCTGGTTTGAAGAAAAACCTCCTCTCTGTTGTTGGCTTAGAGGACAAGGGCTACAGAGTCCTCTTCATGGACAAGAAGGTCCTATTATGGGCAAAGAATGAGAAGCTAAGCTCATCTATACAGATTAGGGTTCGAGAGGGGGCTCTTTACAAGGCTTCCGAAAATTCCACTCATGCCTTGGTCCACCACACAGTTGATCCATGTGAGCTGTGGCATCAGAGGTTTGGACACCTCCACTATACAGCCCTTCCAGGCATACAAAAGATGGTTACAGGTATGCCATAGGTTTCTCCCAAACATGATGGAATTTGCAAGGGATGTGCTCTAGGAAAGAACACTAAGAAATCCTTTTTCCAGAAGCAAGAATAGATCTAAATGAATAGTGGATTTGATTCACTCTGATATTTGTGGGCCCATGTCTTCACCCTCCTTGAGTGGGTGCTTGTATTATGTCTTCTTCATAGATGATCATTCTCAGAAGCCATGGATTTACTTCCTCAAAGCCAAAAGTGAAACTTTTGACAGGTTCAAAGAGTTCAAAGCTCTGATTGAAAATCAGACAGGCAGACACATTCGTATCCTAAGGTCAAACAACGGTGGTGAGTATGAGTCTAATGAGTTTGATGATTTTTGTCAAGAACCAGGAATTAAGAAAGAGTTGACTGTGCCATACAACCCTCAACAGAATGGGGTTGCAGAAAGAAAGAACAGAACAATCTGTGAAGCCGCTAAACCCATGCTTACCGATCTTGACCTTCCTTTATATTTGTGGGCTAAAGCTGCATATATTGTTGTGTACATCCAAAACAGAAGCCCTTGTGCTATCTTAGGGGAAAAGACTCCAGAAGAATTCTTTATCAACAAGAAACCTGCAGTTGACCACGAGGATTTTTGGCACTCTGATTTATATTCATGTGCCGAAAGAAAAGAGGGCCAAGCTAGAGCCTTCTGGAAAGAAAGGCATATTTGTCGGTTACAGTGACAGCTTGAAGTCCTACCGCATCTACGTCCCTCGACAGAGGTACATTGAAGTCAGTAGAGATGTGGTTTTCCATGAGGAAGTTATGTTTCGTCAAACACATGACCTTTCAAAGGAAGATGAAGGACCTCCTTTTGAGATCCCAGATTCAGAAGTCCAGAGGGAGGAAGTGGAATTTGAGAATCAAATTCTGGATGTACCTGAAGAACCTGAAAGTCCACCAGAAGAATTGCTTGAAGTTCCTCTTTCCAAAAGGAGACCTGCCTAGTACCAAGAAACGGTACAAGAAGCTGAGAAGCATAAAGCTCCTCCCGGGACTTTTAGAGAAAGCATAAGGCCACAGAAGTACTCAGGTCTTATGAGCCAGCTCATAAGTGTTGAACCTTCCACATACAGAGAAGCAGCAAGTCAACAGATATGGATTGATGCCATGATTGAAGAATACAGTTCAATCATGAAAAATGAGGTGAGGGAAGTTGTTCCCAGACCGACGGGAAAGTCAATGGTAACTTCGAGATGGCTCTACAAAATCAAGCATGCTGCTGATGGCAGCATTGAGAAGTACAAAGCCAAATTTGTAGCTCGCAACTTTACTCAAAAAGAGGGCATAGACTATGATGAGACTTTTGCTCCTGTCGCCAGGTATACTACTGTCAGAACCATCATTTCATTTGCTGCAATATTCAAATGGAAGTTACATCAGATGGATGTAAAAAAATCCTTCCTCAATGGAAAGATTGATGAGGAAGTCTACATTGAACAACCTGAAGGCTTTGTGACTCATGGGGATAAGTCCCATGTGTGTAAACGAAAGAAAGCCTTTCATGGGCTTAAACAGGCTCCGAGAGTCTGGTATGCGAGGATTGATGGATACCTTCACAGCTTGGGGTTTTTCAAAAGGATTGTTGACTCCATTCTGTACTTTAAGGTTGTTCATAATCATATCTTGATCCTTGTCTTATATTTGGATGACTTGTTTCTTACGGGTTAGGAACAACTAACAGCACAGTGTAAGAGGGAGCTCGCCTCTGAATTCGAAATGAAGGATCTTGGTCTGCAAATCTTGGCCTAGAGATCTGGCAAAAGCCAGGCGAGATCTTCCTGACACAAGGGAAGTATGCAGTGGACATCTTGTAGAGATTTGGGATGCAGAACTGCAAGTCCATGAGCGTGCCTATGACTACCAACTTGAAGAAGTTGCAAGACTCAACCACCAGTTCACAAGATGTGGACTCTACTATGTATCGACAACTCACTAGATCCTTGATGTATCTCGTACACACGAGACTAGATATTTGTTACACAGTGAATGCTCTGAGTCAGTTCATGTCCGATTTGAAGCACATACACTGGGTAGCTGCCAAACATGTACTCAGATATGTGTGAGGTACTATCACTTATGGGCTCAGGTATACTTCTAGTAGTGGAGTATTGTTAGCTGGATATGCTGAATCAGATTGGGATGGCAGTGCAATAGATCGGAAACGTACTTCAGGTTACTGCTTCAGTATGGGATCTGCAATGATCTCTTAGTCCAGCAGGAAACAGGGTTCCATAGCACAGAGTACAGCTGAAACTGAATATATTGCTGCAAGTGATGCCTGCAAGGAAGCAGTTTGGCTTAGGAAACTACTATCTTATCTGTTCGGTGGAAAGCTTAACTCAACGATTATTCATTGCGACAATCAGAGTTGCATTAAGCTTTCAGAGAATCTGGTGTTTCATGATAGATCGAAACACATTGAAATGAAGTATCATTTTATCAAAGACCTAGTACAGAGAGGCACTCTAAAGTTGCAGTACATTCGTACAGATGAACAGATTGCAAATATCCTGGCCAAGCCTCTGACAACAGCAAAGTTAGTGTACTTTTGTGACAAGCTTGGCATGGCAGAGAATACCTCTCTCGCTAAGAGGGAGTGTTGATTTCTCCTAAGCAGCATCGAGAGCCATTCTCTTAGGAGAATGGGGACATCTGGTCAAGGACCAAGATGAGGAACCAGTCCGGCACTAGAGGAACTCAGCCTTAAGCAGAGTAGCCATTCTGTTGAATGGGGACATCTGGTCAAGGACTAGGATGTGGAGCCAATCCAACACTAGGGGAACTCGGCCTTGAGCTGAGTAGCCATTATATTGAATGGGGACATCTGGTCAAGGACCAAGATGTGGAACCAGTCCGGCACTGGGGGAACTCAACCTAGAGCTGAGTGGCCATTCTTTGAATGGAGGCACCTGGTCAGTTACCAAGAAGATGAACCAGTCTAGAACTGGGGAACTCGGCCTAGGGCTAAGAGCCATTCTTCGAGAGAATGGAGGCGCTTGGTCAGTTACCAAGTATTTGACCTTGGGTCAAATTATGCAGCCTATGGCTGAGGCACCTGGTCAGTTACCAAGACATCACTATAAGTCCTAGACCGGGTTTGGGCATGTGAGGTACTCCTACCCTCGATCTGTGGACTTTGTGACCTTCTCCAAGGATTAGCTACCCTTGGTTAAGACACCCTGTACCCGATCTTGGTGGCACAAGGAATGTGAGATAAAAGCATTAGTAATTCTCTCTATTTATGATTATGTACTTTGAATGGGGATGAAGGACCCCTATGACCACTTGTTTTGACCACAGGGCACTTGAAGAAGGCTAAAAGGTAAAAGTCAAAAATACATAAGGACCCTTGGACCACTAAGGAGTCAAAGTGAAAATACAAAAAGACCTTTAGTACCACTAAAGGTAAAAGTCAAAAGATAAAAGAATATAATGTTTTTTTTTTTTTCTTTTGAGTTTTGGTCCACATCCAGGTAAATCAAAGGCTATAAAAGAAGATCAACTCCAATTCATTTATACACGCTTGCTCATCATCATTCAGCTACTCCTTGAATATTTTCGCTGGTTCTTGAAGACAAGGAAGATTCTTGTTTTTGGTTTATGCCCTAGCATGGAGGCTCTCTAGCTAGGGCATCTACTTTTGCTACAAACAAACCCTAAGCTAGGGTTTCATTCATTTCTCTTCACGGTGAGCACTTGCAAACAACACCAAAACCCTCACGGCAGCCTCATCTCCTTCTTCATGGGCTAGGGCATCACCCTAACCCTCACGGTTGCAACAGCAGGTTCACAGGCAGCTGTCCTACACCCTCGGGCAGCTCATCTACCATCTCGGGGCAGCCCATACCTTCGCGGGTTGACCTTCGGGTTGCTGCCATCATTCACAGGCAGCTACAGTTTGTCAACTACAGACTTCGGGAAGCCCTCCAACAGGCTTGGGCAGCCTGTAAAGCATTTGGGCAGGCTGCAAAAGGCTTCCGGGCAACAGCAACAGGCTCGAGCAGCCTGTTAGACATTCGGGCAGGCATTTGCGGCTTCTGCGCAAGTAGCAACAGGTCCGGGCAGGAATTTGCAGCATCTAGGCAAGCAAGAACAGGTCCGGGCAGGCAGCAACAGGTCCAAGCAATAGAGAAACAATCTCGGGCAGCTTCGGGCATAGGAAATAAAATTTCGGGCAACTTCAGAATTTGGTATGGGTAGATAGCTGGGCAAGAGAGAGAAAGATTGAGCAGAAAGCCCTAATCTGGTTTTTCTTATGTAATTTGTACTTGTGAAAAAATTGTGGTCAAGCCTACCAGGGTTTGAGAATTATTGAAAAACATTCATCTCAGGATTATGAGATTGAAGAACTCGAGTCATCTCATTTAAGAGATGACTTACTAATGTTTTTGGGGTTTTTGTCCTTTAAAGGTTTCCCCGTGAAAAACCCTTGTGTACTTTGTGTGTGATGTGTTGATCTATCCACTGCACTTATTATTGTTTTCTATGCTACAGTCTACAAAATTTAAGAATACATGCTACTGCTAAAATTTAACAGTACGGGTCTCGCCCCATTGTCAAGTGGAAAAAGCTCCAGAGGCAATGCAAAAACGAGGCCAAACTAAAGATCATCTCAAGTAGGAAGGGTCGAGCACCAAACTCTACTAGGATGATGTGCTAAGAAACTATTTATTTGCAGCTAATGATGTGTTGGAGGAGAAGAAACTGGACTCTTGAGGAAGGAGAGAGTATTTCATAAACATGACTTGTGTGTTCATTTTTTCTCATTCTTGAGTAGAGATGTGACCTAGAAGAGGAGTGCACTTGTCCTCTCTCTCTCTAGGTCTTCACTTGTACTTATTTTCCTCGCTCTCTTTTGGGTTCTAGGGTTTCTTAGAGGATCTTGGAGTTCTACAGTTAGTGTTTTACCCTTGAAGATTGGAGACTAGTGCTTTGGGAGAAAACCCTAGGGTGAACTTGTGAAGAGAAAAAAAGGCCTTGGCTTGGAGATAGTGTTGGAGGGATTCTTGTACTTGTTCTTCTTTGTGGATCCAGAGTTTGATGATTTACCCTAGCTAAGGCATTTTGCATGGTTGAATTTTTTTGCGTATGTACTTCATCATTGAGCTTATATATGAAGTTTCCAATCATACATATCTCGTGTCAATTTCAAATTTTATTTTTTACTACATGTGTTCTTCAAATTTTGCTATTTACATCTATTTACGACCTTGTTGATTGGACATGAGTAAAAGAGCAAATTGTCAAGTGATTTGACATCTAAAGAAAAAGATAAAGAGGCCAATTTTACTGCTGTAATACTATTGTTATTTCTGCTGTAAAAGTACATTTTCAGATTTGAAAACTTAACTCACTGGTTGGTGTCTTTTCTCCTTAATTGCAAAGAAGTTTAGGGCTGTTTGAAAGTGAATTATTATACTTCTTCCATTGTTGTTTTGTACTTTAATTTACAACAGTTCTAGGGCACAAAATTATGGGGTTAAGATCCGAGGAATCTTCCAGAAAGAAGGTGAAATTTCTGAATTGCATTGAAGTGTCATTCCGGTAAAATCTCCAATAGAAGACAAGCAGCATAACAAACCATAAGTCAAAGAAGCATTACACAAGAAAGTCCCTTGCATGAAAGGCTGACACATGGCATCAAGACTCATTCCAAGCTTCTTCCATACATATTATATTATTTGTTGAGGAACAACCTCCTAGTCTCTAGAAGAAGAATTATTGTGCACGTAATTTAATAATTGTTCCAGGAGAGAAAAGACGATCTAGAATCCACTTAATGATATTTTACTGTAGAAGAGATTGAGCTTAATCTCTATATAAAGAGAAGCTATCTCAATTGTTTGAGATGGTTGGATTGAATGGGAGATTGCCCTATGTTGATTTTTTTGAGCAGCATCGAGAGCTCTTCTCTTAGGAGAATGGGACCACCTGGTCTGGGACCACGGTGAAGACTCAACCCAGTGTTAAGTGACCAATCTGTTGAATGGTAGATATCTGGTCTGGGACCATGATATAGACCCAGCTCTGCCCTAGGTAGACTCAACCTTGTGTTGAGTAGACATCCGGTCCGGGACCACGATGTAGACCAGTCTAGGACTGGGTCTAGACTGGTCTGAGTAGCCATTCTCTTGGAGAATGAAGACACTGTAAGCCCTAGAATGGGTCTAGGCATGTGTGGCACTCTGACCCTTGATCTATGGGCTTTGTGTATACTTCTCCAAGGATTAGCTACCCTTGGTTAAGTAACCCTAGTACCAGATCTAGGTGTCACACAAACCGTGAGGTAAAAGCATTAATAACTCTCTCGGTTTATGATAATGTACTTTTGAAATAAAAAAAAGGACCACAGGGCACTTGGAAAAAGGGAAAGTCAAAAGTCAAAATAAATAAAGACTTGTTGACCACAGGAAAATGACCACAAGTGAAAGTCAAAATAAATAAGGACTTCTTATAAAAGTCAAAGGAAAATTTTCAAAAATAAAAGGACCTTTTTGGTAAACGTGAAAGTGAAATTAGGAAAAGATTAAAAATATTATTATTTTTATCTTTCCTAATTTGTTGTACACTTACAGGTGAATGAAGACTATTTAAGAAGATCAA
>LPNX010619436.1:66663-80026 GCA_001517045.1 Pseudotsuga menziesii
GGCACAGCTGCTCAAGGTTGAAGAAAGAAGATTATGCGATTGTGCCCTAGCATGGATGAGTCTAGCTAGGGCATCATCATCCTCCATTGAAGACAAACCCTAAGCTAGGGTTTCTTATCTTTTATGTCTTAAGGGTTTTACCAAACCCTCATCTTCAGCCAAGTTCAAATCTAGGGAAGACAAGTTCGGATCTGGGCAGACAAGTTCAGATCTAGGGAATCCACCTTCAGATCTTCAGATCCGGGCAATCATTCTTCAAATCTAGGGCAGCCATCTCCAGATCTGGGCAGCCAAGTTCTGATCTGGGTAGCCAAGTTCAAATCTAGGGAAGCCACCTTCAGATCTGATATTTTTGGGCAGATCTGATATTTTTGGACAGATCTGATATTTTGGGCAGATCTGATATTTTTGGACAGATCTGATATTTTGGGCAGATCTGATATTTTTGGACAGATCTTATATTTTGGGTAGATCTGATATTTTGGGCAGATCTGATATTTTTGGACAGATCTGATATTTTTTGGCAGATCTAGTATTTTTGGACAGATCTGATATTTTGGGCAGATCTGATATTTTTGGACAGATCTGATATTTTTTCGCAGACTGTTGTTTTGGACAGTACTGATCTTTTCCAATCAGATTTGGAAATTTCAGTTACTAGGGTTTGAAACCCTTGCTCTGATTTTCACTGAGAAAATCTTACTGTAAATTGTGGTTTAACCCAGATTGGGGTTTGAGGAACTTTTTGAAGAATTTCCTAAGTCATCTCATTTACGAGATGAGCTACTAATGCTTTTTGGGGTTTTTGTCCTTTGAAGGTTTCCCCAGTGAAAAACTCTTGTCCATTGTGCTGATGTGATGAATGTTATTTTACTGCACACGTTATTTGTTTAAGTTAATCTGCAAATTTTTAAGTATTTCTGCTAATGCTAAAAATTCAACACCCTAAGCCTAGTTGAAAATCTTGTGGGAGAGTGAAGCTAAGGGTTTCTTTTGTGATGTGATATTCACCAATTCATCCATCGTATGTTGATTTCTATAGCTGGAAATGTTGAATTTTGACATGGATTTAATTTGTTAGCAATGACGGTCTTCTTTTGAAATTCTAGCAGACTAACATAAGATATCAGCAGTAGTTAAGATCTGAGATATAGAGCAGCAGTAGAAGAATAGTACACAAGCATCCACAAGAACACAAAATTTACCCTGGGAAAACCTTTTGAAGGAATAGAAACCCCGGCAATGAAAATCTTCGTTATTATGAGATGATTGAGTTTTGTACAAGAGCAGATAAAAAAATTTCAAACCTTTACATGACCATTAAACTTCCCCCTAGGGCACACATATCAAGAAGAATGACTGTACAAAAGATTGTTGCCACTGATCCAAACTGATCAGCCTCTTGAACAAGCTGTAGTTGAATGGAATGATGCCCTAGCATGGTTGTACTGCTGTTGTATGCTTTAGATGAGACTCGACCGGTAGGAGAGAGCCCTAGCAGGGCTGTACCATGTCCAAGGGAAAGCTTGGCCTCCTGGAAGTAGCCCTGGAAGGGTTTAAATCACATCCAACCAGCCCTCGGGACTGCTTCAACCTTCGTCCTGCCTGGAAATGGCCCAAACAAGGGCTGTCGTGTGATGTGGATGCTCCAACAGAGGCTCGGCCCTGCTGCTGGGTGCCTAAGGAAGTTTCGGCCTGCTAGTGATATACCAGCCCTTAAAATCACATACAATCCAGCCCTAAAGAGCTGCTTACTGATGCAAACACAGAATCTGGACCCCACAGCTGCCTAAAAAATAACATACAGTCCACATGTGTGCGAAGAGGAGAGAGAAAAAGTAAACTGCTGCTAAACCCCAATAATTTTCTTCTTGGTCAGATATGATGACAATCTTGGTGTGTTGAACAAATGAAGATGCTCCTTTATTTATAGTTCTTCGTGGAGGGTCAAGTCCATAAGTTGAGGAGACGGCCCTTGGGGGCTTTTTAACTTTTTTATCTTTTTTACTTTTGTAATTTTTTACCTTTTAACCTTTGGATCTTTTATCTTTTTAACTTTGAATCTTTGGAGGGTACTTGCTCCTTTACAAGTGGGCACATGGACCAACATTGTGGGTACTTGGACCCTTGTTGGGTTTCTTGGTCCTTCAAGTGGTTTCATGACCACAACTAGTCATCTCAAGCATTCTTCTTGGTCTTCATGATCCATACAAGTCAACTCGAAGTACATCATCATAAATAACGAAGATATTCATTGTCCATCTCGTTCTCCTCAATGGTATCAAGGTCATGTGCTAGGTACTTCAACAAGGCTTGGCCAGGCACTTGCGAAGGTCCCATAGCCCACAAACCAAGGAAAGGAGAAACTATCTTGCCTAGACCTAGTCTAGGACTTTCCTAGTCCCTAACCAGGTTCTTTAGCCCCAGGCTGAAGGTTGACCGAGGTCAACATCTTGGTAACTGACCAAGTGCCTTCATTCTTAAAGAATGGTTCTCAGTCCCTGGCTGAACTTCAGCCCAAGACTGAATTATGTTGATCAACCCCTTGGTCCTTGACCAGGGCTTCCACTCTCTCGGAGAATGGTACTCAGCCCCAGGCTAAGCATCATTCCTGTTGAAATATTGTAACTTCAAAGGATATTCTAAATGTATTTTACCGATGTACCCCAAGGGAGATGTATTATTCCTCCGTCGGGATGTTACTATTGTATTTAGTCATCATAGAGTTATGAGGTGAAGCCTCCATTGTAAGTCGGGTCATTAGTATCCTAATGAATACAATATAATATTTGATTAAACATTATACGCAGGAAAATATTTTAAAAAATAATGAGCTCTGCGTTAGGTTTTGGTGACTCTCTACGTGTTTTGATCCCCCACTGGGACCATCATTAGGAGCTCAGACATATGAGATGTAAGAAGCTCATGTTGAATTGCAGAAACGCCAAAACTTATTTATATATGTTCATATCCATTTATACCTAAACATGTGTCGGCTAATGTTATCTTTTAAGCATGTGCAAGAGGGGTTTCCAATTGGCGTTCAGTTTTAATCCCTCATCTCGATTTAGATTGTTAGGATGTAACTCAATCTCCAGGGCTTCCATCACTTTCCTTCTCCCGTAATGATCAACTCTTGTAATAATATTGGCATTCTCCATGCAGATGTGGTGGCTGGTTTTAGAGGAGTGCTCTGCTAGAACAAACTTTTGAATTCTATTCAGCCTGAGATCCGCACTATGTTCTTTGAACCTAACCTTCATTGATCTCCCAGTTTCTCCACTATAAACCTTTCCGCAGGAACAAGGTATTGAATATACTCCTTTGTGCATTATCGGGTCAATTGGATCCTTGGTCGAATCCACTATTCTCCTGATGGTATTTTGGGGGGAAAGATAGTCTTGGTGTACTTTCCCAAAGCATACCCCCTGCATACATCATTGTGCTCAATGTTGAACTCAGGAAAACCTGTAACCATGTACCTCAACATCCTCAAAGCTGGATGATGTAGATGAGCCGTCCTCTTGTGCCAGAGCTCAAAAAGCTCATTGTCGCTACTATGTGTCAAAGCATGCTAGGGCTAAAACAAGAGCTTGTACAGCTTCCCACATCTGACTCCAATGTTGTAAGAGGCAGATGGTCCTGCAGTCTTGGGGAATACGCGCACATGTCCATCTAGGAAGGATACCCCAAGACCCTATCCTCGATCATGGAAATTGATATCAAGTTCTTCTTCATCCCAGGTACAAACAATACGTCCCTCAAAGTCATGGGACTCATGGACTCTCTCTGAAATATAATGGTCCCACGCCCAACAGCTATAACAACTATGTCATCCCCCAACACAACCTCCACATCTATCCCTGCCTGTGAAAGCTCGGAGAACATCTCTTGAGCACCTGTCATGTGGCTCGAAGCTCCACTGTCAATATACCACGTGATGGTGGTGGATGCACAAAAAGAACGGCCAGTCAACAAAGAATACTCCCTCTCAATATCAATGTTCGCACTGGTGATGATGGATGCTCTCTCTTTGTCAACATGCCCAGCACAAAGAGAAAACTCTCTCTCAAATCTAGCTGAAAACTCCTCAGCCTCTGCTGAAGTTGTTGTCTGCTGCTGCTTCTTCTTTTGCTTCTGTGGGCACTGTCCAGCATAGTGCCCAAGCTTCTGACAAGCAAAGCACTTTACAGTGCTCAAGTCCTTCTTCTGTCCATCCCGCTGCTTAGCCCCGCCCTTCTTGGGGCCCTTCTTGAACTTCTTCTTTCCCTTGGCAGTCAAAGCCACATTCTCCTCATCCTCCCTGCTAGTAGAAGATCTGCCGTGCACAAGACCTCTCCAAGTCTCCTCCTGAACAAAATCATCCCAAATCTTGTCCCAAGAAGGCAAGTTCTCCCTGGCTACTATAGCCTCCACAAAAACAGCCCAAGGCTTTGCAACCCCATTCAAAACTACCTGCACTAGCTCAGAACCAGGAACAACCTCCCCTACTGCTACAGGCTCATCTCTCACCTGAGAGATCCTAGTAAGGTAGGGAATCACTCCCTTAGCTTTGGCCATCTTTATACTCTTCAACTTCTCTCTCAAAACCATATTCCTATTTTCATTTGAGTTTTGAAACAAGATGGTCAAAGCATCCCACATCTTATATGCACAGGTTTTATTAGAAATGTGTGAGATCACATGATCTTTAACTGCATCTAGAATGATCCTTCTAGTCTTAATTTGCATCGGTGGAAGCGAGAACAACAATAAGAATTGTTGTTGTATTGTTAACCACTTCATCCCATAACTCGTTTTCCTCTAATATAAGCACTAGTCTAGCTTTCCATGGGACAAAATTCCCAGCCCCATCAAGCCTATCCTCCAACCTAAATCCTGTTGTCATTTTCACTGCAAAGTTCAAGTCTCAACAAGGTACTGCCCACTAACAAAAGAAATCACTTACAGTCTGAAATTTTTCACTGTGTAAAAATTTGCTCTTTCTCTAACAAAGCTCTGATACCATGTAAATTTCCAGCATTCCCCCAACCCGGTTTCAAACACCATTTCCATCATTGTTTAATGCCCAACCCACTTTACTTTCAGCTGCAAATTAAGTCTCATAAACAATTTATGACTGAAACATATGAAGAATTTTACTACTTTTAATGAGCAGTAATTAAAAAAACACAGTCACACATAAAAAATGATACTCATAATTTTTTGGTCAAATGACCCAAGCAAAACCTCAACCTCCAAGGAAAGCCTGTCCTAGAGAGAGAGAATTTTATTTTCTGCAATAAAATCAAAGTACAGCAAAAACAAAGATAAACTTATCTCAACCACAGTGCTCAGCAAATTGACTAAATTCGGAAATTTTTCAGTCAAAATTTCTGCCAATTAGCTGCCTCGAAAAGCATGCCAAATTGACTGTACAAACTACCTCGATATTCGTGCCCATTGTTGTACCGTATGGATTGTATGGACTGCCTCGATTTCCATGCCCATTGTACAAACTATACAGTCTGCCTCGAATTTCGTGCCCAAAAAACTGCCTCGAAAAACATGCCCAAAATTTTCCTCGATAAACGTGCTGTACAGAAATGTAATTTCTGCTACTGTATGGTCTTGGGAAACGTGCCCTCTGCTCTTTTCTCTCTGCCTACAATTTTTTTTCTCCTTCTGTGCTATCCAACTCTCATGAAAAATATAATGAGACTCTAATGCCTTCCCTTGCCTTTTTGGTGTTTGAATGTGGAAGCTTAATAATCATCTAAACCAAAGGCCCAAAATGAATTAAATGGATGGATGAGATTAAATGCACTTTTAATTCTCTCCAAAATGAATTTCACTCACCTCACTTAAATTTATCAAAAGTCACTTTATTCTCTAAAGTGAAAATTAAAACTCATCTCAAGTTATAAATTGCAAGCGTCACTTTAATTTTCCACTTTTAATGACTTAGGGAAAAGTCACTAGGGAAACACTTTCCTAGGTACAAAAATCAACAATTGTTTCCAGTTAGATGAACTAGATGGTTGAGCTATTTACAGCTGGTATCCAAAAGCAGGCAGGTGATTTTTTTTCCTTCCATGCACAGTTAGCACATACTATTTTCTGGTCTCTGAGATTCTAGAGATTTAAAAGACAGTTTGATGGTTGAATATTGTTTCTCCCAATACAGCTGGTAGCAGTGGACAGCTCTTCATTTTTCCATCCTTTGAACCTTACGCCACTACCTCCACTGCAAACAAGGACATCCATGGCAGCCTGTCACTGTGACTTACTGTGCTCACAATGGTGCAATCAATCTCTAGCATAATATGTGATTTGGTTTAATTATGATTTGTTCTAGCTCCTTGAATCTCTTGGGTGTCATTGGTTAATTGTATTGCAGTGTTATGGGTTAATCTGTAGTGCATTTATTTTGATTTATCTTCACCTTAGGCACACATTTCTGTTAGTTTGTTGGTATAATTGTCTTTAGGAACTTAATCCAACCAATCTAAGTTTTTATTGAATTCACCCTCGCCATTGACTGTTTAGTAATTTACGGACAACTCAAGAGGGAATATTTTGTGTTAATAGCCTTGGAATCTCAAGAGGGAATCTTTTGCCTGTTGATAGTCTTAGAATTTGTGCAGACCTTTTGATTAGATGGCAGCATTCATCTTCTAAGGACACCCCACTGAGACTAGAAAAGCATCGGTCCGAACGGAGAGGCATCTAGCAGTGACAGGGCTAAGTGGCGTATAATTATTACACAGGTCTGCTGCTGCAGATTGGCATGGTAACAATGGGACAACTAACTCATTTCATATGGGAGAAGTCACAAATTTTATCTTGAGCTGATTGTACAATTCTCAATCAATATTGGCATTTTCAAAAAAGATGTAGATTCTATTAAGATTGGAGCCAAAGCTTACAGGCTAGCTCTTCTTGCCTGTGTAGGTAGAGGTAACTTGTGTGATCATACATTGGCTCCATGATGTATAGTTCTTCATGTACACCCTGGCTCTGAGATGTATAATTACTGATTTGTTCTTTATTGTTCATAATGAAATATAAGACGCAATTTCCAATTAAAAATCTGAAAAAAAAAAGTCAATCCAAATTCCAAGCTCAATCTCTTGGGAAGGGATCCTAAACCAAAGCTTCAACTTCCACTTTTCTCGGAGAATACTTCCATAATTTTTATCTAATTTCTTGGGCAGTGGACAACAATCTACTTTGCTAGACTTCTTTAGTGGAGAAACTAAACCTCAAAAAGGTGGTATGGAGACATTCCCGGTTGCAGAAATTTCTGCGGTCTTTGACTTTGATGCAAATAGAAAGTCCACCTCTTAGCTAGAGTTTTCACGGATGACTACATTGAGTAAGGTGTCCCATGCACCATATCTATGGCAGGGAAAAGATTCGCTTCCCTGTTTAGTGAAGAGTCCAACTAATTTTTACACTGTCCACAAAAGCAGACAGGCAATGCGCCCTCCTTCTCCTTGAAACTCACACAGGAATATATTGGAGCTTAATCTAAATTTTAAACTAATTGCAAGCGTTGGAAAAGTAATATCAGAACAGCAAACCTTCTTTTGTCCTTTAAAGCTCAAGTCAGAATAGGAGCAAGAAAAGGGGGTTTTAGTTTTTGCACTTTGTTACCTTTTACCTCTAGCACCTAGGTCTGTTGAATAATCCTTCGGGATTACATTGTAAATAATATTTCAGTTATTAGTTAGTAAAATCTAGTTAATAATCTCGTTATCTAACTGTTTTGATCTCCTTTATATGTAACACTCATTCACGTAATAAAATATTGATTTGCTGAGGTTCTTCACGGCCTGTGTCAGTGGTATCAGAGCAAAGGCAGCGAAGCATTGGTGAGAAAGACTTGGTTAGAAAGAAGGAGCCCGTGAAGGAGGAGCCAGCAAAGGAGCTATCACCAAGAAAGGAAAAAAGGAGAGCTGCTTAGTAAAGATTGTGGAAGAAAGGCAAAGACTACACATTAAGAGGAGACTGCACGTAAATTGTTCCGGTAATTCTTTTGAAGAATTATTTTCTTCTTCTTTTTTTAAAAAGAAAAAAAAAAAAAAAGAGAGCCGCCATTTATATTTTCTTGCAATGGTTTCTTTAAATTAATTATCGAATCACTGGGGAGTTTTTTTTCAGAAAATAAAAGTTTTTAAAACAGCCATTTATATTTTAGTGCAAGGTTTTTTAAATTGAAATATTAAACCTTTCGGGAAATCTTTTTAGAAGATAAAAAGATTTTAAAGAACATTGGCTAAAAGGAAAAGAATATATCAGAGTGTATTTTGTACACGAAAATTTACTACACAGTAAATTTCAATGAATTCTTTAATTTCAATTGTTGGAGTTATTTTATCTAGAAAAGAAAATTATCAAGAATGGTTTCGTAAAGTTAAAAATACCCTTATTTTTAATGATATGTGGGATGGAATTTGTGAAAATGAGAATTTAGAAGATAAGAAAGATGGAGAAGCAATAAATGAAGTGGATAAAAGTGCACCAGTGCCACCTACTAATGCTAAAGAGTTAGCATTATGGAAAAGCAAGGACAAAAAGGCTTATGCCTTGATTATTGCCTCTGTAAGTGAAGAAGTAAGTAGACATTTAGTTTCTAGCAAAAGTGCTTGGAAAGCATTAAAGAAACTAAAAGATTTGTATGATTCACATTCTGAGCTTGAAATCATACAATTGTTAATGAAGTTATTTAACTTAGAGCTAAAAGATAATGATCCAATGAAACTTGCTTCTGAAATTAGAGCCATTTTCCATGATATTGATGCAACTGGTGTAAAAATTGACATTCAACTTACTGCATTTATTAAAGCTCTTTATCCTACATATACTCATTATTTAGAATCACTTCAAGCTAGTGGCCAAATGAAAGCTATGACCTTTGAAACACTTGTTGAGAAAATTGCAGAAAGAGAGAAAGCATTTGGGAAGGAGTCTAAACCCAATGAAGAAACTTTGTGTCTTGCATAGAAAGGACACAAATCAAAAGAAGAATTTGCAAAGGATGAAAATAGAAGCAGAGGTCGAGGTAGAGGACAAAGAGGACAGTACAGAGAAAGGGGGGGAAGATTTAATCAAGGAGAGAAACAATGTTATAGATGTGGAAAAACTGGTCATACTGCCAGTTATTGTAGAACTTATTGGGATAAAATTGTTAACAAGAAAGAGCAAGTACAAGATAAAGGAAATGATAAAGGTAACCCTCCTGAATCTGCACATTATGTTGTTGCACATTGTAATCTAGGAATTGAAGAAGCGTTCAGTACTTCGTTTTCATGGAATGATACTTGGTTATTAGACACCGGAGCCACATGTCATATGACCTTTAGAAAAGATTTCTTTGAAACTTTTAGTGATCAAATTGATGGGGTAGTACATTTGGCAGACAAGTCTCAGTTAAAACCTTCAGGAATTGGTTCTGTTAGATTGAAATTATCAAGACTTGCTGACGTGCTTTATGTTCCACAATTGAAGAGAAATCTAATATCTCTTGTGCAAATTAGACAACAAAATCATTCGATACATATGTTTGATGGTATCATTGAAATTAGAAGAGCTTATGATAATGTGGTTGTAATGAATGGAGTGGAAGATAACAAACTTTTAAAGTTGAATGGTACATCATCCAATTCACAAAATTCTGCAAATTTGGTTCAGCACAATAGTAATTTATCTTCTAGCTTATTGTGGCATGCTAGATTTGGTCATATTAGTTATGACAGTCTCAGGATTATGAAACAGAAAGGAGTTCAAGGGCTTCCTACTATTCCAAGACAACTTTCCCCATGTGATGCTTGTATCTTAGGAAAACACACTAAACAACCTTTTAATGATTCTATGTTTCGAGCTTCAAGAAAGCTTGGTCTTGTTCACTCAGTTTTATGTGGGCCCATGCATGTTCCATCAGCAAATGGTAACAAATATATCATGACTTTTATTGATGACTTTACGAGGATGTGTTGGGTTTATTTATTAAAAGTAAAATCTCAAGCTTTTGATACATTCAGAAATTTTCACTTATGGATTAAAAATGAAGCTCAACTTACTATTGGAACCCTTCGAACTGATAACGGTGGTGAATATACATCTGAAGAGTTTGAAAAATATTTGCAGGAGAATGGTATTAAACATCAAACAACGGTTCCTTATAATCCACAGTGTTGTCCGCCGATTGCACACCAGCAGCAGAAATCTTCTGAAAGTTGTCTCCTCACTTGAGAAAGTGGGAGAGGTGTGACCTTGGGGGCAAGCACAGAGCTAGGTACTATCACCTACTCCTAGCTCCTCCGTTTAGGCTAACTCCTAACGAAGCCAAGAGGGGTAGTCCCTAACAAAGAGTTTTCTATGGCTCAATGTTTAAGTTAATTTTTAGATGTTTCGGATGCGGATGGGTGTTGTTTAGGAGTTATTGTGTTTTAAGATGATTAATGTGATGAATTTAACACAAGACAAAGCAATCCACGTTGCTATCACCGGAATTGAAAGATAGACAAATATTTGAGAGCTTTACGAAATAGATAAAGCATTCACAGATATGATTTATAATCAAACATTCAATGGACAAATGGCCCAAATTATCAACAATGCTAAAAGATGGGACCAGTGCCTATGGAATCAACTTATCAGAGATGCTTTGAATGTAAATATGTGAATCCCAAAGATGCCAGTGAATGTTAGGTTTTGCAAGTGCTCTTGGTAAGTTTTAAGAGTTTTTTGTTTGTGATCTTCACTTATGGTGGCTAGATGTCCTAACCGGTAATACCTTCAGTGGCTCCGTTCGAAGACATGACGGACCTGTCTGAGGTCAAAGGTAAGTGTTCAATAACTTAACTACCAGTGCCCAGATTAGGTAGCCCGGCGCCCACACTTGGAATTTGCCCACATGCCTCGGTATTTATCGAACAACGCCGATGCATTGGTTATGGGGAAAAGTTTTAGTTAAGTTCCTCTTGTGGGGTTTAGAGATCCAATGTCGTTTCTGGGTATTCCGATCAAAGATCGGTCAAAGCATACTCCGGCAAGGAGGGAAGGGGGTTAATTAATTAAAGGGGTGTGAGTTGCGAATTTTATTAAGTTAATTAAATTAAACCTCTCCGACAGAGAGCGCTCTTGACCTCGTCTTATGACAGTGGTTCAAGAGACTTAGCTAATCTAGATGAAACTAATGTAGGGGTTATGCAAACCTAAGATGCTCTCCGATAGAGAGTGCTCTTGACTTATGTTTCTGCAAGTTCAAGAGTCTTATGAGGATTAATTGATTAAACAAGCACAAGATGAAATTAGTTGATTGGACTCTCCGACAGAGAGCACTCTTGATCCACCTTATGGTGTGATTCAAGAGATTTGCACAGTTGATTTACTTAGAAAGATAAACAATTAAAAGAACTGAGTAATCAACTTAATTAAAAAGTGATGAATTGACAATTAGTATTCTAAGATTAATAAGCAAATCTAATTTAAGCATGAACAAGTAAACACAACACAATCCTCCTCAAATGGGGGAGGATGAGAGTGGGGACTTAAAAACCCCACTCAAGCACAAGATCTTTATTAAACTTTATTGCAATATGCCTTAAGGATTTTAATCCTTGAAAGGACTTTTCCAATGAAAACAAAGTAACTCTACAATTATTAAAACTTGTAAAAAGGAGAGTGCTTTTTCTTTACTTGAAACTTTTCTTGAAATTTTTCTCGAACTTTGTGAAAAGGGAAAAGAAAAAGCTTGAATGAAAACAAAAGAACAAGATAAAGGAAGGCTGAAAATAAGAAGAAAAGGATAGGAAGAAGGAAGGAAAGCAAAAAGAAGGTCAAAGACAAGAACAAGGAAGAAAAGGGCAACCAACTATGAGGCCAAAGGAGTATGAAAAATGATGAAAACGGGGTAGCGATGAAGAAAGGAGATGGCTGTCATAAAAAATGCAAAACGGGACAGCAAACAAAAAGTGGCCAAAAAGGCCAAAAACAAGGCTCAAGAGGGTCCAAAAATTAGGGCAAAAAGGGGGCATAAACTAGGGTACACTAAGGCTGTCCAAAAGGAAGAAAAGGAGTGGTGAACTAAGGCAAAAAACGGGCAGCGAAGAAGAAAGAGTGAAAAAAGACAAACAAAGCAAAAAGGAAAGGGGCTAGCAAGCAAGAAAACGAAAGGAGGTCAAAGAGAAAAAAGAGAACAAGAGGAAGGAAGTTCGGTAACCAGGTGTATTGTTTAATCTTTGTTGATGGAAGGAAGGAGAAACCCTGACTGTTGTATTTCTTTCTTGGATTGAGAAGCGCTTAGGAGAACCTGCAAAACGAAGGAATTAGATGAAAATAACCACTGGTTCATGAAGAAGAGCTTGATCTTTAAGCTTGTCCTTCACCTTTGATGATCTCTGCAAAACCCTTGAAAACAAAATTAAATCCGAACAAAATACTCATAAACTAGATTGTTAGCCCTTCAAGAGTATATATTGAATAATGATTTAATAATTGAAAAAAAGAAGGGTAAGAAAGATATCACCAAAAGACGGTGTGAATCCACAATTCCAATAGCTCATACATAGACTTCCAAAGTCACAACTTTATTCCAATCTTTAAACAAATATTACAATAATTTTGGCAGGGTGTTCATACCCAAAATCCTCATCCCAATAGAGCTGAAAGAGCCTCTATTTAACAAATGAGAGAGTGCTAAAACCCTAAAACCAAAAAACCCACCCTAACCAGCTTAGCCACCTAACAAAGAGCCTAGACCTAAACCGGAGAACCGGGAGTGAGGGGAGGCCTCCACCCAGGCAAGGCGCCCCCACTCCAAACCTGTGCACTGAAAACAAGCCAAGGATGAGCCCACATGTGTGATGTAGGTAAGCTCATCCTTAGGTCTAGCTGGAGCCTCCGTTAGGTTTGGGAAGCCCACTGATGGTGCAAGCTTTAGTCTTCACCTCGATCAAATCACCGGACCAATGAGTGCTCTCCATCTCATCTTTAGCTGGAGATGACATGTCTGATAACTGATAATAAATTAATTGCTCTCTTAATGATGACTGAAGCTGAGTTATGATAACTCCAATCATCATAAGTGTTCCATGAGATGTCATTTAGCCTTTTACTTTACTAAATTTGGATTAATTTGGAGAGTTTTAGTTTTCTCCAAAATAATCATTTTTTTTAATAAAAATCATTTTTTTACTAAAAATCGTTTTTTTACTCAAAACTGAGTTTTTTGAGTAAAAAGGCATTATGTGTCCGATTGTTGATCTGAAAGCTGGCTCTGACTGGCTGGATGATCAAGAATGATTTTTGGCTTAAGGTTAGAGCCTTCAATCACTGAATTCTGAGTCCGGATCACGAACGGGTTTTTTCCATTTAA
>LPNX010619436.1:89350-139168 GCA_001517045.1 Pseudotsuga menziesii
CGGGGTCTCTACTTCAGGTTATTTGATGAACATTGGATCAGCAGCTATCACATAGAGATCACAAAAGCAATCTGTTTCTGTTGATTCTACAACTGAAGCTGAATATGTTGCAGCAGCTCAAGCCACAAAAGAAATCATTTGGCTTCGTAAAATACTTGAAGACTTGCAGGAGAAACAAATGATTTCAACGCCTCTCTTTGTTGACAACGCTTCTGCAATTCAATTGGCCAAGAATCCAAAATTCCATGATCGAACCAAACATATCAACACCAAATATCACTTGATTCGACATCATGTTGAGGCCAAAACCATTCATCTGACACATTGTCCTACTTCAGAGCAAATTGCAGATATCTTTACTAAAGCATTGGGCCGTGAAAAGTTTGAAAATTTAGAATGCAACTTGGCATGTCAGATGTCCCTTCGGATTAAGGGGGGAATGTTGAATAATCCTTCGGGATTACATTGTAAATAATATTTCAGTTATTAGTTAGTAAAATCTAGTTAATAATCTCGTTATCTAACTGTAGATAACGGTTTTGATCTCCTTTATATGTAACACTCATTCACGTAATAAAATATTGATTTGCTGAGGTTCTTCACGGCCTGTGTCAAGGTCGACTTGTCTTGTGAAGTTCAAAATTTTCAAGGTTTCATCAACTAGTTCCTTATTAAAGGGCAATGTTATGTAAGATCCAAATCACCAGATTTTTTATTGGTACTAGGTTCCATGGTGTCTATCTCGATGAGCTCACTAGAGTTGCATAATAACCAGTTTGTCAATGCCAGTAACAGGAGACCCACTTCATCAAAAAGCATTATGAGTGCGTATCTGTGACAGAGTTCACACCAAAGAGCATGTATGCATTCTAAATTTTAGATATAGCCCTCCAGTTCTACATAATAACAACCCTCATGTTCTACTGCCCTCTATGCCAGCATTCTCTCTAAAGTGCAAATAAGCATCCTGAATTTTAGGGCCAATATGCATTCTAATTTTAGGCTTAGTTCTGCATAGTGCCATTCATTTGCTATCAGATCAAATAGCAGATATAAACTGGCCTTCAGATTTCAAATTCAATATTCATGAACCCACAAAGCCAGACAATATCTATGAGGAAATTGCTTCACATTCAAGAGGATAACAAGACTTACAATAATCCACAGAGATACCCTAAAACGTGCATCCGGGCAGAAGAACTATAATTGAACACATACACGGTCTCATACAACCGTCTCAGAACTTGTGCCTCCATCAACAACAGAACGAGCACGTTTTTCCATGCCTGCTGATTATGCTTTGCAAGGGTGGAAAAGGACTTTGCAAACGACAATGAGTCTGTACTTCCTGCCAACTGACTGGCAACACTTAAATAACTCAGGGACTCCGATGACAGGGTTAGAGTGTGGTGCACGCGAAGAACATTGTGCACACCAGTAGAAACGTTGTGCATCTCACACCCAACAAGTAGAAATGAAGGAAGTAGCTCTGAGGCACACTGAATCTCTGCTCATTAAAAATATGTATAGAAATCAGAACCAATAAAGAAATGCATTTTAGCCTACATATCATATACTCGCTGTGCATGCTATACTTGTTAATTGCTGTGATGTATACTCACAGGTTTGGAGGCGGAGGAATAATTCATGAGTTTCCCTCTGCTTGCAAAACCCATGAGAAGCCTGTGGAATGAAGCGATTGGGCGAAGAGGAACGGAGGCAATAAGAATTGAACCAATGCCCACAATCCATGAGACCCTCAACAAGATCGTCGAGTGTTCCAGTAGCCACAAAGAAGCTGTGAGTAGCATTTTCGTAACTGGAACTTGAACTTGAATGCTCGCCTTTAAGAGGGCAGTGTGTCATCATGCGGTGTGTCAGCCCCCATTTCGCATGGGTATCCAAGGGTAAATTTTGTCACAGTTTCAGTAAGGATGGCAGCAGATTAGAAGACATGTTTCAAATTCTGGGCACGTCCAAGGGCTATCCAATCCAGTTCTGGGTGATTTGAATCTATTGTTCCAGGCCTTCAAACAGCAGCAAAAGAGGCAGTAAACAACGTTAAATGCAAATATGGGCGCCTCTGGGCAGGTCTGTGCTGGAAATCAGCGGGGAAAGAACATTATTTCCAAACTTTGGGCAGCCTATGAATAGTTACAGAGCAGTGTTTTTTTTTTTATATAGAGAGAAAATGGAGAAAGTTATAGGCACATTGCCACAAGGGTTTGGGTTTTGTCTCATGAGTAAGTGAGTTGGTGTTTGGTGGTTTACAATTAAGGTAATATTAATTAAAAAAATATAGATTAATGTTTATTTATAAAATAAAAAATTAAACTAAATAAAAAGTAATTAAAACTTGTATGTAGTTTATAAAATGAAATAAAAATAAAAATTAATACAAAAATTTTTCTATATTTGGTAGATTCTAGTTTAAAATGGAATTATGATATGATGAGAACCAATTTGTCATAACTAATATAGATTTATTTTAAACTTGGATTTATCAAGCACCTTAAGGGATCCAATTCCTTGAGGTGTACATTATTTTACCATTTGGATCTCTCTCTGTACTTGATAGATCTAGGTTTAAAATGGATCTATGCTAGTTTATTTTATTTTATTTTTATTTAAGGCGATATGTAATTTATATTTTTCATTTTTTTATTTTTTAATATTTTTTATTTATGTCGGCTAGCATAACGTGACAATATCTCCCTTATACTGGATTGGAGAGCATAACGTGACAATATCTCCCTTATACTGGATTGGAGAGCATAACGTGACAAGATCTCCCCTACGCTTCTCTTGATGCAACAAAGTGCCACTAAGACTATATTGCATATGTTACTACCGTATGATCAAGGCGGTCCACCTTTAAATAATGCATATTACATGGAGTCATGGAAGTTTGTGGGTAAATAAGAGTTTTTCATATATAAAGAGAGTTGCTTTCTCATTTGAATGTATGGTTTGGGTTTGAGAGCTCAATTTTCAGAGCTTGATTTATAAATGAAGCAATTTAAATGGTTTTGTATGGTTTGATTATGAGAGCTCAATTTTTTCAGTTTATTTATGAAGAATTTTAAAGGGTGTTTTTTTCAATTTGTAACTGTAGGTACTTGTTTTCATTTTCAAATGTTGTTTTTAATATAATTGATGGAATAACTAGATTTGCTAATTAAAGTTATAACAAATTTGTTTTTTGGAAAAAAATTATGAGAACCATTGTCTCTTTCTCCCTTTAATGTTTTATACATTAATATTGCATCGTTTTAAAGCATCTTTATAGAGTAAGAACTTGTGATACTGCATAAGGCATACATTGTTTTGAGTTGGTAGTGCAAGAAAATTCCTACTGATTTCCCCATTTGTGTTGTTACACGAAATCACATTCGTATTGTTACATGTTGTGGCACCACAAGGAATGTAATATGTTGATGCTCAATTAGATAGCTTGGGCAAAAATAGTGAAAGACGCCCTTGGAGGGCTGCTCAAGGGGAAAATGAAGATAAAACCCTACGCATTGTTTAGAGCTCACTATTTTTATTCACCTGCAAGTGTTAGTCGAAAACATATATATAATGATAAATTGAACTAGCATATGAAATAAATGAAATCAAGCTAAGTTATAAATCCATTTATATAAAGAGAAAAAATTAATAAAAAAAACTACTAGCTACAAAATATATATATATATATATATATATATATATATATAAACTAAATTCCTAAAAAGATATCAAAAAGATATCAGGAGGCCACATGAATGGAGATAAATTTGGGTAAATCAAACCTTATACACAATAACATGGATGAAGAAGTCATTGAGCAGGCAAAGACCCTTTTCCCAGTCTTGATGTCTCCTCTAGATGATGGGTTTAAATATCTAGGGTTCCAATTAAAACCTAATTCCTACTCAACCCAAGACTGGTTGTGGTTATATAAGAAGATCGAAAGCAAGATTTCAATGTGGACTAATAGACTCCTGTCCAGAGGTGGCAGACTAGTATTGCTCAAAGTTGTTCTTTAAAGTATCCTTGTTTATTGGGCATCCATTGCTTACATACCAAAAGGAATACTAACTAAGATCTGAAAGAAATGCATGTCCTTCTTATGGACAACAAGCTCAGAGAAAGAAGGTATTCCACTAGTAAAATGGACAAGGTTGGTGCTCCCAAAATCAAGTGGAGGATGGGGGCTGAAAAATCCAGTTTTATTTTGCAAGGCACTTGATGCAAAATCCATTTGGAGGCTGGTAGAGAACCCTGACTCGCTTTGGGGGAGAACATTGAGGAAGAAGTATTGTCCAAATGGCTCAATAGAAGACTAGTTTCTGGAACCCATCAAAAGCCACAAAGGAGGGTCTCAATGTTGGAAAACCTTTGTTGAAGCTTTTCCTCTAGTAGGTAACTGGGTTGCATGGCAGATTGGAGATGTAAAAAGAACAAGACTAGGGCAAGATCCCTGGGTCGGAGCAAGGGATAATTACAAATTACCAGACCACCTAATCTCCTCCTTAAAAGAAAAAGGACTGGTAGTATTAGCAGATGCAAGCTCGTATACCAACAGATATCAGAGGGGAACAGTCTGGAAATCCACACAGGAATTGGAGCTCTCGGACCTTGAGACACCAATTTGGAATAAGTACACCAAACTTCTCAGTGAGAATTTCATTCACTTAAGTGAGGTAAAAGACATTCTAAAATGGTCTTGGAACTCGAAAGATGGTAAATTCATAGCTAAGCTAGGATATGGAGCAACCATTCAGCTAGAAAATCAAGGCCTTGAATGCTGGTGGGGATTAAAAGTATGGAAAACAAATGCCCCTCTGCAAGCCACTTTAACTTTGTGGCTAGCTTTAAATAACAGGCTCCTAACGTGGGAAATACTGCATAAAAGAGGTTTTGAAGGGCCTAGAATTTGTGTTCTATGCAAAGCAGAGGAGGAAACCCATGCTCATATATTTTTTCATTGTGAATATGGAAGTACAATTTGGAAGCAAGTGGTCACTAAATTGGATCCCTTGCAAAGATTTGAAGATCATCAATCACTAAAGCAGCGTTTGGAAAACTGGTGGAAAAGTGAAAGGGTGGGACAATTTGAAGCCCTGCCTGCACTTTATATCTTCACCATTTGGAAAACTAGAAACATAGCTATCCTCAGAGAATCCTTGATGAGTATTGATTTAACTATTAACCTCCTTGTGCCAAAATCAATGGAGTATCAAAAGGAACAAAAACCAAAACCAAAGAGAATCATCAAGCTACCACATCTGGACAAGACCACTCCCTGGGCCTTCTTTGACGGGGCCAGTTAGGGAGAACCGCCCTTTGGAGGAGCAGGAGGTGTCTTGTACCTAAATGAGCACTCAAAAATGGAAGTTACATTCGCCCCAGGACAGGGAACTAACAACAAGGTTGAACTCTCAGCTTTATGGGCATTGATAAAAATTGCAATTGAATAGAATGTAAAAGATATTCAAATATGCGGGGATTCAAAACTAACCATAGACTGGGCAAATGGCAGGGTGCAAATTAATGCACCACGCCTGCAACACCTATTGAATTCAATAAGAAGCCAGTTGGAGAAATTTCCTACAGTCTCTTTTCGACATGTCTATAGGGAATTGAGCCAAGAAGCAGACAATCTATCCAAAGAAGCTCTAATGCTTCCGCCAGGATTAATGATGATCAAAGAATATGCCAGTAATGTGCTGGTGAATCAATATGTTAGACTGTGATACAAAATACAGTATTGTTTTTGTGAGGTATGATGAACTTCCAAGGCAAGGTTTTTTTGTATGGTCTTCATATAAAGACAGGGTAAAGTTGTGATAGCAGCGATTTTGTATTTTGTTTGTTGAATGCAAGGACATTGAAGAGCACTTAGGTGCAGCTTTGTAAGTTCAATGGAGCAGTCTATGTTATTCTATGAATAAAGTTGATTTTTTCCTCGGAAAATATATATAAACTAAATGAAACTTTATTAATAAATAAAAGTTATGCAACTAACTAATAAAATAAAATAAAAAAAGTATTAACTTTTAAACAAAATCAAACTAGTGTAAATAATCTGAATTAAAATAAGTTGTAAGTTAAATCCTTAAACTTAACAATATATGCAGAATGTTAAGCATAAAATCAATGTTAGTAAATTGCAAAATGTAATTATTTACTTTATGTGCAATGCTTGTTATGATAATATACAAAATTGTTGTTTAAAGTATTAATAGTTTAACTATGAGCGTTAATGTAAAATAAAATATTTTAACATATTTGTTTTTGTTATATTAAAGAGCACAAAAATTGATGAGTCAATGGTTAATTTGCTTTACAAAAATGAAATCAGAAAGTTGAACATCTCTAATGTGAAGTTACTTCAAAAACGTGTAAGTTAAAAATAGTGTATAATCTTGATTATATATAGTTTGTAAAAAAACACATAATAGATGAAAAATAGAAGAAATCCAAATGATAGAAAAGTCAAGATAAGGACTGATGTATGCCCAAAAATATGTATTTTGATCAAAAAGAGTTTAACAGTCATCAATGCAAAACCACGGTGATTGGTTTTAGACCCTTGAGGACATGAGGTTTTTTAGATCCTGTGATGTTCTCAACATTCCAGGCTCAACCGAATGAAACCCAAACAACATGAATGTGCTCATGCTCATATTGCCTTGAGGTAACCTACATGCATGAAGACGTTAGCCTTATGATACAGGAAAACACAATTAACATGCAAATAAACAAAACATACCTCTAATTTACATATGTGCAATGAAGGATCAGGTTTGCAAGTCTGGTAGCAAAACTTGAATGAAATTCTTGATGCCAAAAATACTACTCAAACGATGCCATTATTCCATTTCTTTAAGCCGCCTAAATAACCCAAGTACTTATAAATACAGAGAGCTTGAAATTTAATAAATAGATCTTGGATGTTAATAATTTTATAAGAAGATACATATTCATATGAATAAGCATGATAGGAGGGAAACAGTAGTACCAATCTTGAAACGAGAAGCAAGAACCATAGGTGCATAAGGAACTTCAAGAGGAAACTTGGAGAGAAACTTTGTGGGTCTGAGTCCTCCGTGCTTTTGTTGTTGCCCAATGTTGTCCTCACTTCTATTTAAAGTAACAATCAATTCCCTTATAAATGAATAAAAAAGCATTCTTGAGATGTACAAACATGGTTGAAATTATAACACTTTAAATATGATGACCATCTTGATAAATGTTAGAAGGAAATTTTTTCCAAGTGGGGAGGAACTTGTGATTTATTTTGGGGATGCCGATAGTAACGGAATGAATAAAAAGGTGGAGGATGTATAAAATGCGGCTTTTATCCTAGTAAAAAGAGAATCTTTTAGTTTTTATTTTATTTTATGGGATAATAAATGACAAATAAACAAGGTAAGGTTTGGTATATGGGTGGACTTTTTCTATTTGTAATGTAAGCATGATGATGTTAATAGGAAGAACAAATGAATTTTGAATCAAGGATACCTAACCAAAAAAACTTTACGTAATTGTATTGACAAGATGTATACATGTAGAAACTTCTCACAAGAAGCGTAAGAGCCAAATGACAATGCATGTGGTGAAACTGAGTAAGACGGGAAGAGGAATTTGAGCTTGACTCTATGCTTGAGATAGGATGTGATGACAACATAGTTAAGGGTGCTCGCTTCTGACATCATGTTACGACGTTTGGGAATCATGTTGAGGTTGTGGAGTCAACGTCTAGCAAACAAACAACAAAAAGATGAGGTGTAACGACACATGATGACTCAATAACGACTAATCAGCATGATGTATACATGTAAAAGTAACCTCAAAGAAGGTATGTGTACGCATGTTCATCCTCGAAAAGGGCAGGAAGTGAAACGAGTAAGGCTAGTGTTCCATAAGGAGCAAAGTAGAGGGATAAGAAGAAGTGTTGGAAAAAACAAATAACAAAGAGCAACAATAAAGCAACATACCCAGGTTGATCAAGTCCTCGCTTGTATATCATGGCTAAACATCATCATTTCAGAGAGATTAACATCTAAACAATATGAAGAGAAATAATAGCGGCGTATAGTTCTAAAAAGACGTCAAACTCTAGAAAGACTCATTGAGCAACCACATAAAATAAACGACGAACAAAACTAAATGAGAAAAATAGCTACACAAGAAACAAATCTAAATGGCGTAAAGAAATTTCAAAGCATAAGGCAAAAAGAATTTTATTTTTTTTTGTTTCTGTTATAGAAGTTAGCTAGTGTCAAAGGGCTCTGAACAATAGTAGGGTTTTAGGACGAATCCATTTACAGAATGGGAAAATAATCTATCCTAGCAGTCCTTCAAACAATAAGCATTGTTCTCAAGATTTTGGGTGATAATAAAAGGGTCAAGCCATAAATTTTGAAACTTTATATGCTTACACTTGTCCTTGTGAGCGGAATCCCATAAAGTTACTATTTAGCCGACATCAAAAGGTCATTGCCTTTGCTTTCTTGTCGTAGATTTTCTTAATGATTGCTTGACGCTTTTTCATATTCTCTAATGAAAAATCCATTTGTTCCTCTAGAGCTAAGATGACATTAAATATTTGGACAATGGGGATATTGTCTAACTCCTTGGTTTGGAAGGCTAAGCAATAAGTCACGATCTCAAGCTCAACTAGCATAACAACTTCTTGTCTATAGACAAGCATGAAATTGGTTTCACCATGAATGGTCTTAACAGTGGTATGGTCAACCCATAAAGCATAAATAAAATGTAAGTGCCATTCCCTAGGGTTTTATCCAATCATTTGTTTGTTGAGTCTGATAAGATTCGTGTTTGTAGACTCAACCAGGTCATTCCCCTAAGGATAATAAGGTGAAGAGGGGAAGCAAATTATATTGTATTTTTGACACAAACTAAGGATGTATTTTGACACTAAGGCACCCCCATTGTCGTTAGCAATCTCAAGCAATAATCCAAACTGGGAAAAGATATTCTTTTGAAGGAACGCTACCACTTGCTCGGCTTTAGCATTCTTTAAAGGAACAACCTTAGCCCACTAGGTAAAGTAATTAGTCATAGTTAGGATAAAGTTGTGTCTGACGCACAAAGGCGAAGGGATATGCCCAATGAAATATAATCACCACTTGGAGAAGAGAATAAGGACAATCACCAGATAAAGGCGAAGAGTGGTGAGTTTATGACAGCTTGCAGCACGCTGATAATGATCGCAATTTCATATAAATTCAAAGACGTTAAAAAATTACTAGGCCTATAGAACCCATAAAGTACAATTTTGTGGCAGTTGCCTTAGCAGTGAAATGTCCACCTAAGTGAAACTAGAGATGGTCTTCGTCATGAAACTCATGAAAGATGGTTCGATATTGGTCTCTATTGATGCATCAAAAGAGCATGTCGTTATGTTAGAGAAACATGAATTAATTGAGCATGACGTACTTTCTACTTCCAAGCCTTAACTTCTTTCTCTTGTTGCATTTCATATAGGGAGGGAATGCTTGTGTGCAAAGATAACGGATGATATCCTAATACCATGAAATGGTGTTTTTTTTATCATACATGTTAGCATACATGATGGCAAATATTGAGAACAAGGACTAATAGTTCTCCTTAATGTTCGGGCAATCAAGCTCAGGGTGCTCAACTAGAAGGAGAGTTGAATCACAACCTTTAATAGTCTTGGAAATAGTGAGCTCAAATTTGAACTCTTGGATTTTTTCCAACCACTTTGATAGATTTCACTACAATTATTTTTGGGACAATAGATACTTCATGACAAGGAGATGGACTTTTACAACTGTGTGCCTTCAAAGAACATAATGGTGAAATTTGTTCAGGGTGACGACGAAGGCCAATGTGTTCTTTTATATCAAAAAAGACTTGACCTCAACCTTTATAACACCCCATGTTGACCCCTGATGTATATATCGGTTGGTTATGTAAATATTGTATATATGCGATGTATAATTCCTAGTGTGTAGCTCAAGGCCAAGGCCCCGCTAGTGAATGATCGATTTGTAAAGACAAGCTTTGTACTTCATTTTGTAGAACATGTGCTAGTAAGCCATGGGATATATGTGTGTGTGTGTGTAATGTTCAAGGATGGCTATGGAGGCAACGAGAATGAGGGGTTATTTTAACTAGTAGGGAGAAGTGAGGGGGTTGTTGGGAAGGTACACCATGTGTACGCCACTATTTGACTCAGAAATAAAACTCTGTGTGTGGAAATTCGATTTAGGGGATTATGTTGGAAAAGAGGAAAAACAAGTCCTTTAGGGGGGACAGATCCATTCAAACTCAGTGGACGAGGGAGAGACGGAGCATGCCCATCATACCTAGGATTCCTAGCATGCACTGCCTATGCAACAATTAGTCTATCAGAAACTGTAATTAGCGAAAATCCTATGAATTGAGTCGCACAAATGAGCTTAGCGTAGTCAAGAATTGCAGAACCAGAGAAATTGGAAGTTAAGGAGATCCTGGGGCTAAATCGATTGATAAACTTAGTGCAAGAAAGAATCTCTAGATTTAGTAACCTAGACCTTTCTATACACTCCCTGAATAAAACTGGAGGGAAGGGGTGCCTGAGGAACTGTTCAACAATGAAGGGAACCTTCCCTGTGTTGGGTCTGGTAGGTATTGTGGGTGTTGGGCTTGGATGAACCATTTGAGATTCCTGTAGCTCCGTGGATGAACTCATTGGCTTAGCATTCACCTTCCCTTGACTCCCTGCATGCTTGGTAACTCAATAGTACATTGACTTAGCGTGGATGGTTGTGTTTATGATTATGAGTGAGCCTATATAGTTCTGTTGCAGCTGCAATGTTTTCCCAATTTTTTTTTAAATTTTGGACCCTCCTTTTAATTTTTGTCTTGCTTAGATTTGTTGGGATTGCTAAACTTTGTTGTTCTTCTGCTGCGAGTTTGATCTTTTGAGGTTGATTTAAGGAAAATTGTTGATCACTTTCAGAAGCTTGAATAACTATCTTTGTCTGCTGATGTTGTTGACTTGAACTTGAAGTTTGGATTTGTGAATAATTTCGCTATCGGAGGTTTATTGAACAGTGAATCGCGACCATAGTTCTCTATGCAGCCGCCGTTGCGGAAGCTGGACAATGAACGACCCGATAGATAGTTTTGATTGTCACCGATTCCTTGGTTTATTGATCAACTGTTTAATTTGCGATGTTTTATTTAACACTATCGAAAGTCATTTAAGGTTTGTTTCGGATTGTAGTTATCTGTGCAGCCGCCATTTCGGAGGATCAGTAATGAACGTCCCGACGGATTAGGGCTAATCCTCGCCGATACCGTGTTTTATTGTTGTTCTTTTCGCTATCGGAAAAATTTTATGACTTCGATTGAAAGCTGTAGCCTGATTGCTTTCTGCCATTGCGGCTCCTGAGCCAACTACACATCCGCCATATAATTGTTTCGCTCGCCGATGGTTTGTTATGGTTTTCGTCGATACGTTTTATGTTGCCGCGGAACTCTTAGGTTATATGGCTCCCACCATTGCGCTTGCGCAATACACTATCGCTTCGGTGTTTGAGTTGATTCATCTGCCGATACCTTGGTGACTCCGCTATCCGATGCGTGACTATGATGACACTTAGTTTTTTTCCTAATTGACATTGTAAAGACCAGAGTCTATCGGTCGCTTGCCATTACGGCTTCTTATTGAACTGATCATCCGATGCTTTATTATTTCCGCCCGCCGAAGTGGATTACCTGCCCGATGCTTCCTGTTTTTGCTTTCGACTGTCGGCAGGGTTTTTCCCGCCGTTTTGGTTGTGTTGTTACTCTATTTTGTGGGATGGCAAAGTTTTCCCATGGGTGCTGGTTGAGTCGAAGTTTTTTCTGAAGTGAAGAGTGTAGTTTGGTGTTTGAGAAGTGGCGGTTGCATTGTCTAGATTCATGCTTCTTTCGTAGGGTTTCTAGTTAGTTCGGTTGCGTTTTGGTTTTAGATGAAGAATCTGTTCTGTTGGGACTGTGGTTTTAGTGGGACAGCAGGCTTAGAATTTTTTCGGACCCAGCGTGCAGGATTTTCTTTGCCTTATCATTTTTCTTTTCATGCATTAATATTGTTTATAGCTCATTTTACAGAATGCATTTATTAATACAGTTTGAGTTACTTTGTCAAAAGCTAAGTGATCTAAGAACTGGTTGTTCATGATAGGGTGATGGCTGCTGCAGAGAAGATATGTCTAGAAGACTAAGCAGAAAAAATGAGGCAGCTAGGAAGGAAGAGAAAGAAATTGAAGAAATAGACAAGAAGAAATTAAAGGTTTGAGATCTCGGACATATCGATAGTAGCAAAGGCCTAGGCTTGGGGAAGATTTCGTCAGTTACCAAGCTGGTCCTTTTTATAAAAGTGCCTTTAAATCTTAGTTTGAAACGTAACATTTGTATGAATCATGGGCACTCACAAAAGACGAAATTGTGAGATTAAATGGTTGGGGGAGCCCAAAGGTCACCGAGGGGCAGTCCAAGAGTTTGGCTTGTAGTATAGGTATAGGAGAGTTAGATAGAAGAAAGGACTTTTTCCCAGTTAGACTTGTGAGAACATGTTGTAAGAAGAACTATTTCCTTTTGCAATATATAATTACAATTTTGCCTGTTGGAGAAAGCTTTGGTGGAATGTTCAAATGTTGTGCAATGGATGTTGTTGAAGGGGAACTATTTCGTTTTCAGCTTTTGTCCATTAACTGTGAGATCGTTCTAACTTGTTGAACCTATGTTCTTATATGAATACTCTCTAGTTTATTTTATGTAATTTCCACTATGAGTAATGAATGCTTGTCATAAACAATGAGCTATCTTGTTGTCCATCTATCTATTCATGTTTATGTGTTTGGAAATAAAGAACAGCTACCTATGATTTTTCTTAATGCATGAAGAGTAATACATTACTCATTAAATGATAATCTCGCTCCTTAGGGACAGTTTAGTTAAGTTAGTTTTATTTTTCTTGCTGTGTGTGATTTAGATTCGAGAGAGTTAAGACGAGAGGTAAGAACCTGCGCATCACATTGTGACCGCACCTCGTATTCTCTATCAATCTGCATTTTAGATAGGCATTTGCATCTCATACTTAAAACTAAAAAACTAAAAAATATACACGGTGGACCGGGCCGTAACCGGTAAAACCCTTTATTTTGGTTACTTAACCTACGGTAGCCGGACCGTAAACCGGACGGATTCCCCATACCAAACAGTAACGGGCTAGTTGGGAACGTTTGATGTGGAGAATCCCCTTGCTATTGTCGCCTGCGATTTTCCAGGCCTCAACAGTTTTTGGTGCTAGAAGGAGGGCCGCCAGTGCATGTCTGGCCAAGGAAACCCATTTTCTCAAGATTATTCTACCAGGTGACAGTTCTAAAAATAGTTTGTTTCCCAATCAAATTCTTGAAGAGAAGGGTAGAGAACATTTGTATTCGGTCGATAACGAAGTAGTTAATTATCTGAGAAGACATACTAGGGAATATGTGAAAAGTATTGGAGGATTACCGATTATCCCTGATTTATCCATACGAGAGTATAAGAAAAAAGATTGTCCTGTATTGGAAGACTCAGTGTTGGTTGGATATTTGGAAGAACTTGTAGAAACAACCTTATAGGAAGTTGTTCAGCCTTTGAATCAAGTGGGCCCAAACACACCTTGTTGTTCACCTGTTCATACTCATGTTCATTCACCACCTCACTCTCCACCCAGACTCATGGTAGGTGTAAACACTAATCAACCACCTAACCTACCAAATCCACCACCTGCTTGGCAAGCCAGATCACCTTTAAACCTAACACCTCCTTTGCATGACTTACCTCAGGATTTTGAGAAAATGCTGCCCAAATTTGACCCCAATGAAAAGATTTTAGTAGATGATCACTTGCAAAGTTTCTACTTCGCCATAGAAGGACTAAAGGTTGGAGAACATGAAGATGTAGTCTGCAGACTTTTTCCACATCCCCTTAAAGGAGTAGCAGCCTCATGGTATTTTGGTCTGCCTGCAAACTCAATCCCAAACTGGGATACTTTTGAAAGGATATTCAAAAGCAAATATGCAGCCCAAAAGAATCATGCAGCTCTCATGAAAGGACTGTGCGCTTTAAAGAAAGAAAGAAAAGAAAAGGTGCATAGTTTTACCCAAAGGTTTGCTGCTTATTTTAAGAATTTCTCTGTAGTTGATAAGCCCTCTGATAAAGTTCTAATCGAATACTATACTTCAGCTTTAGGGCCTGATTTGGCCATGTTTTCCAAAATGAAAGTCAAACCCACATTATCATAAACTTATGATGAAGCTGAGAGAGTAGAAGCTGAAAGAGAGAGCATAGAAGACTATACTGAACAGTCGGGAGAAAAAACTTTTGGAAAGAAAACCTTATTATTTACCAAGCCTAAGGAAGAGCAGTCACACGACTTTGAGGGGATGGTAAAAATGATGCAGAAGCTATCTAACAGAATAATAGACTTGGAAAAAGAAAAGGAAACTCAGAAATCTTTCAAGCCTGACTATAAGAGGAGAGAGGACAACAATCAACATAAACCTCCTCTACACAGTCCTGCAACAATGAACTTGATAGAGGTAGGTATGGATAACTTTTGCACTTTTCATCAACAGCCCCATTCTGAAAAAAAATGTCCTCAATGGATAAATTCGATGACATTAGTTATGAATCAGCTATTGGACTCTAAATTAACAGAATCTAATGACGAAGAAGAAAAGAATAGTAAACCCACAGAAAAACAAGAGGATGATGCTTCGGTTTTATGGGACTGTGTCTCACTTTTTGATACATAAGAGGAAGAAACAACAAAAACAAATGTGACAATAAGAAGTCAAGGCTTGTTAAGTAAAGATAGATCAGTAATCCTGAAAATTAAGAGACTTCAAGAGAACATAAAGAAAATTCAGAAAAGCACCACAGCTGATAAAATACCTGAATTCACCATTACGAGTCGGGATTCAAAGCAAATCAACATGCCTGTCAAGCCCATTGAAGAGAAGACCGATGATGTAAAAAAGAATCTCAAAGAGTATAAGATGGAGTATGACATCGTGGAAGATATTAAGAGGGCTAAGGCAAATATCTCGCTGTTTGAAATGTGTAATATGCCTCAACAGAAAGAAATACTATTAAAAGCACTTGAGATACCTGAAGAAAAGCTTCCCACTGACAATCAACCGAAAGAAGAGGAAATTGGTGAAGCAAGTGTGGGAGGTAAGACTAAATGCAAAACTCCAACATTTCTCTTGAATTTTGAAATTTTCAACCATAACGTACACAACTGTTTAGTGGACTTAGGGGCATCAGTAAATGTTATGCCATTTTGAGTCTACAAAAAGATAAATGGATAGCCTAAACCATCTACCTGGCAGGTTATTCAGTTAGACAGAACAAATGTGAAGGTAATTGGGGAAATGGAGGATGTTTTGATTCGACTATCTTCAAATGAAAAGGTATGTCAGTGCATAGATATTGTAGTAGCAGACATACCTGAAGCTTATGGACTTGTTTTGAGTCGGGATTGGTCAGCAAAGCTAAATGGGTATTTTGCTTCAGATTGGTCACATCTATGGTTGCCTTATAAGGGAAGTCCCAATCAAATTAAAGTATTAAGAGAACCCCACATGAAGCACAATGTTACTCAGCTGGAGGGTAAGAATGAACCAATGAATTCTGTATTGGGGAATTACTTCATTGAACTAGAACCGAGAAACTACCAAGCGGAAGAAGTCAGCGGCACACCAGACACACAGCCTGATCTCCTTCGGTTTTCACGGGCTGATTAATTTGACTGTAAAATAGTAGAATTGGTTTCAGATGTAGTTGTTGATTCAAGTACAATAGAAGTAGATAGTTTTTGGACACTATTTTTTGATGGATCTAAAACTTTCGAAGGATCAGGAGCTGGCTGTGTCCTGATTGATCCAAAGAAGAATAAACATTTTCTTTCATGTAGATTAGAGTTTGAATTTACCAATAACACAGCCGAATATGAAGCATCAATTCAAGGACTAAGAAAAGTAATTGAATTAAAAGTAGAAAATCTGAAAGTATATGGGGATTTTGAAATAATTGTAAAACAGATTCGAAAACAGATCCATTGCATCTCACCTAATTTAAAAGCTTATCAGAATGAAGTATGGGATTTGCTGACAAATTTTTATGCACTTAATATTTTATCCATTCCTAGACTTAAGAATGCAGCAGCTGACTTGTTAGCTACCTCGGCTGCAAGGCTTGTGCCTACAAATAACAAGTGTTCTATTGAATTACTTTTCAGGCCTTTGGTTCCAGACATGATTACTAATCTATGAGTTTTTTATGATGATCAACAAATCTTGGAATGTTTAATGAATGATGAAACTTTCAAAGGGGCAATTATCAATGACGCAGAACACCAAGCTGAGTTAAAATTTGACAACTTCATTCCTAAAGGGGTCAGGACTTTAGAGCGGATGTTTGATTTAGACAGAAAGTTCAGAAGACCAACAAATGTCAAGACTCACAGCTCGTCTTTGCAATTCGAGCTGATAAATTTGGGAACTGAAGTTAAACCCAAATATGTAAATTTGGGAAAGTGTTGCTCCCTGGGTGAAAGAAATAAGTTCATTAGTTTGTTCAAACAGTACAAAGATGTATTTACCTAGACATATGAAAACTTAAAACATATGATACCAAGATTATACAACACATCATTCCTATTAGATCTGGAGTCAAGCCTTATCAACAACCTTTGAGGAAGATGCATCCAAAACTAGAGCCGTTAATTCAGAGTGAAGCAAAGAAATTATTGGATGCCAAAATTATATTCAAAGTTAGACACTCAGAATGGGTTTCAAATTTGGTACCAGTAAGGAAGAAATCTGGAGAAATCAGACTATGTGTGGATTTCAGAAACCTAAATCGTGCTTCAGACAAAGACAACTATCCAGTCCCACCCATGGAACAGATATTGCAGATGGTTTCGGGTTCTAAGTTATTTTCGTTATTAGATGGATTCTCTGGCTACAATCAAGTGTTAGTAGCTGAAGAAGACATACTTAAGACTACATTCAGAACAAAATGGGGAACTTTTGCTTACAGAAGGATGCCCTTCGGACTCATTAACGCTGGAGCTACTTTCCAGAGGGCTATGGATATAGCTTTCCGTGGTTTAATTGGCCGTAGTGTTGTAGTGTATCTCGACGATGTAACGACATTTTCAAAGAAGAGAAAAGAACACACATTCCATTTAAAACAATTTTTCGAACGTTGTCGAAAATACGGCATCTCATTGAATCCAAGGAAATGTGTGTTTGTTGTTATATAAGGAAAGCTACTGGGTCACGTGGTTTCTAAAAAGGGGATCTCCATAGACCCAAAAAGGATCAAAGCTATTGAATAGATCCCCTTACCCCATAACAAAAAAGGGATGCAATCATTCATGGGGACAATAAATTTCGTGCGAAGGTTTGTGCCGGATTTCGCTCAAATTGTTAAACCTTTGCAGCAAATGGTGAAACAAAGTGTACAATTCAAGTGGACTGATGTAGAGAAGAATACATTCAGTAAAATAAAGACATCTATTGCTCATGCACCCTCTTTCAAAAGTCCAGATTTTGAGAAGGATTTTATTTTGTACACTTTCGCTTCTGACGATTCACTAGCAGCAGTGCTTACTCAGAAGGAAGATGGGGGAGATGAGTTCCCCATATCATTTATGAGCACTGGTCTGCAGGGGCCCGAATTGAATTACCCAACGGTAGATAAACAAGCTTATGCAGTCTTCAAAGCGGTAAAATAATTCAGGCCGTACATACTTAAGAACCAGACAAAGGTAATAGTTCCACACCCAGCTGTGAGGTTTCTTTTTGTACAAAAGGAATTATGAGAAAGAAGAGGTAACTAGGTAATAACTTTACAAGAATATGACCTTGAATTCAAACCAGCATGCATAGTTAAAGGACAATGCCTGTGCAAATTAATGGCTGAAGGTAAAAACAATGAAGAAAACGATTGGGAAAATGAAGTTGAATTACATATGATGGATGTATGTCCTCTTTTCATAGCTCCAGATTCTTGGTACCGAGACCTTGTTCATTACCTTCAGGAAGGATTGTTGCTAGAACATTGGAATTCTAAACAAAGAAGAGCGTTGCGCTTTAAATCAGCTGCATATCAGATCATTGATGGAATTTTATTCAGGAAGAATTATGATGGAGTACTTCTCAGATGCTTAGAGAAAGAAGACGCAAAAAAGGTCATAACAGAGTTACATGATGGGCCTGCTGGAGGCCATTTTTTCGAAGATACGACCGCCCACAAGATTCTTAGAGCTGAATACTATTGGCCCACGTTGTTCAAGGATGCTCATGCCCATGTTAGAAAATGTGATATCTTCCAGAGGTGTGGGGGAAGACAAGCCAAGGCAATAGGACCATTGAAGCCTGTGATGATAACGGAACCATTTGAGCAGTGGGGAATTGATATCATTGGAGAAATAAAACCAAATTATTCCTTGCAACACAAATATATTTTAACGACAACTGACTACTTCACCAGATGGGTCGAGGCCATTCCGCTACGTAAGGTCAATGAAGATGCAGTCATGGATTTCTTGCAAGACCATATTATGACCAGGTTTTGGCTTCCAATTTCCCTGGTTTTCGATAATGCTACTTATTTTTCTTCTATTAGATTAACTGCATTTGCTCATGAAAAAGGAATTAAGTTGCATTATTCTGCCAACTACTACCCCCAAGGGAATGGTTTGGCAGAATCTACAAACAAGAATCTGATTAGGATCTTAAAAAAGATTGTGATAGAAAACCAGAGAAGTTGGCATTTAGCACTACCGAACGCTCTTTGGGCTGATAGGGTTACACCCAAGAATTCCTTAGGTGTGTCACCATATAGCCTTGTTTATGGGAAAGTGGATATACTTCCTCCTAACATTATGCTACCATCTTCCATAATAGCCCAAGAGTCTAGAGGCACAGATGACGAAATCTTGCAAATTAGAATCTATAATCTTTTGAAGGCGAAAGAGTCTAGATCCAGGCCCAAAGAACGTTTTAAACAACAGCAAGAAGTAGTGAAAAGGTGGTTTGATAAGCACAAAGATGGAACAAAGGAATTTGAAGTGGGAGACCTGGTTCTTAAGTGGGATCACCCGCATGATGAGAAAGGGAATCACACAAAGTATCAATAGTTATGGGTAGGCCCTTTTCAGATTGCAGCAAAACTTGGCCCCTCAACCTACAAATTGCAAGATTTACAAGGGTGGGAAGAGAACTTACCAGTTAATGGTTTAGTTCTCAAACCTTATTTTTCCTGATTTTTGTTTTTGTTTTGTACATAAATAAATTGATTGCTTGGTTGTTTAAGTTTGATTTATTTTATTTTGGTTTGTTTTTAGTTAGATTTCGACTTATTTCAATAAAAGAAGCAAACTTTTGGTTGCATGGAGAGCAACAGAATTCTGGATTAATTAAAACCCTTGATTATAAGACAATGTACTATTGTTTTATCTGAAAGAATATCTTCTAGTTAGCAGTTTTCATGAATGGCTATGAACACATTGAAGTCCTACTTAATCCATGTAAAATAACTCAGGATCAAAAGTCTGGAATACTATTTCGAGGCTCCATCCATCTCACATTTTAAAATGTCCTAGGGGGTGACAGCAAAAGACCCATTGAAAGGAAGCAAGGTAAACAGTATATTATATATAAATAATCCCATGCCAAGAATTGAAAGCCAAAAGGTAAATAAGAGTCAAAAACTCCTAAGAAAGCAATATGTATCAAAACCAAGTACTGAATCATATGAGTCCAAAATTGCCAAAAGTTCCTCTCCGTCCGTGAGCTGAAAATTAAATACATCTCTCACACAAAAGGACACTATGGATAGAGGAGCTTGAATAAAAATTCAGAAAGAAAGACATGTAGGAGGAATCAAAAGAAAGGACAAAAGTCTAAAAGCACATAAAGTGTAAAATGGCATGGGAATGAGGAACAAATGAATATTTCTGTTTACCGTATGTTACAATCCTGTGGTGTCCAAGCTTGAAGCTACCTAAAGACAGAGGTAATAATGAAACTCATAATCCCGTCCTCAAAAGAGTTATCTTGACTTTGAAATCTTGGGTTCCATTTTCCCTAAATTGGACCATCATCAATGATTAAAAGTACATATATTTTCCATTTGGGAAATCCAGACATCTAGAAGAATTCAACATGTTGGTTTTATTACATAGCCTGTTACTTAAGGAAGAAATTGTCCAGAGATCTGGGTTCACCAGGTAGTCGTCAATTGTTGCAGTTGCAATGTTTTCCCAAATTTAAAAAAATATTTGGACCCTCCTTTTAATTTTTGTCTTGCTTAGATTTGTTGGGATTGCTAAACTTTGTTGTTCTTCTACTGCGAGTTTGATCTTTTGAGGTTGATGAAAGGAAAATTGTTGATCATTTTCGGAAGCTTGAATAACTATCTTTGTCTGTTGATGCTGTTGACTTGAACTTGAAGTTTGGGTTCGTGAATAATTTCGCTATCGGAGGTTTATTGAAGAGTGAATCGCGACCATAGTTCTCTATGTAGCCACCGTTACGGAAGCTGAACAATGAACAACCTGATAGATAGTTTTGATTGTCGCTGATTCCTTGGTTTATTGATCAACTGTTTAATCTGTGATGTTTTATTTAACACTATCGGAAGTCATTTAAGGTTTGTCTTGGATTGTAGTTATCTATGCAGCGACCATTTTGGAGGATCAGTAATGAACGTCCTGATGGATTAGGACTAATCCTCGCTGATACCGTGTTTTATTGTTGTTATTTTCGCTATCGAAAAGTTTTATGACTTCGATTGAAAGCTATAGCCTGATTGATTTCCGCCATTGCGACTCCTGAGCCAACTACACATCCGCCATATAACTTTTCCGCTCGTCAATGGTTTGTTATGGTTTTCGTCGATATGTTTTATGTTGTCGCAGAACTCTTAGGTTGTATGGCTTCCGCCGTTGCGGTTGCGCAATACACTATCGCTTCGGCATTTGAGTTGATTCATCTGCCGATATCTTAGTGACTCCGCTATCCGATGCGTGACTACGGCGGCACTTAGTGTTTTTCCTCACCGACATTGTAAAGACCAGAGTCTGTCCTTCGCTCACGATTACGGCTTCTTATTGAACTAATCATCCGATGCTTTATTATTTCCGCTCGCCGAAGTGGATTAACTGCCCGATGCTTCATGTTTTTGCTTCCGACTGTCAGTAGGGTTTTTCCCACCGTTTTGGTTGTGTTGTTACTCTATTTTGTTGGATGGTAGAGTTTTCCCATGGGTGCTGGTTGAGTCAAGGTTTTTTCTGAAGTGAAGAGTGCAGTTTGGGGGTTTGGTGTTTGAGAAGTGGCGGTTGCATTGTCTAGATTCATGCTTCTTTCACAGGGTTTCTAGTTAGTTCAGTTGTGTTTTGGTTTTAGATGAAGAATATTTTCTGTTGGGACTGTGGTTTTAGTGGGACAGCAGGCTTAGAAGTTTTCCGGACCCATCGTGCAGGATTTTCTTTGCCTTATCATTTTTCTTTTCATGCATTAATATTGTTTATATCTCATTTTACAGAATGCATGTATTAATACAGTTTGAGTTACTTTGTCAAAAGCTAAGTGATCTAAGAACTGGTTGTTCATGACAGGGTGATGGCTGCTACAGAGAAGATATGTCTAGAAGACTAAGCAAAAAAAATGAGGCAGCAGGGAAGGAAGAGAAAGAAAATGAAGAAGTAGAGAAGAAGAAATTAAAGGTTTGAGATCTCAGACAGATCGATAGCAGCAAAGGCCTAGGCTTGGGGAAGATTTCGTCAGTTACCAAGCTGGTCCTTTTTATAAAAGTGCTTTTAAATTTTAGTTTGAAATGTAACATTTGTATGAATCATGAGCACTCACAAAAGACAAAATTGTGAGATTAAACGGTTGGGGGAGCCCAAAGGTCACCGAGGGGCAGTCCAAGAGTTTGGCTTGTAGTATAAGTATAGGAGAGTTAGATAGAAGAAAGGACTTTTTCCCAGTTAGACTTGTGAGAACATGTTGTAAGAAGAACTATTTCCTTTTGCAATAGATAATTACAATTTTTCCTGTTGGGGAAAGCTTTGGTGGAATGTTCAAATGTTGTGCAATGGATGTTGTTGAAGGGGAACTATTTTGTTTTCAGCTTTTGTCCATTAACTGTGAGATCGTTCTAACTTGTTGAACCTATGTTCGTGTATGAATGCTCTCTAGTTTATTTTATGGAATTTCCACTATGAGTAATGAATGCTTTTCATAAACAATGAGCTATCTTGTTGTCCATCTATCTATTCATGTTTATGTGTTTTGAAATAAAGAACAACTACCTGTGATTTTTCTTAATGCATGAACAGTAATACATTACTCATTAAATGATAATCTCGCTCCCTAGGGACAGTTTAGTTAAGTTAGTTTTATTTTTCTTGTTGTGTGTGATTTAGATGCGAGAGAGTTAAGACGAGAGGTAAGAACCTGCGCATAACATTGTGACCGCTCCTCGTATTCTCTATCAATCTGCATTTTAGATAGGCATTTGCATCTCATACTTAAAACTAAAAAACTAAATAAGATACACGGTAAATCGGGCCGTAACCGGTAAAACCCTTTATTTTGGTTACTTGACCTATGGTAGCCGGACCGTAAACCAGACGGATTCCCCATACCAAACAGTAAATGGCTAGTCTGGAATGTTTACTGGGGAGAATCCCCTACTGTTGTCAACTATGATTTTCCAGGCCTTAATAAGTTCCTCCCCAGTGGATTTCATATCCCAGTTGGGGGGTCATCTCTCAGCTAAAATAATATAGGTTGGACAGAGACCTACGATTGGGTGGAATGTTGCACTCATGTAGCCATTTACTTGGAGAATTCAACTGAAAGATAAGTATTTATGTTGTTCTTCAATGCCCATTTTATTGTTTATGAATGCTTAATTTATTTATGTGGTGACTGGTTAATTGTGCATGGTGAATGAACTAAATTGTATAGATTGAATTTCTCAATGAAATGGTTGTTCATAGCTATCAGAGGTTACCTATGTGCATGGTTTATCTATTGTGGTGACTGTGATGGAAGGGCAGTTTTATCCATAAATTGCATTGGTAGACAAATGGTATGCTTATTGTGCTTGACTGGTTGCATTTGCATATATTTTCGAGTCTTGTAGAGTCATAACATGGGTGGAGAAAGCTTGCATGCCCACCATATTCACGCCTTGAAGTGATTGAGAGGTAGCATGCCCAAATTCATGTAACTGAAATCACCCAAGTAATTAAGGTTATGGTGGATTTTCCATGGCCGAATAGTCGATCCAATGCGTAAGGATGGAATAGAAATTTGGCTAAGTGTTGAAAAGGTGGTGGTTATCGATGTCGCAGTGCCGACTGTGAAATTTGGGAAATGGAACTATGTAGCAACATTGTGGTCATTTTCTGACTCCCGACGTTAGAATTGTTGAAGTCAGGAAGTCGGGAAGAATTTGTGCCAAATCTTGTTTTCAGTTCCGACTTTCGAGTCCCAACGTCGGAAACGTTAGAGTCAGAAAGTTGGGAGGAATTTGGTTGAAACTTATCCAAGTCTTTGACTTCCAATTCCTAACGTCGAGAACATCATATTCGGCAAATCAGGGGGATCTTGGTGTTTTGGGAACAATTGTGTTGTTTCGAGTTTCGACTCCCAATTGAAAAAGTTAGGACCGGTAGGAAAGTGTTAGGATCAGCAGGAAGTGTCCAAACCCGTGGATTTTGAAATTTGAAGCAGTTTATAACCATCGATGTTGATTTCAAGGATAATTAAGGAGTCAATTACCCAGATTAAGGTGCATATTAGTTCTATCCATAAAAATTCAATTGGTACAAGGTTAGCATCGATGGATTGGACAAAAATTGGAAGTCTTGTCATGTGCAATCTTTCCTTTGATTATCAGTTGGTCGGGGAAAATATGATAGAGTGGTATCAGACAATAAAGATTTGAAATCAAGTCCTTTTGGAGGATTCCTCGTTGCCTCAAAAGGCCATCGAGGTGATTGGGGACATTACATAGTGGTATCAAAGATTTAGTTGCAACACTGGGAATGTTTGGGCCAGGATCTACTATTCACAGATATAGAATCAAAAAATTTTGGTTGTGACGCTAGGACCGTTTGGATCAGAAACCCAGAACTATCGACATAGATAAAGGATGGTTAAGATTCGACAAAGATGGAAAATATTGTTGTCCCAACATCCATGAAAAAATACATGTATATTTCTTTTGATTGGTACCTTATGTACCTTATGTGTCATTTCATATATTACTAAGATGTTTAATAAATGTTTCCATGATGCACGGTGTTCACAATTTGCAGTTAGGAAAGTAGTAGCAAAAAGGGAAAGAAATCCAAAGGAAAATGGTAACTGTGAATCACGCCCAGGATCCCTATGAGTATGATGAAGGTGTTCTTGGAGAAAATATACAAGAAGAGAATTCAGGGACAAAATCCGATGGAAGGAGAGAGCAAATTTCTCCCTAGAATTTGGTTGAAACAATGAGGAGTTTGAATGTGAGGTTGACTAAGGCGCATGAAGAAAATAATCAAATCAATGTTGACACTTTGTAGAGCCTCATTGTTATTCAACAAAGGGATAATATTGGATCTAATACAAGCAACGTGGGACAGGAAAACGCAGAGAGTCGCTCCAGGAGTCACACTAGAATGAGGACTCCAAGTCCAAGAAAGAGTTACGTGACTAGGATGCATAGAGTATATTCGTCAAGATCTTCTTCAAGTAGGCCATGTGATTCCCAAAGCTCTCAGAGTATCCCAAGCATACATCCAGCAGGTCTATAAGAAGAAGGATCTCCAAAAGGATTTTGCAAGGAGAATTTTAGAAAGGCAACGTCTCCCACATTTGACAGAGAAACCAAGATAGGCCAAGAAGCAGAGGCATGGATTCTTGTAATGAAGAAATATTTATGGATTCATGAGTAGTCAGGAAATGAAAGGCCATAATTGATATCTTTAATCTCAATGGAGGATCTTCCATTTGGTGTGAGCACCTCATGCAAGTAAAGAGGATTAATGAAAGGAGGATTAGTAGGGAGAGATTTCAAAGGTATTTCAAAGAAAACTACCATTGCAACACTGGGAATGTTTGGTCCGGGATCTACAATTTGCAGATAGAGAATCATTTTTTTTTGGTTGCGACGCTAGAACCGTTTGGATAAGAAACCCATAACTACTGACATAGAGAAAGGATGGTTAATATTCGAAAAAGATGGAGAATAGTGTTGTCCCAACATGCATGAAAAAATTAACGTATATTTCTTTTGAACGGTACCTTGTGTGTCATTTCATATATTATTAATATGTCCAATAAATGTTTCTACAATGCACGGTGTTCACAGTTTGTAATTTGAAAAGTAGCAACAAAAAGGGAAATAATTCCAAAGGAAAATGGTAACCATGAATGACTCCCAAGATCCCTATGAGTATGATGAAGGTGTTCTTGGAGAAAATATGCAAGAAGAGAATGCAGGGACAAGATCCGATGGAAAAAGAGAGCAGATTACTTCCTAGAATTTGGTTGAAACAATTAGGAGTTTCAACGAGAGGCTGATTAAGGCTCAGGAAGAACATAATCAAATCAATGTTGCGATTTTGTAGAGCCTCATTGATATTCAACAAAGGGATAATCTAGGATCTAATCCAAGAATTGTCGGACAAGAAAACACACAGAGTCGCACTAGAAGGAGGACTCTAAGTCCAAGAAAGAGATATGTGACTAGGATGCGTAGAGTATATTCATCAAGATATTCTTCAAGAAGGTCATGTGATTATCAAGGTTCTTAGGGTATCCCAAGGCATACATCCAGTAGGTCTATAAGAAGAAGGGCCTTCAAAATGATTTTGCAAGGAGAATTTAGGAAGGCAACGCCTCCCACATTTGACTAAGAAACTAAGATTGGACAAGAAGCAGAGGCATGGCTTCTTGTGATAAAGAAATATTTATGGATTCATGAGTAATCATGAAATGAAATCTATCTATAATCTCAATGGACGATATTCCATTTGGTGTGAGCATCTCATGCAAGTAAGCAGGATTAAGGAAAGAAGGATTAGCTAGGAGAGGTTTCAAAGGTATTTCCAAGAAAAATACCTATCTTCTAGGTACTATGATAGCAAGAGAAGGGAGCTCCATGGGTTAAAACTGGGGCAGAAGTCTATGGACGAACATGTTGTCCATTTTTTGGAGCTACTGAGTTATGTATACTACATTAAGGATGAAAGAGTAAAGATCCAAAGCTTCCTCGAAAGTTTGCCTCAAAATTTCACAGACATGAATGAGTTTGTTAATCCACCAAATGAAGCCATTAGAATGGCAATGATTTGCTATGAACAAAGCAAAGGAAAATGGAAAGTTAACCCAACATGGAAAGGAAAGCCAAAGGGAAGCATTGAACAAAGGAAAAGTGGATTAAAACCTTCATTTAAAAACCATCAAAGGAATTTCCAACAAGGACAACAAGCTCAAAATGGAACCATACAAGTAGTAGCAGCAGAAAAATGGCCACTTAGGTGTTGAGGATTTGGAGGAAACCACGTGCTTAAGGAATGCTCGCTTCGAAGAGAGAACCCTCGAAGTCTACACAAACTAGAAGAAGGAATTACAGTAGAGGATATGGCAAGGGAAAATTCTCATATTTATGAAGTGCTAGATAACCATCAGGAAGATCATTGATAAGAGGTGGTGGAAGTTGAAGGTAATATTGCTAGGCAATCTATTTATGTTTTGATTAATGTAGGATCTACTCATAGTTATGTTACTCCAAAAGTGGTTGAAATTTGTTCTCTTAAAAGGATGAAGCACAATAAGTCTTGGTTAGTTTAATTATCCACAGGAAAAAAAAGAAAGGTAAGTGAAGTGGTGATGGAGTGACCCGTAGAATTGAATGGGCTCTTCACAAAAGTAGATTTGAATTAAATTATGCCTATCTTTCCCTGGGCCGAATAGGTGCCAAACATTCATATGTGGCTCGTCTCGAGCCACTCGATGCTATTATTCCATTTCTTGACTTGTACTGACTTTACTTTGAAAATCTTGCAAGAATTTCACTACTTTATGTGCCTCCTATCGCACATCTTCCTATGTTTTCTTCAACTGATCCACAAGGTCGGAACTGACATGTTTCGACATTACTATTTCTATTGATTCTGCTGCTTCAAGAACCTTCTGATGTACAAGCTGAATAATTCCTGTAACTCTTCCAGCTTCATCCTGCAACTCTTCAACTTTATCTTCCCATTGATGTTGTTCAGTGTGCAGCACTGTAACCTGCTGCTATAATTTTTTTCATTTCTATCGCCTTAGTCATTTTTTCTACCAAGTGTACTTTTTCATCGCATTCTCCATTTGGTTCATATCTTCCTCGATTGTGCGCAACTCCTCTGCGAGTTTCTCTAATTATGTGTCATCTATCAATGCTTACCAAGCCTAAGAGACTTGGTCGACAACCTTAGAACATAGTGCTTCTGCCTCTTTGATTCTCTTCACATCTTGAGTTGTTGCTTGCCGTCGCTCCTCCAACACCTCTAGGGGTGTGCTTGGTCTTATCTACTCTTCTAGCTCTATAAATTTCTTTTGAATGTCTTATACTATCTCACAAAGTTGAGTGACCTTGGCTTCTAGAACCATTTCCTCTGTTATGCCTTTGTACATAAAATTTGTACATGCAAGGGATACATTCTTGTCGAGCCTATGCCTATTTTCTTCCCATGTCTTTGTCTTCTTCTCAGCCTCTTGTATTTCCTGCTTCATCTTATTAACACTTTGATTTGCGTCTTTCACCTGCTTAATCAAGGCACCTTCTCTTACTTTCATTTCCATGACTTCGGCATTCTACATCACATATACTTCATCCATTTGCATCAACGAAAAATATATTGTTATTTGGCCTATACTTTTGGCTACATCTTTGAATTCTGGGGTTCCCAAATCAAGCACTTCTCCTGACACTTTCGTTCTGATCGGTGGAACCAACACTGGTATTTCAGTTGGTCGCTCTTTGAAAGTTCCAGGTATATCCTGCGACTCAGCTTTTGGGGGTACATAATCTACTGCAACTTTAACTTCTTTGACAAATTTATATAACACTTTGAGCAGATCAATAACAATACTTGTAAGCTTCGTCTGTCGATCCTCTATTGTCTTGAAGCTTGTCTGCGCAACTTCTGTTATTACTTCAGTCACAAGTACCAAATATTCACCATCAAGGCTTATAGTATTTGCAGTTTTATCAGCCTTTTCTCTTTTTCTTTCATTTTGGCTCTTCCTGCTCCATATCATCCTCTTTCTTTTTCGTTTCTACAACTGGGTATGTCAGAGTTGAATTCGACCTGCTTTGAGTTGGGTTGAGATCTACTTCCTGGTTTTCTTTCTCATTTCCATCATTTGGCGATGGTGGGCTGTCTTGTTGTAGGTCTTCTTCTATCTCTAATTAGTATTCTAGAAGAGGAATTCGGCATTGTTTCAGCCATTCGATAACAATGGCTTCAACTTCTTCTTCAGTTAGTAAAAATTGTGTCGCCAACCATTGGTGATGTGAGTCCTGTCGCGACTATATCTTGACATGATGTGCGCTAATATCGAATTTGATAATTTAACGAAACCGTTGAATGATTTAATGGTTTCGTTCGTAATTCTATGATGGTCCTTTATCCGATTCCTCAGGGCCTCTCCATGCATAAAGAATTCAATATTATTTTCTTTATGCCTCGCCTTTTTATCCTTGTCGAACCAAAGGTTCTGGTATCGAGCTCCTCTACATGGAACTCACAGATCTACCCCTTGGTAGTTCGATGGGTTGGACCATGTGATGAATGAAATTAAAATCAACAACCAAGAGGAGTGGAGTGTCTTACAATCCTCCTGTGACTGAACAACATCTTGCGGCAATTCATTTAGCACGATGACCAATTGATTTGAACTCCCTCCACACAAAGTTCAGCTATTGCAACGGTACATGCAATACACTAGTTTGGTCGTATCTTGCACAACAATTTAGAATCTAGTTCCTTCATAGAAAAGCGAATGATATGGTCATTAATCAAGGATATTGGGAATCCTATGTTATCTCTCATCGCATCATATTTTCCTTCATCCTTGCAGATATCGGAGCTTCCTAGTCTTTCCTTAAAAAGGGCACTGGATATATTCCTGCTACTGGTAGGCCTGTAATGACTACAATGAGATCGACATCCACAGATATTGGTTTATCGAGCCATAGGTAACCACCATGAAAAAATACTAGTAATTGCTTGACACATGTATTTATTTATGCACTTTGGCCAAAATGTGGCATATACAACAATGATAGTATTCCTAACTAGTCAAGTCCTTTATCCCATTCCATTGGAATCAAATGATTTGGCCAATCTGGTGTATCCTGCATAGTGAGCATGTAGTTATCACGATCCAAATATTTTTGTTTCTTGGTGTCGTGGTCAGTGAAGGATAGCTTCTATAGGTTCAGAAAAATATCCTTCAACACCTTAACTCCTTTTGGTGCCAATGGTGCAATTAATAAAGCCATTGAATTCTTTGGAATTCTAACCTTCGGCGCATCAGAGCATCTTAGAGGAATGTATGGCAGTAACAAGTTTCTGGTTTCATAGTCTTCATCTTCCTAATAGGATGGTGTTGATGTTTCCATTGTTTTTCCTTTCCTCTTCCTATTTCCAGAGCGCTTCTCCCATGTATTTCTAGACGGACCTGGTCTGTCCACATGTCATTTTCCTGAAGGCCTATCAGGAACTAGCTCAACAACTGGAGTGGTATGCTTAGTAATTGGTGGAACCTCTGCCTGTGGTGGAATATATCCAACAGTATCTTCAATGACTATTGTAGGTGATTCATTCACAAGTGCAAATTCAACAGTTGTACTTGTGTTGGAAATGGAAATGACCATGCTTTGAACAATTTTCTTCAACTCTTGAAGTTGGAGACAACAATCACTCTTCTCTCATGCAAACACAATGAAATGAATTTGGGTGTGAAGGTTGATAGTATGCAACAATTGTCCACGGTCGTGATTCACATGCACGGGAAATTAATAGAAATGAATCTGTCCCTTCAGTCACATAGGTGTGTCGTCTGAATAATTAAGGAAACTCTATGCATGCCATCGATTAGCTGTCACATCAAATGGTATTTATTGCCATAAAGACAAATGTGACCAAAAATCTCTTTGCCAAATTCTCTCTGACTTTTGAAATTAATGACATCTGGTTTTCATATCTATGATTCCCATATTTATTGTGACGGTTTCGCACTCCTTGCGACTTGTTTTATGCCTTTGACAAAGTCCCTTTCTTGCAACATTGTCGCACTCCCTGTGACCTATTTCTTGCCTTCAACAGAGTCCTTTTCTTGCGATAGACTAAGTGTCTTCACCCTGAATTTCTGGTCTTCACCAGATGTCAAGTCTGTGCAACTTCACTTTCTTCTTCGACAGACTCGGAGTCTGAAACAATTTTTTTCCTCTTTCTTTCTTTTATCTCTTTTTTTTAATGCCACCAAGTCACTACTATCATGATATAGATTTAGTCGACTTCCATTCAACAATCCTTTGACTTATGTTCCATCTAAGTTTTGCAATTTCACTACTCTTCCATCAATGATCATCTTGACGATATACGATCCTAACCAATGTGTTTTCAACTTTCCTTGATGCTTGAAATTTTTTCTATCATACATAAAAACAAGTCCTCCGACCTGAAACTGCGTGTTCTTAATGTGTCGATCATGCCATACTTTTTGTCTTTGCTTTTCAAAATTTTGATGAAATCCTGTGACAAAACGTTCTTCTTTCAGTTGCACAAGTTGTGACAATATTTCTTCAACAACATCGGCATCTGTCATTTATGTGACCGCAACAATTATTAAGATCGGGACAATATACTCCATAGGCATCACAACTTCCTATCCATACACCAACCAAAATGGAGTGTGGCATGTCAACTTCTTACAAGTCGTGCGATATTCCCATAATACTGCGGAAATTTTCTAATCGCAGTCATCTCTTTGAACGTTGCAAATATTTGTCAATGCATTCTCCAAAATTTTGTTAAAGGATTTGATGACTCCATTTGCTTGAGGGTCATAAGGTGTTGTCCTTATATGATGAATCTAGAATTCCTCCATGAGTTCTACAATCAACTGGTTGACAAAGTGCGTACCTTGATGAATCTAGCATGCACTAGTACATTTTCCTGTCATATTGATATGACCCAAAAAATCAATGACCCATTTATCAAATTCCTGTAGTATTACCTGTGGTACCAAAGGCATTCCATCCCGTCGTGATGACTTTCCAGTTCTTTGGAAGACATCATAGCTGCAATAATAATCTTGGGCATCGACATGCATGGTGGGCCACCATAATCATGCTTACAAAATCTTGTGCATTGTATCTATTCCTACGCAGTGACCTCCTGCAACACCAACATATGATTCATTTAATATCAATGGCCGCTCATGCTCCAAGAAGCAGCGATGAAGAATCTCATGAGGACCCATCTTATACAATTGTCTAGAGATCAACTGGAAATCCGTAGGGCGCACACCAAAATGTTTCTTCTATGCAATGGTGAACTCAGGTGGCATATAACCTACACTCAAAAATTGTATGATATCTCTATAATGATCATAAAAAATGGTTATCCCAAATAGGTTCGCACAAGGGAGATTATCGTCCAGGTTATTAGGCTCTTCACCACTTTCTATCCTTGAAATATGTTCTAGTCCCAATTTCAATCGACCGAATTTAATAATTATTTCAAAATCAAATTCTCGGGAGAGGAGAAGCCATCGACATATCTTCCCCCCCCACCAAACACTGGCTTATTGACCAGGTATTTCAATGTGGAATGGTCAGTGTACATCTTAAAATGTTCACCCAGCAAATAATGTTTAAATTTCTACAGCGCATATACCATCGTTAAACCTTCTCTTTCCCTCATGGTATATTTTTTCTCTGCAGTTGATAACTTCTTGCTAGGGAAGGCAATGGGATGATCGATCAATCCTTCACCAGGCTGCATCAATATCACACCGAGCACAACAGATGATGCATCGACATGAACATGAAAATCCTTTTTCTAGTTTGGAAATACAAGTATTGGCACAATAGCCATCATGTTTTTCAGCGTGTCCAGACTCTATTGACAGCTCTCTGTCCATTGAAACTTAGCATCTTTTTTCAAAATCTTTTCCATCAGAGCAGTCACCTTCGCATGTCCTTTGATAAATTTTATGTAGTCTCCAGTGTGTCCTAGTGTTGCTCTGAACTATTTAACTATAGTAGGTGGTGGTAGGTCGAGAATGATCACAAATTTAGCCGGGTCGACCGAAATTCCATCGCGACAAACCACATGGCCCAACAGATCTCCAAACGAGGCTCAAAAGATACATTTCTTCAAATTTAGTGAAATTTGGTACTGGAGACAACGCTCCAACATCATTCTAAGGCTCTCAATATGGCATTTTATGAGCCCAAATACTATCCAATCATCGAAGTAGACTTCAAGAAATTTGTGTATAAAATCTTTAAAGGTAGCTACTATAATTCTGGAAAAAATCGCAGGAGCATTCTTAAGTCCAAAGGGCATTACCGTATATTGGAAACATCCCCACTTTGTTACAAAGGTAGTCGTGTGTCGGTCTTCCTTTGCAATCTCGATATGATGATAACCATAAAATCCATCAATGATCGAGTACATTTATTGCCCTCTGACACTCTTTAGTACTTCATCTGTAAATGGAGTAGAAAACGAGTCATCTAAGCAAGCATCATTCAACTTTCTCAGGTCGACACAAATTCTTACTTCGCCTGAGGTATTTTTGTCTTGGACTACTATCGGAATAATCCATTCCGATTCCTTGACAGGTTCTATAACACCTACCTCTAGCATTCAGTCCAATTCAGCCTTGACCTTTTCTTTGTATTGCGGATTTAATCAGTATGGTCGTGTTGCAGCTGCAACTATTTTCCCCAAAACATTTTAATTTTAGGGCCCCCCCTTATCTTTTTAGTATTTAGAAGGCTTAAGGAATCTCATGACTTCACCAAAATTTTGCCCATGGCTTGAATTTTGAAAAAATTTGAAGTTTTGTTTGCTTACATCGGATGCACAGTTGACTACTTTTCTGATAAATCGGGTGTGTAAGTGACTAGCTAGCTGATGTTTCCATTGGGAGCGTTCCAAGGTCTTTCTCCAATATATTGGATGTCATTTCTCCTTTTGTATCAAAATTTGTTTGTCGATCTACCGAAATATTAGTCTAAAGCAATTTTGATGAACCGGGTCTCCATTCGTTTGTTGTATTTCGATATTCGATTAAGTTTGGGATTCCCGCTGTATCGGTTGTGTCCTATGGAGTGAATCGGAAGCTTAGTTATTTTGCTGGCCAACGTTGCAGAGGCTCAGTACCAAATCCATCCAAAATTTTCCCATATTTTTCACCAATACCGATGCTTGGTAGTTGATAGACCTCCCGATGTATGGTTTTAGACGTTTCGGTGTTCTTCATCCGATATCCCGCATATGATCTACCAAATCTTTCCGACGTTTTGCGTCGGCTTACGAGTTCCTGTCTGATGCTGACTTAACGCTTTTCTTTCCCGCCCATTTAACCTCTCCCTCTCACGGTCGAGCTTATAAGGCCATAAACTTTGTTTTTTTCGGTCATTGTTTGTTTCCCATTTGGAACCGTGCAGCTGTCGATTGTCTGAACGATTCGTGTATCGGTGAAGGTCATTTCCGTCCAGGTCATTCATGGATTTTTTTATTGGCAGGATCTACCTTAAACCTTTATGCTCAGCATCGTTTTTTTCCATAATTTTGTTTAGGGTTAAGGTATTGGTTATCTCACGGGGTTTTGCGGTGGTCATGTTCTTTTCTAGGGTTTGCCTTGTCTGTTTTGTGAGCGCCATTTCACTCAGCCGGCTTATTTTTCTCGCCAGTTTTGGTTGTGGTCATTGTTTTAGCTGGCCATGAGTGCCTCTTTGACAGTTGTTTGGAAAATAAGGGCAGGGTGTAGACGAGCGTTTCGCCATCTGCGCCGCTCCCTTCTTTCTTGTACCATTTTAAATTGCGAGCTGCGCAACCATTGTTTGAGCAATGGTAGGTTTCCATTGGATGTAGGGGGAGTTTTCAGTTGTATAGAGGGGGTTTTGGGGTTTTAGCGATCTGCGGTTTTCAAGGATTTTCCCTCAGTCGAGATTTCTTCCCGTAGACACAAGGGTGTTGTGAGGATATAGAGTTTGCCCAAGCGAAAGTTTTTCGCAGATTCGGGGCAGATAGGTTTTGCAAGTTTCTTGTTTTTTAAAAGCTTCACATACAAAGGGATCATTGGTTTTGATAAGAGAAAATTATTCAGCATGCATATTGACGAGATGGTATTGTTCTAGTTATTTTTGTTGTTGCTTTCAATACACAGCTTTCTATGAGTAAGTGGACTAAAGCCATTTTGCATGATCAATACAGGCTAATCATCAGCACAACAATATGCCGCAAAAGCAGAAAAAGAAGGTCCAAGCAACCGAGGAGGAACCAGAAGTAGAGCTAATAATTAGAGTTGAGGTTATTTATGAAGACACTAAAGCCTTTACTGGAATTGATCCGGAGTATAAATAGGGAGAGATATACAGAATGATCTCAAACCAGAGTGTTCCAGAGGCTGGGTTCGAAGATCTGCCTATCTATGCCAATATCGAGAGATCAACCATTATGCAGGTGGCTACCAGACCTGAACTTTTCCCCTGTTCAGAGGTGATAGGATGGATTCTTCCAAGAGAATATGTAACGAGGATGATACTGGCCAATACCTAGGGGGATGGTTATGTTGCATATAGCCCAACTTATGTATCCATTGCTTATAAGTTTCCAACACCACAAACCTATTTGATTGAGAGTTGGTTCAAAGATCTCAACCTAGATATGGTGGAAACAGATAAAAAATGATGATTCCTGGTAAAAACTTCCGTACGAGGCCTTCAGGAGAGTATGAAACATCAACCCTCCGCACTCCATAAAAGTTAATTGCATTGATGTTAAACATAATTTTCGGGAGGGCTAATGGAAAAAACTTTAAAATAGGTTGGGTACCAGTGATATTTTTTGTGGCCACCCAAGGTAAATCTTTAATTGGGAAAATATAGTGTCCAACAACTTACTAGCTTGTATAAGTGCAACATTGGGAGGAGTGTCCCAAAAGAAGACATAATTTTATATGAGTTCAATATTGATTCATTGTATTTTATGTACTCAGCCTTTCCCAGCATTGAAGTGCCAATGGGATAAAGACCGCCCCCCTGTGTATGCTGCCTATCAATTATTCTGGGCTCACAAATATTATAGCCATTACAAGGATATTTGTGAGAATTTCATTATGCCATTGTATACATTGATTTTCTTGGTTGAATGTAATTGTATGTCAGAGGAAGCTATGAAAGTTGTGCAAAATAACAGGAACTATTATTTTACAGAAGAAGGTTTGTATTTAAGAATTTATGGTGGTTCAAGGGCTCCTTCCCTTCTACCTAGGTGTGCTACATACTATGTGATCCATAAAGAGGTTGTGAGACAGTTGTACATTGACGAAGTGGGAAATTTCTTATTTGATTAGAAGAAGGCAGTGTATCCTGCAGTCCCCTTTTTTATAGGGAGTTACAAATTTTCCAAGGAAAAAACTGCAGCGGAATTAGTTAAGGAACTAGAGTATTTTCACTTCAGTGAAATGATTTTCCATAGAAATGACTTTGAGGATAAAGTTGTTGATTGTTGCACAGTAGTTGGAGTGCATTTTGAGTATACATATTTCTGGGATAAAGATGAAGAGGTCTTCCGGAATGCTCAGAACATGAGAGCTTTGAGAAAGAGGTTCAAACAAAAGATAACTACTATTTGCAGAAAGGGGAAGGTTGCTGAGCAACTTAAAAGGAAAGGAGAAGAAGCAGTAAAGAAAAGGCAAGAAGAAGCTCACAGGTTAGCACAGGAAGCAGAGGACTAGTTGCAATCCAAAGAAGAAGAAAAGAGAAAGACAGGTGAAGAAGCAGAGAAGAAAAAAGAAGAAGAGGTCCATAAAAAGCTGAAGGAAAGTGAGAAGTTAACATTAGAAGCAAATTATAAAGAGAAGGAGGATATAGAAAAAGCAGCCGAGGAGTTACAAAAGGAACTAGAGGAACAAAACTATGCAAGTCAAGAGAAAACTCAGCCTTGTGGTGATCCAATAGGACCATATGTTCCCTCCAGTAGCATAGTGAGAGGAGATCCATTGTCAATATCAGGAATTGAGTTGATTCCTTTTATTCCCACTAAAGAATATGAAGTGCCTGATTTAAATACTATTTTCTATGGCAAGGTCAAAAAGAGGATTGTTAAAAGAAAAGAGAAAAAGGTGAACACTGGAGGTAAGACGGGAGTGACGGTGACAGATAAAGTAGTGGTTCACGGTACCGACAAAGATCCATGATTAATGGAAAAGGTTGGTGTAGCCACAGCCCTAGCTAATGAAGATAATGTGGATATAATAATGACGGATCTCGAGCAGTCCTAGAAGAAGGTCACACAGTTGAAAGAGACCTTAAAAAAGGAGAGAAACGAAAGTCAGAATTTGAAGAGAAAATATGAAGATATGATTAGTGAAATTGAGGTATCAAAGGCAGAGTGCCAGACTCTACAATCAGATAAAGATGCTTTGGTGTTATCCACAATCAATATAGAAAAGGAGTTTAAGGCCATCTTGGTATATTTTAGGAAACTCCAGTAGAGACATCAGTTTTTGGAGGCAAAAAGAGATAATAGGAAATTGTCAATTGAAGAGTTGAATCAAGAGAAGGGACAGTTAGAGGATAAGGTGGAAGAATTGGAAATGCAAAAGAATACTGCAGAGGGGAAAGCTAAGCTGTATGAGACTCATGTAGTAGCCTTGGAAAATCAGAAAACTTCACTAGAAGTCTCATTAAAGACAGCCATGGAGTAGAAAGCAGATATTGAACCTTTGAAGAAACATGCCCTTACATCGAGGAATAAGATTTCATCAAATGTAGCTTTAGATGGCGGAAGAGAGGTTAAAGGTTCAACAGATAGGAATAAGATTGGAGGAAATTATAAATTCAGCTTCCTATTTCTTAGACAGGACACAGGATATCCTGAAGGCCCTATAGGGATGAATGAGATGGTTAGAAACAAATAAGGAACCTCCCACAGATATGCCCATTAAAGACTTAGAGACAATAAAGCTGGACTATGATTTGATCAAATTTGCAAGTAAAGGAGCATAAGAACTAGTAAAGACAATTAGGAGGATGAAGAGTGCTTGTGCAGAATTCTATAGGAAAGTTCTCCTAACTTATAATCAGTGTCAAACCTCTGCTAAAAGGAAGTTAGAAGAGCTGCCTGATCATGAAATGTTTTTGAAGTAATTGCAGGAATGATGGCAGGGGGATGAGCAGGCTATTCAGCTAGTTAAGGGATTGGATGAGAAAGTGCTCAAAACTGCAATACTGCAGGCAGTAGTTAGCAATCACTTATTGGAAGACCAGCTTCACCTGATTCCGACCAGAATGGTGAATATAAAGTCTCAAGCTGCTAAACATGAGATTACTATCATATTTCTAGAACCTTCTGGTTTTGAACACATAGCAACATATGTAAATGCGTGGAAGAAATTTATGAATGAGCAAGCTGGGCCATCCTAGTCAGACTATTTCAAATGATTGATTAATTATGTAATATATTGTATTTATCTTTTTCTGAGTCCATACGCTAGAAGACAAAATTTTGTAAATGGAGGGCTAGGGGAAGCCCAAAAGGAAAAGAGGGCAGTTCAAGAGCTTTTGTTTTTTGTATAAAAAGAGGAGAATTAGATGTAAAAAGGGACCTGTTTTCAGGCTATCTTTGTGCAATGTTATTGTAAGAAGAACTATTTCATCTTATAATAAAGGGTTTATATTTTCGTTTGGAGAAAGCGTTGTGGAGTTTCAAATGCTTGCCATATACTGGTTGACTGTGAACTACTTCTGTTTCAGCTTGTTTCTATGAACTGTGAGATCGTTCCAACGCACGAATTATTTCATGTTGTGAATGTTTTCCTGTTTATTTATGTGAAATTTCTACATCATATCTGAGTAATGAATGTTTTAATTGACAATGAGTTATCTCTTTGGTTATCTGTCTACTTATATTCGTGTATTTTGAAATATGAACAGCTATCTGTAGTATTCTAAATGCATGTTATACAGTACATTACTCATTATTAATTACAGTATTGCTCCCTAGGGATATGCTAGATAGATTTAGTTAGCACTAGTATAATTTGTTTTCCTGTTTATGATTTAGAAGCAAAAGAGGTAAGATGAGAGGTAAGAACCTACACATCACATTGTGACACTCTTTGTTATCTCTATCAACTACACTTAGTTAGGCACTTGCATATCATACATAAACATAAAACTAAAAAAATACACGGTGGACTGGGCTGCAACCGGTAAAGCAATCTTTAACCGTTACTTGACCCACGGTAGCCGGACCATAAACCGGACGGATTCCCCTTACCAAACAATAAATGAGCTAATTGGGAAAGCTTGTTGGGGAGAATCCCTACTGTTGTTACCTGCGATTTTCCAGGCCTCAACATGTCGCTGCTTAACCAATTTTGCGTCGAACCTCAAAGGTAATTTCATTTCGCCGAGATCTCCGACTATTCCCTTCATTTATGAAAATCTGGTAGGGAATAGATCATGAAATTCATGCAATAAATCAGTAACCTTTCCTATATTATTGTGAGAATTTTGATTTACAGCATGATCTAGGAGCCCAAGAGACTTTCACAAATCGAATTACTTGCAAAAACCAACAAAAAAGCATGAAGGGGGAATAATTTTACATACACAGTGTGAACAGAAATTGGATATTATTTGACTGTCTAACATGTGAATATGTTAAGAATAGATTACATTACATATGGTTCAATTTGAGAGGCTTCAGAAGCCAAATCTGAGTGTACATGTGAAAATGGCCAAATTGGCCTCAATCCCCCTAGGTGGGCCAAACTATCTCCAACTCAACCCCAAATGGTCACGAATGGTGGTGTGGAGGTGGTTGAAGTGTATTGTAGCATTGATGACTCCTTGGCAAGTGTGGGTGTGCAAAATAAGGTGAGTGGGAGGCTCAAGGTGGGAATTAAATGCTCCAACAGTCTAAAAATGGGCTAAAAACACCCTTGTCTCTCCTAGTCAACCACAATTCCTTAAAACAAGGAATGGGAGCTCACTGTAGGTGTGAAAGTATCAAAATATCTGGTTATTGTACTATATTATCTTCCCTAAGTCCAAACCATAGTATATTACTACATAAATGCAACTAAAATTGAATAAGGCTTTATGCTAAGGTACTAAGTGGTGGATTATTGTTCTAACACCCCCCCTTAACCAAAACTTAGTACAACTCATCAAAATTTTATTGGAGGCCTTGGAAACAAAGGCATACAAGCAAAAAATTACTTGTCCATGTAAAAATGAGGAAAAGAGGAAAACCTCATGGGACAAAACCTCCCCTAAAAAATGGACATGGGGCTGAAAACCTGCCAAAAATAGCAGCAACCACCATCCATCACTCACTCCAATGAAATATCTCAAGTAAGTGAAGGTCTTCTCAGTAAAACTCTTGGTGAATATGTCGACAATTTGCTCGGTGGATGGGCAATACTGCAAGGAAATCACTCTGTCATGCACTAAGCCCCGAATGTAGTGCATATGGATCTCTATGTACTTTGTTCTCTACCTCTGAACTGGATCAATAGATATCATGATGGAAATTTGATTATCCAACCAAATGTTAGTAGGAGAATCAAATGCAACACCAAACTCTTGAAGAATTCCTTGCAACCAAACACACTGTGTGGCTGCATTCACTGCTCCCCTGTATTCGGCCTCTACTGAAGAAAGAGAAATTGTGTATTTTTTATTACTAGACCAAAAAATAAGACCTTAATCAAGAATGAAAACAAAACCTGAAGTGGAATTTCTATCAGTGGGATCTCCATCCCAATCCGAATCAGAAAAATCCAACTAGTTCAAGTGAAGAACTAGCTACATAGTGTACCCCAAAACTCTTTGTTCCTTGGACATATTAGAGGATTTTTTTTCTGCCTTCCAATGGAGCTCATGTGGTTATTGCATATACCTTGCTACAACACTAACATCATAAGACAAATCAGGTATGGTATGTGTAAGCTACAACAAACTACCAACTAGCTTATGTTGGATACATTTACCACCATACACACTCTTTTTGGTCAAATTGGCCTAGTTAAACCACTATCCTAAGTATAATTGACATTAATTGACATCAGTGGAGCATTAATTGACATCATCCAGTCACACCCATGCCTACCTTCAGTCAAGGAGGCTAACTTAGCCTTCTCCTACATTCGGGGAGGCTAACTGGAGCGCTCCGGGGGTGATCTGAGTGATATTAATGCACCTAATTGCTAACTGGTGGTTACAATCAGTTAAACAGCTCAGTGAAGGCACCTCCATTCATTTAATTGATTATTTAATGATTAATTAATGAACTGGAGTCAACAGGGGCACCTCCACCAACTTCTGATGTTCAGTTCAGCTTCAGTTAACCTTATCGGGGTTCATTGAAGTCATTGAAGCGCTAGCACTTGATGGTTGGCTTTCTATGACATGTGTCTGATCTCTTTCAGTTGAGACTCAGTCATTTATTGCACTCCAACTTCAGTTAGGGTTTAGGTGAGTCAATTAGGGTTTTGATTAGTGGTTAACTGAGTGTGAACCATGGCTTACTGTCAGTTAAGCTAGACTCACTCATTCAATTTGAATGACCTCCTTGAGGATTCGAATTGCTCATTCATTCATGCCTGTAGCATGACATTGTAATTGTAATCATTCATTCTTTATGTGAATACAAAGAGGCTACTATTCATGTAGTCCGATTACACCGTTTCATGAGTTATTTGTTGATTAATCTTTGATGAGATTGACGATTTTTCCTAGATCAATATACAAGATTAATATGGTATCAGAGCATACGGCGGGACGAAGCTCTATCTCTCAAAAACAAGCTTTTTGACAGATTTCTGCATGAAATTTGAGCAATAGCTCAAAAATCCAGCACTACACCAAAAGCCAAGGCTTACCACTTAATACCTCAAGTAAAGAACTTGTTGATCAAGCTTGCTTGATTGACTATGTTGGGTGTGATGAAAGCTTAAAATGTGCAGGCTGTCCGACCTTACATTGCCCTTTTTGTTTTGATTTTCAGGTTTCTACAGATGAAGCATTCGCTCCAGCACATCCAGATGGCCTCCTTAGTAGATCTCTTGACTCCATATAATTTCCACTCATGGAAAGGTGATATGGAGATTCAGCTGCGCTCTAGAGGACTTTTTAGAGTCACCATGGACACTGAAGATGAACCTGGATCTGCCATAGAAAAATCAAGATTCTTGAACAAGAAGGATGAAGCCTTTCGTTTCTTGTGCCTCTCTATTTCCTGAGACCTTCTCTTCCATCTTGCGGGATTGAAGACTCCAAAAGAAATATGGGACAAATTGGAGACTCTATACGGAAAGCATGATGACTTGAGGGTTTACCAGCTCGAAAATGAACTCATGTCTCTCCAACCCTCCAACTTCGAGACTCTGAATGATTTCTTCACAAAGTTCAAGCATACTGTTTTACTCTTGAAGCAATGCAAAGTGTAGAAGGAGGATGATCATCTCATCCTTGCGATACTCTCCAAACTTGGGGCTGATTATTCAATTTTTGTTTCTACATTCAGTGTGGGGAAGCTCACAACCCCTGGATGGAAGATGCCTACACTCAATGCCTTAATTGAGTCCCTAACATGTGAACATGACAAGCTTGTCCAGATGGGGATCATCAGATCTTCCCGTGATCAAGCCCTACATGTCTCGAGACCCAAAGACCTAAAGGGTAAAGGAAAGCAGTAGAAGAATCAAAAGACTAAATTTGATGCTCCTAAACCTAGAGTTGAAAATCAGCAGCATGATGAGTCTTCCGGTGTCGGAGACATTTACCATCATACCCACTCTTTTTAGTCAAATTGGCCTAGTTAAACCACTATCCTAAGTATAGTTGACATTAATTGACATCAGTGGAGCATTAATTGCCATCATCTAGTCACACCCACGCCTACCTACAGTCAAGGAGGCTAACTTAGCCTTCTCCTACAGTCAAGGAGGCTAACTGGAGCACTCCAGGGGTGATCTGAGTGATATTAATGCACCTAATTGCTAACTGGTGGTTACAATCAGTTCAACCAGTCAGTTAAGGCGCCTCCTCTCATTAAATATATTATTTAATGATTATTTATTATTATTTAATGATCTGGAGTCAACAGGACGCCTCCACCAACTTCTGATGGTCAATTTAGCTTCAGTTAACCTCATCGTGGTTCATTGAAGTCATGGAGCACTAGCACTTGATGGTTGGCTTGCTATGACATGTGTTTGATCTCCTTCAGTTGAGATTCACTCATTTATTGCACTCCGACTTCAGTTAGGGTTTGGTGAGTTAATTAGGGTTTTGGTCAAGTGGTTAACTGGATGTGAAGCTATGGTTGAGAGTCAGTTAAGCTAGACTCACTCATTGAATTCGAATTGCCTCCTTAGGTATTCGAATTCCTCATGGATTCAAGCTATTGCTTGACATTGGTATTGTAACCATTCATTGTTTATTAAATATACAAAGAGGAAACCAATTCCGGTTCTGATTAACACCATTTCATGAGTTATTTGTTGATTATTCTTTGATGAGATTGATGCTTTGTTCCTAGATCAATGTGCAAGATTAATATGGTATCAGAGCTTACAGTGGGACAGAGATCTATCTCTCAAAAACAAGTTTTTTAACAGATTTCTCCATGAAAAGTGAGCAATAGCTAAAAATTCCAGCACTACATCAGAAGCCAAGGCTTACCACTCAATATCCCAAGTAAAGAAGTTGTTGATCAAGCTTGCTTGATTGACTATGCTGGGTGTGATGAAAGCCTAGAATGTGCAGGCTGTTCGACCTTATTTTGCCCTCTCTGTTTTGATTTTCAGGTTTCTACAAGTGAAGCATTCGCTACAGCATATCCAAATGGCCTCCTTAGTAGATCTCTTGACTCCATACAATTTCCACTCATGGAAAAATAAAATGGAGATTCAGTTGCGCTCCAAAGGACTCCATAGAGTCGCCATGGACACTGAAGTTGATCCTGGATCCACCATAGAAAAATCAAGATTCTTGAACAAGAAGGATGAAGCCTTCGGTTTATTGTGCCTCTCTATTTCCGAAGACCTTCTCTTCCATCTTACGGATCTGAAGACATCGAAAGAAATATGGGACAAATTGGAATCTCTATATGGAAAGCATGATGACTTGAGAGTTTACCAACTCAAAAATGAACTCATGTCTCTCCAACCTTCCAATTTCAATACTCTGAATGATTTCTTTACAAAGTTCAAGAATACTGTTTTACTCTTGAAGCAATGCAAAGTGGAGAAGGAGGATGATCAGCTCATCCTTGCCATCCTCTCCAAACTCGACGCTGATTATTTAGTTTTTGTTTCTATATTCCATGCGGGGAAGCTCACAACCACGGATGGAAGATGCCTACACTCAATGCCTTCATTGAGTCCCTAACTAATGAACATGACAAGCTTGTCCAGATGGGGATCATCCGATATTCCCATGATCAAGCCCTCCATGTCTCCGGGCCCAAAGATCTGAAGGGTAAAGGAAAGCAATAGAAAAATTAAAAAACTAAATTTGATGCTCCCAAGCCTAGAGTTGAAAACTAGCAGCATGATGAATCTTCCGACTCAAGGAAGAACAAAGGAAAATGGCACAATGGGAAAGAAAAAGTCAAGTGTTCTTACTGCGGGAAGGGTTTTCACCCTGAAAATGCTTGCATGAAGAAAAATCTTGATGAAGCAACCTCTCTCCTTGAGAGGAATCACATCAATCTTTCGGAGAGCTTTCGAAGGAGAGATCACCAAGATCGGGAACCACAGCATGAGAAAGGTCATGCCCTCATGGCATGTAATTCAAAGTCCAAAGCACTATTGATTGACAGTGGAGCTTCAAATCACATGATAGCTGAAAAAGACTCATTTTCATCCTTGGAAACTGGCAAATCCATCCCCATCCACATGGGAGATGACTCCACCATCATTTCAGAAGGACAAGGTACTGTAGATCTAGAAAATGGTTTTTTCTCTAATGTTTTGTATGTACCGTCTCTAGCAGCAAATATCCTTAGTGTCTATCAGATGACACATATAGGAATACCTAAGAGTGTCTCTTTCAGCCCAAATGATGTTGAGATAACAGAAATATCATCCGGGAAACTCATTGCTAAAGGCCTTGCAAACCATCATGCAAAAGCCTATGAGTTCTCTCACTTTGTTGCGGAAGCAAAGTCCACCGCTCTGCTAACTCATGGAAATGAGGTTAGTAGGATGTGGCATGAGAGGTTTGGCCATCTTAATTTCAAATATTTGCAACAATTACAGAAAAACTCCATGGTTGAAGGCCTCCCGGTCATCAAGGCAACCACGGGAGTCTGCAAGGGCTATGTGATTGGAAAACACCCTGAGCACAAGTTCGATCGGGGGAAGGCAAACCGAGCTACAAGCATATTGGGGCTGATACATTCTGATATCATTGGTCTAATTCCTGTCACATCCATGAATGGATCAAGGTACCTCCTTACTTTTATTGATGATTTTTCAAGGTATAAATGGGTTTTCTTTCTCAAAAAGAAATCGGAAGTATGTGGAAAATTTTCTGAATTGAAGGCCTTGATCGAAAATGCCTCTGGGCTTAAGATCAAGATCTTGAGATTTTATAATGGAGGGGAGTATGTCAGTAATGAGTTGCTGTACATATTCTCCCAAATTGGTATTCAGGTCCAGCATTCAATTCCCTACACTCCCCAGCAGAACGGAGTAGCGGAAAGGAAGAACCGGTCTCTCAAGGAGATGACCACCTGTATGTTGGAGTCAAAGAAGCTTGCTGCAAATTTTTGGGCTGAAGCCATGCATGTTGCAGCATACATTCAGAATAGGTTGCCACATTCATATGTGAAAGGAAAGACTCCTTTCGAAGCATACTTCGGACACAAGCCAGATGTGTCCAACCTACTGGTGTTTGGGTCCACTGCATGGGCCCGGATTCTGCTTGATAAAAAAAGGGATTTGCAACCGCAAAGAATAGAATGTCTGTTTATTGGGTATCCTGATGAATCTAAAGGATTCAAGCTGCTGTATATCAATACAAAATAGATCATCATCGAGAGAAGTGTCAAGTTCGATGAGCCTCTTCAGGAGATAGAACTAGTGAAGGAGAAAACTGCTGAATTTCCTTCCTATTCTACTGAGTATTTGGATGATGAAATTGGGGGTGATGACCCTGATTTGGATCCTTTGAATTTTGATATCAGTGTGCATCAATTATCAGATGCTGAATTAGAACCTGAAGTGCAAAATAATCTTCCTACATGGGCCCAACAGACACTCTCCTCCGCAGGAGACAACATTGGAAATTCGGATGATCCAAGGAGAACCCGGTCTGATTTCCAAAGCGCAGGTATTGTGCTCTCTTGTTTTGATAATTTGCTGTCCGAAACTTGATATTTGATGATTAGTTCAGATCCAAAATACTACTACCATGCCCAAAATGATCCGAGATGGCAAGTTGCCATGGATGAAGAGATGAATTCTCTTCATAAAAACACGACTTGGGAGCTAGTTTCTCTTCCTCCAGGAAGGAAATTGGTTCATTAATGCAAGTGGGTGTTTCAGAAAAAGGTTGATGCTGAGGAAAGCTCCTGCAAATATAAGGCAATGCTGGTAGAAAAATGTTTCTCTCATGTCCAAGGAGTGGACTACCATGAGACCTTTGCACCGATTGCAAAAATGGACTCCATCTGCCTTGTTTTGGCTATTTCCGCATCCAAGCACTGGGAGGTGCATCACATGGATGTTAAGTCAGCTTTTCTGCATGGAGATCTTCATGAGGAGATATACACGAAGTAGCCTAAGGGCTACATCACTGATCCATCTTTGGTTTTTAAGCTAAAGAAGTCACTATATGGGTTAAAACAAGCCCCAAGATAGTGGTATTCCAAGATGGATGCCTTCCTTCTCTCGCAAAACTTTCAGAGATGTAGATCAGATCCAAATGTGTATTTACAACAGAATGATGGTCATCTAATTATCATTGTTTTATATGTTGATGACTTACTGATCACAGGTAGCACAATTGCCTCCATTTCATCCATCAAAACTACTCTCCACAATTCCTTTGAAATGAGTGATTTGGGGCTTCTAAAACAATTTTTGGGGCTCGAAATCGAGCAAAATTTTGATGGGATTATGGTAACTTAGTCCAAATAAATTTCAGACCTTTTATTCAAGTTTAACATGGCTGAATGTAGGCCTGCGCCATTCCCTTTCCTTTCAGAGATCAGCCTCGAAGAAGGAAAAAACACACCTCCCATGGACTGCACTATCTATCGACAGTTGATTGGTAGCTTGTTGTACTTGACACATTCTAGGCCTGATATTTGCTATGCCATGAATGTTGTATCAAGATACATGTAGCAGCCTCATGATATTCATTGGAAGGCATCCAAGAGGATCCTCCAGTACATTTAGGGAACCAGGACCTACGGCATTCACTATGCTGCAGACTCCGAGCTAGAGCTGGTTGGATACATAGATTCCGATTGGGCGGGTGATTCTATTGATCGAAAGCCAACTTCCGGATATGTATTCATGATTGGTGGTGGCCCTATTTTCTGGTCAAGCAAAAAGCAGGCTGCCATAGCACTATCTTCAGCAGAGGCCGAGTATCGAGGAGCGGTGAATGCTTGCATCTAAGCAGTTTGGTTGCAAGGCATTCTTTCAGAGTTTGATCTTGGTAGTACTTTGTCCACTGTCCTCTTTTGTGACAACCAAAGTGCTATTAAGATATCCATGGATCTAGTTACCAGGCAGAGGACCAAGCATGTAGAGATTCACATGCACTACATCAGGGAGCTAGTGCATGACAGGACCATCATTCTGCAATACTGCCCGACTGATGAGCAGATTGCAGACATCTTCACCAAGAGCTTTTCAGAAAATAATTTCACTTACCTCCATTCATTGTTGGGTGTGAGTTCATCAGGGTGATCCGGACTACTTTCAGTGTTCAGCTTGAGGGGGCGTTTTTCCCACTGGGTTTTCCCTCTTTTCCTCACTTAGTTTGTTTTGAGCATTGTTTCAGTTTCAGCATTGTACAGGGTGACCTATGGCCTTAGTTGCCATGGCCCTAGCATTTTTATGCATCTATGTTTTCTAACTCTTCCTGAGTATAGCTTAAGGGGGGGTGTTGGAGACATTTACCATCATACACACTCTTTTTGGTCAAATTGGCCTAGTTAAACCACTATTATAAGTATAATTGACATTAATTGACATTAATGGAGCATTAATTGCCATCATCCAGTCACACCCACACCTACCTACAGTCAAGGAGGCTAACTTAGCCTTCTCCTATAGTCAAGGAGGCTAACTAGAGGACTTCGGGGGTGATCTGATTGATATTAATGCACCTAATTGCTAACTGGTGGTTACAATCAGTTCAACCAATTAGTTAAGGTGCCTCCTCTCATTAAATATATTATTTAATGATTATTTATTATTATTTAATGATCTGGAGTCAACAGGGTGCCTCCACCAACTTCTGATGGTCAGTTCAGCTTCAGTTAACCTCATCGGGGTTCATTGAAGTCATGGAGCACTAGCACTTGATGGTTGGCTTGCTATGACATGTGTTTGATCTCCTTCAGTTGAGATTCAGTCATTTATTGCACTCCAACTTCAGTTAGGGTTTGGTGAGTCAATTAGGGTTTTGGTCAAGTGGTTGACTGAGTGTGAAGCTATGGTTGAGAGTCAGTTAAGCTAGACTCACTCATTGAATTCGAATTGCATCCTTAGGTATTTGAATTCCTTATGGATTCAAGCTATTTGAATTCTGGTTTCGATTAACACCATTTTATGAGTTATTTGTTGATTATTCTTTGATGAGATTGATGCTTTGTTCCTAGATCAATGTGCAAGATTAATATCCGGATCAAGGAAGAACAAAGGAAAAGGGCACCATGGCAAGGAGAAAGTCAAGTGTTCTTATTGCGAGAAGGGATTCCACCCTGAACATGCCTGCATGAAGAAGAATCTTGATGAAGCAACCTCTCTCCTTGAGAGGAATCACATCAATCTTTCGAAGAGATTTTGGAGGAGAGATCAACAAGATCAGGAACCACAACATGAAAAAGGTCATGCCCTCATGGCAAGCACTTCGAAGTCCAAAGAATTGTTGATTGAATCTGGAGCTTCGAACCACATGATGGATGAAAAATACTCCTTTTCATCCTTGGAGACCGGCAAATCCATCCCCATCCACATGGGAGATGACTCCACCATCATTTCAGAAGGACAAGGTACTGTTGATCTTGAAAATGGATTTTTTTCAAATGTTTTGTATGTACCGTCTCTGGCATCAAATCTCCTTTTGTCTATCAGATGACACATATAGGAGTGCCTAAGAGAGTTTCTTTCAGCCTAAATGATGTTGAGATAACATAAATTTCATCCGAGAAACTGATTGCTAAAGGCCTTGCAAACTATCATGCAAAAGCCTATGAGTTCTCTCACTTTGTTGCGGATGCAAAGCCCACCGCTCTGCTAACTTATGGGAATGAGGTTAGTAGGCCGTGACATGAGAGGTTTGGCCATCTTAATTTCAAATATTTGCAGCAATTATAGAAAAACTCCATGGTTGAAGGCCTCCTGGTCATCAAGGCAACCACGGGAATTTCCAAAGGCTGTGTGATTGGAAAACACCCTGAGCACAAGTTCGATCGGGGGAAGGCAAATCGAGCTACATGCATATTGGGGCTGATACATTCTGATATCAGCGGTCTGATGCCTGTCACATCCATGAATGGATCAAGGTACCTCCTTACTTTTATTGATGATTTTTCAAGGTATACATGGGTTTTCTTTCTCAAAAAGAAATCAGAAGTATGTGAAAAAATTTCTGAATTGAGGGCCTTGATCGAAAATGCCTCTCGGCTTAAGATCAAGATATTGAGATCTAATAATGGAGGGGAGTATGTCAGTAATGAGTTGCTGTACATATGATCCCAAAGTGGTATTCAGGTCCAACATTCAATTCCCTACACTCCATAGCAGAACGGAGTAGCGGAAAGGAAGAATCGGTCTCTCAAGGAGATGACCACCTGTATGTTGGAATCTAAGAAGCTTGCTGAAGATTTGTGGGCTGAGGCCATGCATGCTGTAGAATACATTCAAAACAGGGTGCCACACTCATCCATGAAAGGGAAGACCCCTTTCGAAGCATACTTCGGACACAAGCCGGATGTGTCGAACCTACAGGTGTTTGGGTCCACTGCATGGGCCCAGATTCCGCTTGATAAAAGAAGGGCTTTGCAACCACAAAGCATAGAATGTCTATTTATTGGGTATCATGATGAATCTAAAGGGTTCAACCTGCTGGATATCAAGACCAAACAGATCATCGAGAGAGAAGTGTCAAGTTCGATGAGCCTCTTCAGGAGGTGGAACTAGTGAAGGAGAAAACTGCTGAATTTCCTTCCTATTCTACTGAATA
>LPNX010619436.1:140363-240150 GCA_001517045.1 Pseudotsuga menziesii
GCCGATTGGTAGCTTGTTGTACTTGACACATTCTCAGCTTGATATTTGTTATGCCATGAATGCTCTATCAAGATACATGCAACATCCTCATGATATTCATTAGAAGGCAGCCAAGAGGATCCTCCAGTATATTTAGGGAACCAAAACCTACGGCATTCACTATGCTGCAGACTCCGAGCTAGAGCTGGTTGGATACACAGATTCCTATTGGGTGGGTGATTCTATTGATTGAAAGTCTACTTCCAGATATGTATTCATGTTTGGTGGTGGCCCCATTTGCTGGTCAAGCAAAAATCAGGCTTCCATAGCACTATCTTCAGCAGAGGCCGAGTATCGAGGAGCGGTGAATGCTTGCGTCCAAGCAGTTTGGTTGGAAGGCATTCTTTCAGAGTTTGATATTGGTAGTACTTTGTCCACTATCCTCTTTTGTGACAATCAAAGTGCTATTAATATTTCCACAGATCCAGTTATGAGACAGAGGACCAAGCATGTAGAGATCCACATGCACTATATCAGGGAGCTAGTGCATGACAGGACCATCATTCTGCAATACTGCCCGACTGATGAGCAGATTGTAGACATCTTCACCAAGAGATTTTCAGAAAAGAAGTTCACTTACCTCCGTTCACTATTGGGGGTGAGTTCATCAGGGTGATTTAGACTACTTTCAGTGTTCAGCTTGAGGGGGGGGTTTTCCCACTGGGTTTTCCCTCTTTTCCTCGCTTAGCTTGTTTTGAGCATTGTTTCAGTTTCAACATTGTACAGGGTGACCTATGGCCTTAGTTTCCGGGGCCCTAGCATTTTTATGCATTTATGTTTTCTAACTCTTCTTGAGTATAGCTTAAGGGGGGGTTTTGGAGATATTTACCACCATACACACTCTTTTTGGTCAAATTGGCCTAGTTAAACCACTATCCTAAGTATAATTGACATTAATTAACATCAATGGAGCATTAATTGACATCATCCAGTCACACCCATGCCTACCTTCAGTCAAGGAGGCTAACTTATCCTTCTCCTACATTCGGGGAGGCTAACTAGAGCACTCTGGGGGTGAACTGAGTGATATTAATGCACCTAATTGCTAACTGGTGGTTACAATCAGTTAAACAGCATAATGAAGGTGCCTCCATTCATTTAATTCATTATTTAATGAACTGGAGTCAACAGGGGCACCTCCACCAACTTTGGATGTTAAGTTCAGCTTCAGTTAACCTCATCAGGGTTCATTGAATTCATTGAAGTGCTAGCACTTGATGGTTGGCTTACTATGACATGTGTCTGATCTCTTTTAGTTGAGACTCAGTCATTTATTGCACTCTGACTTTACTTAGGGTTTAGGTGATTCAATTAGGGTTTTGATCAGTGGTTAACTGAGTGTGAACCATGGCTTGCAGTCAGTTAAGCTAGACTCACTCATTCAATTCGAATGACCTCCTCGAGGATTCGAATTGCTCATTCAGTCATGCATGTAGCATGACATTGTAATTGTAATCATTCATTCTTTATGTGAATACAGAGCGGCTACAATTCCTGTAGACCGATTACACCATTTCATGAGTTATTTGTTGATTAATCTTTGATGAGATTGATGATTTGTTCCTAGATCAATATACAAGATTAATAGCTTCTTGTACAGTGTACAATCTACCAAAGGATAGTCACCAAATTCACCTACTTTTATGCCAGAAAGAAAAGGGCACTTGGCTACCTTAAAATCAACCATATTGAACTTAATTAGCAGGTCTAAAGCATACTTAGGTTGGCTCAGCATGGTGCCTCTTTCATATTGCTCAATTTCCAATCCTAGAAATTGTTTTAGCAATCCTAGATCTGTCATTGCAAACTCATTGTGTAGGGATGCCTTGATTGATCTAGTTTGGTTGTTGCAGCTCCCTGTAATTAAGAGGTCATATACATATAGTACAATAACCTGCAATACAACATCATTTTTCTACAAATACACATTTGGATGAGATTTGCATCGAATGAAACCAATTGAGAGCAAGAAACTATCCATTTTTGCATATCAAGCCCTAGGGGCTTGCTTGAGCCCATAAAGTGATTTATTCAACCTACAAACAAGTGAAGGATCCTCTTGTAAACCTTCAGGTTGCTGCATGTAGATCTCTTCCTGTAGCTCATCATGTAAGAATGCACTCTTGACATCCATATGGTGCACTTGGCAACCTTTACTAGCTGCAATTGCTAGAACTAGTCTTATTGAATCCATCTTTACAACCGGTGCAGAGGTTTCGGTCTAGTCCACACCTTGGACTTGAGAGTATACCTTAGAAACCAATTTGGCCTTTTACTTAACATCAGAACCATCTTCAGTAATTTTGGTTCAAAAGACCCACTTACATTGCACATGCTTCCTCTTGGGAGGAAGGGGAGCCAATTCCCATGTTTCATTCTCTTGGAGAGAATTGAACTCATATTGCATGTTTGATTGCCACCTTGGATCATGAAAATCTTCCATATATGAATTTGGATCAGATACAATCACCATAGAACAACGCTCAGCAAGAGAAACTTCACTTGCATAAGAAGCATTGCGAAATTGGGATCTTGTCTTCCTAGGCTCCAGGGGATTGCCTGCCAATTCCTTTGCAGCTTGTATGATTTTTCCATCCCACTTGGGCCTTGAAGGCGAGTCATCTACAGAAATTGTTAGGATTATTAGTCCTCCCTTGTCCAAATTTGGTCATATGTCTAAATCAGGAGTCATGTCTAAATCGGGAGTCCATCCAGTCTATTTATAGTCATTAGCACCATTGGGTCCACTTGGCCTAATTAGGGCACATGTTTCAGTTACTAAAGTGTGGGGAACATCAATTAAGGCTTATTGCCACTGATTGTACTTAATTGCATTAGTTTAGGAGCCTCCTAGACCAATCCCCACAATTTAGGAAGCCACTGGGAGTGCCGAAACCAACCAAGGTCAGTTCAGTTAAGTTTATGACTAGTTAAGCTAAGTTAGGAGTCAATTATATTCAGTTCTAGTCCTCTACATTCAGTTAGTGCTGGGTTTACTTGACTACACTCAACAGGGGTGCATTTCTCACTTACCATAGTAAGTTAGCCTTAGTCAACACGTAATGTAACACTTGAGTTGTGTTTTAGAGCTCCGATGAACTCCGGTTATGGTTTAGACAAGGTCAGTTAACTATTGAGTCCTCCGATAGTGATTTAGACAAGGCCTTAGTTACCTACAGTCAAGTAGAGTCTATCAATTCGAATTTCCTCATGTGGATTCGAATTTCATGTGGCTATTAAAGCCATTATACTTCATTGTAATTATTATCTGATTACTTTTTTATTAATGAAAGCATTCATAGTTGCAAGCCAATTTTGCCCTGTTTCATTCTTCAATTGCTGAGTAAATTGTGTGATCTACTTTGTGAGTTGTGTGTTTGTCTACAAATCTATGTGATCAATTTAATATGGTATCAGAGCCTCGGTGGACAAGACACCTCTCCTCCTCAGATCTCCAACCGGATCATTCTTTTTGAGCAAATTGCTCCTTCCAGTACTGCACCAGAAGCAGAGAATTTACCACTTAATATCCCAAGTTGGGAAATTGTTGATCAAGCTTGCTTGATCAACTATGCTGGGTGTGAAGGAAATTCCAAAAGTGCATACTGTTGACCTTACTTTGTATGTTTGATTGTGTGACAGGTTATCAGCTTTTTCTTACAGCATTCACTACAAGTAGCCCTTTCTTCTAACTGCATTCACTACAGCAGCTCTGTTCTTCTTACTACATTCAAAATGGCTCATCTAGTGGAGCTTCTCACTCCCTTCAACTATCACCAGTGGAAGGGAGACATGGTGGTAATGCTTTTCACCAAACAACTCTTCAAACTCATAGAAGAAACAGAGGAAGAGCTAGATTCAGATGAAGACAAAGCTAAGTACATGAACAGGCTTGATGAAGCCCATGGACACTTGCTCTCCTCAGTCTCTAAAGATATTTGCTTCCACATCCAAGAATTGAAGACTCCCAAGGAGGTTTGGGACAATTTTTCCTCTTTATTTGATAAGCAGGATGAGATGAGGATCCATCAGCTAGAAAATGATCTGATTACTCTCAATCCATCCAATTTCGAATCTCTAAATGAATTCTTCACAAAGTTCAAGAACCTGATATATCAGTTGAAGCATTGCAAAGTGGAGAAGGATGAAGATCAGCTCATCCTTTCCATTCTCACAAAGCTCAATGCAGACTACTCAGTCTTTGTATCCACCTTCCAAACAATAAGGCTCACTACTCCAAATTGCAAGATGCCCACTCTTAATGCCTTCATCCAATCTCTTATTTCTGAGAATGATAAATTGATCCAAATGGGGATCATTTGATCTACCAAAGATCTAGCTCTAGTTGCAAGAGGAGATAAGGTAGCAAATGACAAAGGGAAGCAAAGAGATGAGTCCCCTCTAAAGAAAGAGCAGTCAAAAGAACCTTCAGGTTCGAAGAGAAGCAACAAGAATGGCAAAGGCAAGGTCCTCTGCTCTTACTATGGAAGGGGCTTTCATTCAGAAAGCTCCTATATGAGAAGACAACTTGATGAAATGGCTCTTATTCTGAAGAAACATAACATTTATGTACCTGCTAACACAAGGAAGGATGACTCTGAAGAAGAAGATGATGAATAATACCAAAGGAAAGGCCATGCACTGAAGGCTTGCTGCACATCATCACATGTCTTCCTCATTGATTATGGAGCTTCCAACCATATGGTTACATCTAGAGAATAATTCTCTTCTTTTTAGTCCTTTGATGGTCCTAGTATTCAGATGGGAAATGACAGTAAAGTCAAAACAAAGGGGAAGGGCTCTGTCAAACTTGAACATGGAAGGTTCCAAGATGTGCTATTTGTTCCCTCCCTAGCTTCAAATCTGTTATCTGTCTATCAGATGACCCATACTGGATCTCCAAAGCGAGTGATCTTTGGTCCTGACTTATTGGAGATCATAGATATCTCTACTGGGAGCATCATAGCAAAGGGTACTGCAAATCATGCTTCAAAAGCGTATGAGTTCTCACATTTCATGCCTCCTTCAGAACCAATGCACTCTCAGCAGCCACTTGCAAAGGAAGGTAAAATCATTGCATCTACTTCTTTTACAGCTTCTACTAGTATTGCAGATCCATATTTATCAGTTTATGACCTTGAGATTCAGGGTGACTCAGATCTAGATTCAGTCCCTACTTCCAAACTGGAATCTAGGAAGATGATTGGAAACTCACCTAACACTCAGAAAGGAAAGACCCTTGCACTATGTCATGCTATCTTACCTCCTTCAGGGAGATGCAATAGACTCCCTATAAGATGCTATATCGCAAGGGCTCAGTCTCACTACATTCAGAAGAATGGATATGATCATACACCTCTTCATTCAGCAAGAGACAAAGGTTACATTCCTCCTTCCTTCCATCATCATTTTTTGGAGAAAAAGGAGAAGTCTACATGCCAGGCCCCATAATACCTGTGCACAACACACCATGCATGTTGCTTCGCTACCTCACAGAGATGAAGATTGCAGCAACATATTTTCAAGTTTTTCAAACTTGAGACTTGATTCTACCTGCTTAGATAGAGGGGGGGCTTTTTTCCCATGTGGTTTTTGCCCAAGCTCCTTGTATTAAGCAGTTACTTTATTTTTACTTAATGTAATGGGTGACCTATGGTCTTAGTTACCAGGGCCCACAGATTGTCCAAGTTAGCATTCAAGGGGGGTGTTACGATTATTAATCCTCCCTTGTCCAAATTTGGTCATATGTCTAAATCAGGAGTCATGTCTAAATCGAGAGTCCATCCAATCTATTTATAGTCATTAGCACCATTAGGTCCACTTGACCTAATTGGGGCACATGTTTTAGTTACTAAAGTGTGGGGAACACCAATTAAGGCTTACTGCCACTGATTGCACTTAATTGCATCACTTTAGGAGCCTCCTAGACCAATCCCTACAATTTAGGAAGCCATTGGGAGTGCTGAAACCAACCAAGGTTAGTTCAGTTCAGTTGATGACTAGTTAAGCTAAGTTAGGAGTCAATTACATTAAGTTCTAGTCCTCTACATGCAGTCAGCGCTAGGTTTACTTGCCTGCACTCAGGAGGGGCGCATTTCTCACCTACCACAGTCAGTTAGCCTTCGTCAACACTAAATGTAACACTTGATTTGTGTTTTAGAGCTCCAATGAACTCTAATTATGGTTTAGACAAAGTTAGTTAACTATTGATTCCTCCGATAGTGATTTAGACAAGGTCTTAGTTACCTACAGTCAAGTAGAGTATATCAATTCGAATTTCCTCATGTGGATTTGAATTTCATGTGGCTATTAAAGCCATTATACTTCATTGTAATTATTATTTGATTACTTTTTGATTAATGAAATCATTCACAGCTGCAAGCCAATTTTGCACTGTTTCATTCTTCAATTGTTGAGTAAATTGTGAGATCTACTTTGTGAGTTGTGTGTTTGTCTACGGATCTATGTGCTCAATTTAATAGAAATGTCATATTCAGCCATGTAATTATCAGAATTATCAGAAAAATCAGAGCTTGAATCATTACTTACTTCATCACGGCGTTGGGGAGAAGAGCATTCCTCCGGTGCAAGCTCAAAATCTGGTATGATCTCCTCTTCGAATTGCACACTCCTCTCAATTAAAGTCTTGAGTGTAGTTGTGTAAAAGAGCTTATAACCCTTTGTTTCCTCACCATAACCAACCATGATACAATCCTTGCTATGTGGCTGCAAATCCTTCCTCTTTTTTGATGGAATTCGAGCCCACGCTCTTGATTCAAAAATTCTGAAATGTGAGACATTTGGTTTATGGCCAAACCACGTCTCGTAGGGAGTTTTTCCTTTGAATGATTTATGGAATTCCCTGTTCTGAATATATGCAGCACAATTTATAGCCTCATCCCATAGATTGGGACTTAGATCCATTGCCTCAATCATGCATGTGGCCATCTCTTTGAGAGCCCTATTTTTCCTCTCTTTCACACCATTTTGCTATGGTGTGTAGGGGACAAAATGTTGCATTTGAATGCCACATTCCTCACAAGGATGCTGCAGATTTTTATTGAAATATTCTTTACCATTTTCAGTCCTAAGGATTTTTATCCTATTCCCACTTTGTTTCTCCACTAAGGACTTCCAAATCTTTAATTGCTCAAATACTTCAGATTTTAATTTTAGGAAGTATAGCTAGCAAAATCTTGAGTAGTCATCAATGAAGGTGAGTACATACCTTGATACTCCATAGGAGGGAGTGGGACTAGGACCAATGAGGTATGAATGTACCAATCTAAGTGTTTGTGTGTCTCTCCTTGCCTTCCCCTTCTCATAGTTGTGCTCTGGATGCTTCCCAACTACACAACCAATGCAAGATCCACTGGAATATTTGATTGAAGGAAGCCCTTCCACCATCTCATCCTTATTCAGTGCTTGAAGATACTTGTAGTTCATGTGTCCAAATATTTCATGACATATCTTGGAGGTTTCATTGGCATGAGAGAGGAGTGCTTGTCCTCTGGAATTAGGAAGACACTTTGAGAACTTATACATCCTTTCTTGGTGGTTTGCATACCCAATTGCCACAACTTGGTTGGAGGAGATTTCTGCTATCTCTACCAAGTCAGGAGTAAATGTTACTCTCATGGATTCTCCTGTATGGGTCATTTGGTACACTGACAACAAATTTTCTTCCAAATATTGTACATAGAGAACATCACTGAAATATCCATCCTCCAAGTCTATCATACCAACTCCTTTGGTCTGGATTTCAGAGTCATCTCCCATTCGAACAACTGGGCCACAATTCAAATGCATAGATGAGAAGAGATCTCTAGTGGAAGCCACATGTATAGATGCCCCTGAATCAATAATTAAGCTTGAGGAATTAGAATAACATATAACCAAGCCATGGCATTTCTCCTTGTTGTCTGAACTTGAGGTGCCATTTTTCTTCCTTGCGCCATCTGGGACAAGGATGTTATTCTTCTCCAGCAGTTGCACCATCTGATCAATGGTTTTCTTCATGCAGCAGCTCTCTGGATGCCATCCCTTATGGCAATATATGCATTTGGTTTTCTCCTTCCCTTTCTTGTCCTTCTCCTTAGGAGGATTTGAACCCCCATCACTGGTTTTGGGTTTATCAGGCTTCCTCTTCTTTGACTGCTTCGAATGATTTGCCTTCTGCTTTCCTTTGGAGGCATTTGAAACACCCATGGCCAAAGATTTATATCTAATATCTTTTATGGTTCCCATTTTAACTAGTTTTTCCTGCTCCTGGGCGAGGGTCTCCATGAAGCTAGCTAGTGTTGCCATTTGCCAATTTCGAAGTGCCAATTTGTCGGAAAGGAAGGTGCTTACAAACAATGAAAATTTTGGTCCTAACTTCAAAAGGATGGACAATATTAGTTGATCCTCCTTCTCAATTCCACATTGCTTTAGTTGAAGTAATAGAGACTTGAACTTCTTGAAGAACTCATGTATGGTTTCAAAATGTGTTGGGCTCAGGATTATGAGCTCGTTTTCAAGTTGATGTCATCTCAATTCATCAGTTTTCCCAAAGAGAGATTATAGTTTAACCCGGACTTCATTTGGGGTTGTCAAATTGTCTACATGAAATAATATTTCTCTTGAAATACTTAGGCATAGCAATCCAAAGGCTTCATGAATTTTGTTGAAGTACGTAGACTTCTCTATTGCAGAGTTTGGCTCCACTTCATTACCCATGGTAACCCTATAGAGGCCCTTAGATATTAATTGGATTACCATTTCTTCCTTCCATTCGAATAAATTGAAGGGAGTGAGCAAGTTGTGGTTCTACTCCATCTCTGATTGCGCTAGTGGTGAGATTTTGTTGAAAGTTCCTGCAAAAACACTCAATTTTATCTGGAAAATATCTCAAAATGTAGCTCAAACACTCAATATTTATATGCAACTGCAATAACCTCTTGCACCATGTGAAAATTTTGATTTACAGCATGATCTAGGAGCCCAAGAGACTCTCACAAATCGAATTACTTGAAAAAACCAATAAAAAAGCATGATACACAGTGTGAACAAAAACTGGATATTATTTGACTGTATAACATGTGTATATGTTAATAATGGGTTTATATTTCATCTGGTTCAATTTGAGAGGCTTTGGAAGCCAAATCTGAGTGTACATGCGAAAATGGCCAAATCGGCCTCAACCCCCCCTAGGTGGGCCAAACTAGCTCCAACTCAGACACAAATGGTCATGAATGGTGTTTTGGAGGTGGATGAAGTGTACTGGAGCAATGATGACTCCTTGGCATACGTGGGTGTGCAAAATAAGGTGAGTGAGAGGCTCAAGGTGGGAATTAAATGTTCCAATAGTCCAAAAATGGGCTAAAAACACCCCTAGCGCTCCTAGTCAACCACAATTCCTCAAAAAAAGGAATGGGAGTGCACCTATCATAAATGAGGGCATACATGTGGATTTTGACTAAGATGGAGGGCTCGTGTAGGTGTGAAAGCATCAAAACATTTGGTTATTATGCTGGATTAACTTCCCTAAGTCCAAACCATAACATATTACTGCATAAATGAAAATAAAATTGACTAAGGATTTAGACTAAGGTATTAAGTGGTGGATTACTGTTCTAACAAGTCTCTTCATCCCAATAATCTCCAATATCGATGAACTTTGAATTCTCAGGCGAACCAATATAACTTTCTTGATTTTGAGTGGACTCAGGAATTGGTCACTAGAAATACCAAATCGCTCCACTACGCGCACACCTTCCGACTCATGTATTTTTATGTTGAGTGGGTCATCATCATCTGGTTCTCCTGTCACATTGTAGCATTCCATCCATTGGTGGATTTTCGTGCTGCATTGATGGAAATGCATTGCTACGACAGGGAGTTCTTTAAATATCTTCTCTTTCATTACTTGCAGTGCAACATCGATTGTTGGGTGATTATCTACTAACTCAAATGTATGTGTGAAACTAGTGGCTATCTCTTCCCACTCAATATTTCCTCGTCGTTGTTCAACATATTTATACCAATTCCTTGGAATCGTGTCCAATGTATGTATGAAGTGATGAACCCATTCTTGTCGCAAATATTCCTGCCATGTCATGCGACAATGCTCAATATGTTCAACAGGATTTGTCGATCATGTATAATTACGATCAGTATAACTGATCTCTTCTCCAAATATTATCTCCAAAAATCTTCTACATTGCATTCATTCGGAGATAAATTGTTTATGAGTACCCCACCATCTAGCGGGTGTAGCTTTTATCACAAAGTCCAAGGCAAACAATCGCTCTGATTCTATAACTTTTGCTTCGAATTCTATCAAAATGGATGCAAGGTTAGGAAAGACTTCATATGTAGGTAGCTCGCTTGACTCATCTCCTACTGGTCGCATGGATCTTGTAATACTTGCACATTTTCTCATGGAAACTTCATGTAGTCGATTCTGCCAATTTTCTAATGCTTCACCTGAATCAGATGTACATGAGCTAACACTCCACCAACTCAATTTTCCATCAATTGTTGGGTTTATATAGTCATTTTTTGAAGACATGACGTTATATATGTGATCCTGGTAATCACCTTGTCCTTCAATGTTAACTGGATTGACATATATCTGTCCTTCAAAAGGATCAATTGGCACGACCACCCTTATCTCTGAGTCTTCAGACGAAATGATTCTTCTCTTGAAATTGATGATGGTATGATTATCTATTTCCCAGTCAATTCCTAAAAGTGCAGGGTATGGGTTTCTATCATCGACGAAGTTGATCACTTCAAATTCTACATATGTTCTCAGACATTCTACCTCAACAGGTACTTGATTCAGTCGACCGATGAGTAGAAACTTCGACTGATTTGTTAGACTTAGTTGAATGGCAGACCAATCCAGCCGCGGTTTGTTCATGATTTACCATGTCTACTTTCAAGATATTGACATCAGAGCCTAAATCTAAGATGATATAATCCATATCATAGTCTCCTCTCTGCGCAATCATTCACAGCTTGTGACCGGTTTTTGATCTTTTCTTGACATGGTTAAATCTTCATTCGGGATACAACTCTTCTGGAGTTTCTTATATGAGTGTTGTCAATTCTGAAACAACATATTTATCATGGATTAGTGCTAAGCAACTTTTGAAATATTTTTGGAGCTTACTAACCTTTCTCATCGGTTGCTTCCTGAGTATCTAATAGAACCTTTCAGGCATCTCTCTTACTTGTCCAGATGTTGACACTTGATTTGTGTCAACAAATTCCTGTTGGATGTCTAAGAATGCGTTCTTCACTTGTTGAACGTAAAATGGTAATTTATTTTGTGCCGTTGGTTGCACTTGTAGTTTCCCATGTTGTGTGCCCTTGTCTACTCCAGTCGCAACACCTCCCTTTGTAATGACATCAATGTTTGCTTCTCTTGGCTCAACATAAATCATCTGGAAGTTCTGGTTGGGGTTCGGATTGGGATTATGCATAGGGTTGGGATTTCCCACAGTTCGAGCTTTCCACTTCGCAATCAATTGTGGACATTGTTCGACAATATGATCAAATGCTTTACAATACGAACATGACTTCACAAGACTTGCACAATATCAATCAAAGTATCCTATTTGTCCACGGTTATAACATACAAATTGGCCTCTTCCTCGACGAAATCCTCCTTGTTGTTGTTGTTTTCGTCGATCCCGAAAAATTTCCACCCCCCTAAGTTGAGGGTGGTTTTGCTGTGGCCGATATTGATTTTGTTGATATTGCGATTGTTGGAATTGTGACGGTGGATATTGAGCAGGCTAGTATTTATCTTGTCCTCATTCTGCCTGCATCTGCTCATCATTCTTCATTAAGTAGGTTTCCACTGACTTCTCTTGCAGCAGCTGAAATGCTATGTAATCTTTCTCATCATGTCCTATAGATTTACAAAAACTATAATACACATTAGCTTATGTACTTATAATCTTTTGCAAATGCAAACATTCTTCCAACCGATGGCCTCTAGTCTAGCATATTCTACACCAAGGCATCCCTTGGGTGTTTATCGGTTTCGGTGCTCCTATTGTGACATAGTTCATGAGTGCCAGGCAATTATCTTTATGGTGTCCTTATGTTTTGCATCTTGTACACCATAGCTCTTCTTGAACCTCTTTTCCTTTCTTGATTTCCTAGAGTTGTAGTGTAAGGTTAGCCAGTTGTGACTGAATATGCATCATTCCTACAATGGTTTCTCCAATCGGTGAGGATTCTAACTTCATTTCTATTTCCAGAGCTGTTGTCTGCGACACAATATCATGTTGCATCAATGGAACCCAGATGTGTGGCAGCAACATGGCAATGAACCATTCCTTATGTTGTATGTCCGACATCTGGAAGCTTACTTTGGCCATTAATGTATTGAATCTCTATTCAAAGTCGTAGACAGACTCTAGGTAACTGATTCATTTCCTTAATCTCTATAATGCATTGCGACCCAGATTTCGGCTTTATGAACTCATTTATCATCCTGCCTTGAATCTAGTCGAGCATTTTCTGCGCAACTCCTACTGGCACTATAGAAAACTTCATGTACTAGTCTAGCGCACGACCTCACAGAGTTGTGCCCGTCTGTGATTTATTTAAGTCTTCAATTTGTACCTATCGCATAGTCCGAACAGCTTCATCGAGAAACCAATGATGCTTTGGGTATTCCAACCCATTTCCATTAAATATTAGCAACTTAATGTCGATTCTAGCCATTATGTTAACTGCTGGAATGCTTGGGCAAAAAATTTGACTAGCCGAAATTGCTTGTCCGCTATTCACAATGTTAGTACTATTTGTATTTACAAACCCACTTGGAGACAAGTTTCTAGATATTACCTATGGCGATGTGTGCAGGGTTGTAGGGGTATCGTTCTCTTACTCTGGGTCTAGGACTTCAGCTAATTCTTTTGATTCTTCCTCTCTTTCGGATATGGGATGATATTCCTCTTCTTCATCGCAAGAATCTTCGTCCACGTGTGACACAGGCTCGTAGTATTCTCCTCTATTCGTACTGCAAATTCCTCTTCATGTGACACTCTTTCTTCTCTTTCTTGACCTAAATTTTCTTCCACTTATCAAATATGCAGCCTCTAGTTCAGTTCTGCTATCATCGGAGAACATCTTAGATTAGTTTGCGCCATTTTTCACACATGTCTGCTACAACATATCCAACCTTCTGTGCACAGTTCTCAACTGTCACATTCCTAGGATTCCTTTTTCGCATACGAGCATATTTATCCAAGTCGTCAAAGATGATAAATATCTTCCTCGTGGTCCATGGAAAAATTTCCTTTTGACCTCAATGTATGAGGATATTGTATCAACAACAAAATCAGTAATGTATCCCTCCAAAATATTGTCTATCCAGAACTCAATAGCCCTTGACACAGGGTTACTCACACTTTTTAATCACTGAATCAACTGAGAATTCCACTCCGTCGGTTCTCCTCCTTGAAAATTTCTTTGTTGGGTTTCCAACTTCGACAACCACTCATGCGACACAATAGGAAATTCAGAAAAGAAAATCTCATGAATATCTGTGTAAAGATATCGACCCAACCACTCTGTTGGAGTAAACCGAGACCCTTTAATCTCTTCTTGTGCAAACTCTAATACTTTGAAATCCACCCAGTCTTGGATTTCAGCCTTCATCTAAGAACACGTATAAAGCAAATGGCTCACTTGACAAACACAAAGTGAGGCTTGTAGTAAAAGGATATGCACATAAAGAATGTGTTGACTACACAAAAGCATTTGCTCCTACAACAAAATGGGGCACTATTCAAACTTTGTTTTCTTTAGTAGCACAAAAAGGATGGAAAATACATCATATGGATGGTAAAACAACCTTCTTGAATGGAGACTTGAAATAATATGTTTATATGGATCAGCCTGAAGTTTTTTATATCAAATGTCAAGAACATAAGGTATGCAAATTGTTAAAATATTTGTATGGTTTGAAGCAAGCACCCTGAGCATGGTATGAAAATTTAATTGAACATCTTCTAAAACTGAATTGTAATCATTTCAATCTAGATGACACAACTTTATTTTTCAAGAAAGTTGGAATATCAGTTGTATATCTAGTTGTCTATGTGGATGATTTGCTTATCACGGGAAATAATAATGATTATATAGCTTGTATTAAAAGAGAGTTGAAAAAGGGTTTTGATATGACAGATTTGGGATTTTACATTATTATTTAGGAATTGAAGTAGATAAAAAACCAAAGCACTTTTTATTTCCCAAAAAAAAAATGTTGGAGAGTTATTGAGCAAATTTGGTATGCAAGATTGTAATTTGTTTCTACACCAATGGAGCAGAATCTAAAGCTTACTTCAAATGAAGGTAGCACATTTGAAGATCCAATAAAGTACAGGAATCTTATTGGAAGTTTAATTTATCTTACTACTACTTGTCCTGACATAACGTTTGTTGTAGGAATATTTTCGAGGTTTATGCATCACCCCTGTGAAGGTCATTGGAATGCAGCAAAGTGAGTGCTCAAATATTTAAAAGGCACTCAACCTTATGGCATCAAATATTCTAGAGTTTTAGATTTCCATCTCACTGGTTTTGCAAATTCTGATTTTGATGGAGATAAAGAGCATGGAGTGTCTAGTTCAGGTTAATTGATGACCCTTGGATCAACAAGTATCACTTGGAGATCACAAAATCAATATGTTCATGTTGATTCTACAATTGAATATGAATATGTTGCAGCAGCTCAAGCCACAAAAGAGATCATTTGGATTTGTGAAATACTTGAAGACTTGTAGGAGAAACAAATGACTTCAGCGCCTCTCTTTGTTGACAACTCTTCTGCAATTCAGTTGGCCAAGAATCCAAAATTCCATGATCGAGCCAAACATATCAACACCAAATATCACTTGATTCGACATCATGTTGAGGCCAAAACCATTCATCTGACACGTTGTTCTACTTCAAAGAAAATTGCAGATACCTTTACTAAATCATTGTGCCCTGAAAAGTTTGAAGAATTTAGAATGCATCTTCGCATGTTAGATGTCCCTTCGGATTAAGGGGGGAATGTTGAATAATACTTCGAGATTTAATTATAAATAATATTTCATCTATTAGTTAGTAAATTCTCTTTATCTCACTGTAGATAACGGTTTTGATTTCCTTTATATGTAATACTCTACTACGAAATAATACATTCATTGCTGAGGTTTTTCACGACCCGTGTCAATTGCTATCACAGAACACTGCAGAGAGGATACAGGGCGTGTTAATGTCGAGACTCTCATTGCCAACGCCAATAAACAAGAAAGGTGGTGAAAGATAACATTCAACGTAGTACCAAGTCTGCCATTAGACGTCTTGCCAGATGATGATACAAGTTGGTCATGGAGGTAAATATGGAGGTAAGGCTTTCCAAGCCTAAATCAACAAAATATGACATGAAATATTTTGAAGCCTTAATCCTTGCTAACTAATAAACCAACCGACAAGGTAGAAAATGACAGGCCCACTAACAAAAGGATATAAAACAAAAATTAGTTGTGCAAAACCTAGCTCGAATAGAGTGGAGGTGTTTGGTTCCTTCCTTCGAGTGTGGCTGCAGACAATAGTTGGAGCATGGTCACAGGTGGATACGCAAAAAATGAAGGCCACACAATAGAATATTGCAGATAGAGGACAGTGTCCAGTTATGGAGTGAGTCTGGCAGACATGTATCGTTTGTTGATTGACACGAGGATATGACAGAATTTTTAGCACGGGCCACAAGGCCAATTAGCTATGATACCATTGTTATACTTCCAAGTTGGAAAAATAGGAGAGTTGGCTTAACACACACCCAACTACAAGCAATATGCACAAACACAACTAGAGAGTGGATGAGGATGAACTCACACTATGCTTTCTCATTTAACAAGAGAAAGGATACCTTTGTTTCAACTTCCAAGTGGTCTTTTGGACTTTTCAGTTACATAATTTTTTACTTATCAATGGATGTATATATACATTGTTAATACACAATTATTGGAATGATATATATTGCAGAATTTCATGTTTTTTTTAATGTTCAAAGTGGCATTTTAATGGTGCCAAAATAAAGTAGAAAATAATAACGCTAGTAATCATTGTGAGAATTAAAATGTCAACTAAACATAAAGGGATTTGAAAATATCCATAGCAAGGGGACATGTCTCACTCGGGTATGAGAAAAGGTATCACAAATTTATATTTATTAACTCTTTAAGCAATTTGTTTATAACACAAGAACAATATGTTTATTAATTTATTATCTACATACATAGATTTTTCATATAACCCATTTCCATTTGAATATCCATAGGCAATGGTTTTTCTTCATATTTGTTAATAAATAGAACTAATTCATGTCAATGTTCTAGATTCTTGACCTATCCCTACTTCATATTACAGTGATATGCAGTTGATATAGTACAGAGTGTAGAGTTTGAGTTATGTAAGAAGGTCTTCTAATGGGATGCACTTGTATTTATTGATATACTCAACAAAATCAAAGAGCAACCCTTGACCACCATCCTCCTTTTCCTCCTCTATTGTTCTTTCAACTCTATACATCTACATTAGCAAAAGTTTGTGCATGGTGTATCCCTCGTTTCATGTGTAAACACCACCCTCCATTGCCATAAACCGTGTTGAATGTCCAAAACACAACTTTTAGTCTCATTGGTCATGCTTCTAAAAAAATATAGCGTTCCATCCATCACAGCTATAATATGTTGGTTGATGGATTATGATCCATTGAGAGGAGTGTTTCTCCATTCTCCGTTGAAATTTTAACATGTAGCATGGTTGATTTTCCCTCTCTTGACAATAGGAACAATATAAATGTGTTATAGTGGTATGTTGAGAATTGCACCAATAGTTTAGGGTTTTGTTAGGGTGAGTAACGCTGGAAGGATTTAACCTATTGTCGTAGAGCTTGATTTACATCAAATGTTTTGTTGTTGGAAAAATATTATGCCTTTGAATACACTTGCCTGATATACATTTACCTCATTAGAACGAGACTACATTAAAAAGATCATAGATTGTATTTCCCTCTTTGTTGAAGTTGCACTCTTGTTTCAATTGTCGAAGTGGTGCTCAGTGGCAAGGACAATTATCAAGAATGGTAAAGAAAAATGAATCATTTTCAACAATCACTGGGTGACTTCACACCTGAAGAACCTACAACAAACAAAGAAATTGCAATGTGGAAGAATAGAGATAAGAATGCATATGCATTTATCACCGATAGAGTAACAAAATTTGAAGCTCGCACCAAAAGAAGGAATTGACTTTGAAGTTGTAATCAAGTACAAATAGCTTGTGGGGAGGTTTATCTACCTTACCGCCACCAGACCAAGTATTTCATTTGTTGTTGGGATCCTATCCAGGATCATGCAAAAACCCTATGAAGGAGATTGGTTTGATGCAAAGAGAGTTCCAAAATGCTTGAAGGGGACTCGAGACCTTAGACTCAAATATTCAAAGGTGGATGACTTAAACTAAATGAATATTCTGATTCAAGCTTCGAAGGGTATAATGAAAATGGAGCATCTACTTCAAACTACCTCATGAGTTTTGTATTAGTATATGTCTCTTGGATATCATGCAAACAACTTGTTCTAGCAGATTCCACAATAAGCAGAAAATGTGGCTACAACAAAAGAAACTAAGGAGCTCAAGAAGATACTTGAATATTTATGAGAGAAACGAGTTAATTCTACTCCTCTACCACTTGAAAATACTTCTGCAATAAAATTGGCCAAGAATCCTAGATTCTATGATAAAATCAAGCACATCAACAAAGTATCATCTATATTCATATCATGTAAAATCATGTTGAGACATTATTCCGCAAGTGAGCAAATTGCAGAAATTTTCATCAAAGCCCTTTGGAAGAGAAAAACCTAAGAAATTCATAAATATGCGTGGACTTGAAAACACCCCTCAACTTCAAGGGGGTTGGGGGGTATGTTAGTTACTTAATCCTATGGGATTATGGTTAATTTGTAAATTTTGTAAATCTTGCACTACTTAGGTTGTATTTTCAATTACAACAAGTAAATAGTAGTTGAGAAGTCCATGTTAAATTTGAGATAGATCTACAGGATAAGATGAGAGCTATTGGAAAGGAATTATGCAGTGGAATAATCAAGATCATTGTACACTAAGCAAATAATTCATGACACAAATTTCAGATTAATCGAACAAGGATCGATTAGATAATCATAGCATTTTACCCGTACCCAAGTTTCCTAGCAACTTAGTTGTAATGGCTTCATGCCATTGTTGACTTGGCCTTGTGCCCTAAAAAAAGGAGGAATACCTAGGAGTCTACCCAAGGATTTATTTACTGGAAAAAAAAGTGACAAAAGCATAGTCATTATATTTCATTTATTAATTACAACATATGACTAAGTTTTAAACAAAACAATAAATGCTCTCAAATGGCACGGTCATCTAAGGTAGACTACAATGTAGACTTTAGAAGTTACATTGCTACACAGAGATCAGTCCCTTGTCCCACAAAGAAGGAAACCAAATACACCAACTTGATGTTTGACTTGATTGTAACGTTAAAAAAAAATTATTATTATGTTCCCAATGGGGGACATTTATAATTGGTTGAGTTGGATTAGTTTCTACCTGAGCAACCTTAGTGAGCTTAAGGTTTAAGTGTGTTTTTATTAAAAATTAAATGGAGATTTGCTATTTTGTCCGGCGTTGATTGGTTGGGAGAAGGTGTCGTCATGCCTTGAGAGTCCCCTCTAAGGCGTTGGCAGTGGTATGACGTGAGGAAGCATTGAATGATGCATTTAAGAGGTTTCCAGGTGGCGAGGTTTCCGTCGTTCGGTGCTTTTGGTCTGCATGTGCGGTGGTGCTCTCGTTTTTGTTTTCTTGTGGTGGCTGCAAGTATTAAAAACAGTCATATTTCCAAAGAATGGGGTCAAGATGTAGCCCTCGTACTTTGCGGGCATTAACCATTGGTATGTCTTCAACTTTTATAAATGGGTGTGCTTCCAGAGAATGGAGTTGTTTGAGAAATCTATGTATAGTGGTCGGTGTATTCTCAGGCAGTAGTGAAACAATAATGCTATGATAAGGTTGAGCGCCCCTTCCCACCATTATAAGACCCCTCTTCATTTATTGTCTTCAATCTCGCCCTTCACTCCTACTCTGTGCTTCCAACATCTCTATCGTCTTCAAACTCGCCCTTCACTCCTACCGTGTGCTTCCAACATCTCTAGAATTTGCTTGCTTGCTTGCTTTTGATTTCTCCCAGCTTTACAACATATAAAATGGGGGAACCAACAACAAATGGATTTTCCATCAATGGAAATGAACATTATGCATATTTTAACATGAACAGAATTGCTAATGGTCATGTAGTTCATCGTGTTAATGGAAACAACAATGGGGATTATTACCATGAGGGTGTCGTTGCTTTTGGTATGAAGAAGAAATTGAAGACAATCTTCGTTGGTGTTTTGGGCTAAATAGGTAAATTAGGTCAATTTTGTAAACCTACTGAACTAAATTGTAATAACTTACCATTGATTTTCGCACCGCAGAGATTTCCGAGCTTGAATGTAGATATATATAGAAACAACTGTTTTTTTCACTAAATAATCAATATTATTATCTTAGCATCATTATTCATACCGGAGTGAACAATTACGGCCAGGATACAGCGTTGGTCGATACAGAACCATTCGACAAGGTAAATATTCGCTATACACTATCTAGAAATATATAAAATAAAGATTGTGAATTACCTTTTCTCTGAACGTCAAAAAAGCTTACTTGCTCTTACGGATTGATGCTTGTTATAGACGGAAAGTTGCAAAGCGCAGAAGTGGACGAGTTTATATATCACAAATTACCAATGCGTTCGGCGCTGGTTTGGTCAGTTATTTGCCATTTTTTTTTTTAACAACAAATCGAAGATATTCTTGTGTAAAATTCCAAACTAGAGTTTCAAAAGTTTTAGAATATTTAACTTCTTGTTTAATTGCATTAAATTAAATACTTGTTCTCGTTATTAATTGGTAGGTCATATGTGGATTTGACTGCTTTATTTTTTAATGAAGAATTTGATGGAGTTGGTACTTAATTTTGTTGACACTAATCAGTCAGTGAGGCCTAATTAGTTTGTGTGAAGATAAAAATAAAAATGTCGAGATCTTTCCTTTATAGATCGTCTCGGTCACTCCAGTTTTGTGAAATGATAAAGTCTAGTATGGATTCTGAGCCACACCGCCCCATGCAACAAAAAAATTGTTTGTAACTGGAGAGTCCAAACATCGATGGGGTCAGCAAGAGGCATGTCGGGCCCTCACTATCCCGGTTCTTTCATCATGGCCATCTTCAAACCCATCTCCAGCAGCAGATACGTTCTAGTTTTCTAGAACTTTAGAAGACTATTTTAAACAGTTCCTGCTTAGTACCTTTGCTTTATTTACTGTCGACGTCTCTTGTCTCCTTTTTGAGACTTCTATGAAAATTTGGAGCAACTAATCGTAGAGCCGAGTAACCTCTGGTATTGCTAGATCATTCCAATCAATGCCTAGAATCTCAAGAAAAAAAAGCACACATAAACAAAGTTTTAATACCTTTGTTTTGGATTTGTGTTGATACCTGCTGACCTAGGATGTGAGAATTATGTCATTCATTTGGTTTGGGTATAGAAAAACAATGAATTTTTTGTCCACAAAATTGAAATAGAAAATTACTTGAGAGGATGTCGCAGCTAAATATTGAGAGGATGCCATAGCCACATATTAAGGTGAACGTGGAGCTTTAATGAAGCCGTATGATGATGGTCCCAAGCATTGGACTAGAATTATGAACATAAAATATTGCAAGAGATTGTTTAAAAAAAATATTCCTGCTCAATCATTCTGCTTCTTTCTTTTCATTACACCTTGCATCGTTTTCAAATATATATNACTTCCATTTTTGCGAACAAATTCTTAAATTGAGTTGAGGCCATGATGAAACTATATCCATGTTGCTGGAATTCGAGAGAAGATGGCCTTCGTACAAAATATTTCACGTAGAATAACTTCAAATAGAAGTTGACAACAATATTCATAATCCTTCCCACTGTATTTTGGAAAAGCGCCAAGTAATCTCAGTGTGTATATATATATCAAAAGCGAGGAAAGCACATTTCCTTCCTATGTGCAAGAAAATATTATCTAATGAAATAGCATATTATTGATAATGAAAAGAGACGTGTTCTTGGGGGTTTCTCTGTTCTACTATTGTATTCAATTATTCAACGCATTTTCAAGCCCTTACAAATGACAATTAATCATATCTGGAAATTGAAAATGGAGTGGCTACCTTGCCTAGAGAAAAAAATATCCCTTTCCTTAAATGGCTATTTAAAATGGAGTGGCTACCTAGAGAAAACGATATCACCTTCCTTTAAATGGCGTCTTTGTCGAAACGGTCAAGTGCCTTCATGGAGAAGGAACCTAAACCTATTTTATGCAAGGCTTTGGCGATGGTATGACGTGAGGAAGCATGGAATGATGCATTCAAGAGGTTTCCAGGTGGTGATGTTGTTTTATGGTCCTAGCTGGGGGTTGTATATGCTGGTGCTTTTGGTCTGTGTTGGAATTAATTCAATTCTCCTCCATTAATGCAAGTTGTGTGGATTTTGGGAGGAGTTAATGTGGATGGATATAATGGAGGGTTTCATTTGCTCTTGGGTTTGTTTTCCTATGGTGATTCTGCTTGTTATGTCCATGGTCATTATGTAGGGGTTTTGCACTCAGAAGTTGTGGCCATGTGCAGCGGTGCTCTCATCTTGGTTTTCCTGTGGTGGTTTACATTGTTGGTTCTTCAGTGTTGATGCACATTGTTGGTTCTTCGGTGTTGATGCACGACTTCTGCTTCCATGTAGGTTTTCTTGGGGGCATTGAGCAAAGCATGAAGTGGTTTCTAGAGGTGGTGCTATCGGGTGGGTTCTTCTCCAATGCTTCTAGTTATTGGTTTTGTGGTCGTTATGTGCAGTTTTTGGATTCAAAGGTGATATTCGTATGCCAATTTGTTTGGTGCTATTGGCTTGGTTTGGTTGTAGTGGTTTGCTTTGTTGGTTCTTTGGTGGTGGTTAACGGCTTGTGCTATCATTGGTTGCAAAAAGACTTTGTATTGACTAAATTGTTATGTCTCTGCAAGGGTTTATATATTTCGACTTATTCTTTTGTGGTGTTACTCTATTTTGGGCTTCTACTCATTTAAATTATAGCTTTTTGAGATGGCTTAGGCAACCTTGCATCATTTGGCATATTATAACTTGTATGTGATTATCCTAATTTGGTTCTTTTTTAACAATGGAATATTTTCTCTTCTTGAAACTTGGTTTAGGACTCGTGTTGTAATTGATTCCCTAAGAGATATTTTCTTTGCACAACGATCTTATATGTAAAATGCCTTTATGATTTATTGTCTTGTGAATGCACCAATTCAGTCTTGATAGGCATTGTCATGGTCATTGTTGGTGAGTTATTGATTTGCGGACAATATGGTGGTTGATATTAAGAATGTCTAAAGTAATATCTCTTTTACAATACTCACCTTTCGCGAAACCAAATGCTATGTCATATACTATGCATGCATATTAGGACATAATTTTGCTTGAGATGCGACACTACTATAGTCTATTTTTTTTGCTTATAAACTTTTATATGACGAATACATTCCCATGTTGTTGCTATTGAATGGATATATGTTGTTGAAATGATATACATGCCATGGTATTGTTATTGCCATTGGTTTTATGCTACATGATGGTGTGGTCCATTCCCTTGCTTCTTGATGGACGTTTGATAACGCAGGGTGATTATGCTATTTTTACCCCCATGATGTGTTGCTTATAGTTGGTTTAAAGATGAAACGAGTAGTACTGCAGTCTCTATATTTATGAGTGGTGTGTATCTAGATGTACTTGTGGTGTTTCCATGGAAACTTCATTCTATTCATGCATATGTCCACTGGTTATAAGCATGTTCTTTTTCCGAATACATGTCCATGCGTATGAAATGCTTAATGAGCCTGATTGTTGAAGAAGTAAATGCTTTGGTTATGGGTCATGAGCTTTTACTATGGTAGTGTTATCAAAGTATTAGAAATTTTTATTTATATTTTTTATTTTTTTATGAAAGTAAATGGTTAAAAAGTTCTGGATGTGTAAAGAAAAAAAGTATTAAAATACACGATTCTTCATAAAAGTTCAATTAAAACTTATGTTAGTCAAAGAATTGTCATTTGCATGATTGATATTTCTAGTTTTTATGATTGTTTTGAGTTAACTTTCATTAGTTTATATTATAAAAACTTGCATAAATATAAATGATAAATGTGAAATCTTAATTAAGTATAAATTATAGATTGTGGATTAGTTATGGATTATGTTTTAAATAAATAATGCATACAATCTAATTGTAAATTAAAAATTATAAACTACATCATAGATTTTAGAGATTTAAAATTATAAACTACATTATAGATTTTATATATTTAAATTATAAACTACATTATAGATTTTAGAGATTTATTCATAATTTAAATTAAAAGGTTTTATTGACTATAGATATCCAAGCTTTGGTTAACTTTTTTCCAAAAGAAAATATCAGTTCCTTGTTATTCAATAGAATCAAAGGTAACCTGGTTATGTCACAAAAAAGTCTTTGCACAAGGCAAGTCCACAGCAGAATATAAGCACAGCCTCATAGTCTCATAACAGAGTATCAACAGAAAAGTATGTATCTAACATTCAGTAGATATTGTGATCATAAGACCATCACCCAATCTCCATCCGAAACCGACATAGGTTAACTTTTTTTCAAAACTAAACCAGTATTCTAGATTCTGCAAGTGGACTCTTTCCAAACAATGGGACAATTAAGTACAGAATTGAGGGAATGGATAACATTAAGAGTGAAACAACATTCTGTAAAAATGTGATCGACATACTCAGCTGAACATTTACATAAGCAGAACCAGTTGGGACCGATCCAGTCCTTTTTGTTTAAGTTATCCCAAGTATTAATGTAGTTTGATAAACATAACCAGTTGAAAAATATGACCTTCAGCGAGATATTACATTTCTAGATCAAGATGAGAGCTTTGCTAGGACGATAACTGATAGTGTAAGAAGTGATGAGGTCATATGCCAATTTTGCACTAACCATGTCGTTACTCTTATTGAACATCCAAACTAAAGAGTCTAGACCATCACCCAATCTGATGCCTCCATGTAATAGCCCATCAATATATTGATTCCATGTCTTCTTCCATTGACCACCTAAATCTAGATCTTCAACAGAAAGCCAGTAAGCCTACGAGGCAATGTCAATACTCTAGTTGCGAGCAACAAAGAGATGTGTGATACCAAAGTCCTCCAAATACATCCTAAGATCCTCAGGCAAGATATAGTCAGATCTAAGGCCAGCAATAGGATCTATAACAATTTTTATTTTATCGCCCTGATGAAGTCATTCCAATATAGGATGTACCCAAGACAATAAAAACATGTTGACGAAGCCATTCATCGACAGGCTTATTTTTGAGATATTTATGCTCAACAATGTGAGACAAGATGCCTTCTTTGTTCAATGCCATCCATAAGCTTTTCATACAAAGAGCCAAACTAAATCATTCTGGGTTCTTAATATTCCACTCACCCAATTCATATGGTCTAGAGATCGTGTGCCAATCGACCAAGTGTAATTTGTGGATCCCATTTGAATTTCCCCAAAGGAAATTGAATATGAAACGACGAAGATAGTTTAATATAGAGTTGGGCATACGTGCCAAAGAAAGCCAATATACAGCCAGACCCATCAAAACCGATTTGACCAAAATCAGTCTACCTCCTAGAGATAATAGTCAATAAGTCCAGTTGCTTATCCTTTTATCAAAAATCTTGATAAACCGTCGCCAATCATTAACACAATATCCTAATGGCTTGAGGTAGAAACCTAAGCACTTAAAGCCAACAAAGAGAGGCTCCATTTTAAAGGGCAACAATGAGAAGATCCTTGCCTTGATAGTATCATCAATATCATCATACAGAAAATAAGATTTTTCATCACTGATTTTCATGCATGTGGCAGAACAAAAGAGATCTAACAATTCCTTATAATTCTGTGATTATTCAAATGTCTCAAGCCCAAACAAAATTACATCGTCAACAAATAATAAGTGGATAAGATATAAGCTTTGTGAAACCTTGACACCTGTAATAGCCCCCTCTTTAACTCTCAATGATCAAGTTAAAGAGGGGAGGTGATAGGGGGCATCCTTGCTTGATGCCCCTCGAGACAGAAAAAAACCTAAAGGGAGTCCCATTGATGAGTACAGCAAAGTTGGATGATTCCACGCAGCCCATAATCCAATTGACACCCACAACTGGTACCCCAATCTGTAAGAGGATTAAGCTAAGGAAAGTCCAATTTACTCGATCAAAGGCTTTTACTAGGTCTAACTTCAGAACCAAGATCTTCTTCTTTTCCACTTTAATGGAGTGTAGTACTTCTTGAACATTGCCAACGGGCTCAATGATCTGTCTGTTGTGAAAAAAAAACCAAACCGGTTTCTAGATATAGCTTTGTCCAATAAGGCTTTTAATCTGATGGCTGCCATCTTAGAGATGGTTTTATAGACCAAATTGCAGAGGGAAATAGGCCTAAAATCAGCAAAAGAAAGTGGCTTGTCGCATTTTAGGTATTAGGGTTATAAAAGTAGCATTGAGTGCACTTGTCACCCTCCCCTCTGCCCTAGAGTGCTCTACAGCATTAAGAATGTCATGACCGACAAGATCAAAGAAATAGAAGTAGAATTCTTCAGGCCAACCATCCGGACCAGGGCTTTTATCTTTTTCGAAACCTTTTAGCACACTTTCAATTTCAGAGTGTAAAATCTACTAGAAAATACTCTTTATCTTCCTCCTGGACAAGGAAGGGAAAAGTCTAATGACTTTAAGTTGTGCCTCAATATTGGAAGTACCATCATCAAAAAATAAGTCAGAAAAGTGCTGAGCACCCATACCCTTGGGCTTTGTTTCATCCTCAATCAGTTCACCAAATTGATTCTTCAGGACCCATATAGATTTTGAATTCTTTCTAGCAAAGACATAGGAGTGGAAAAATTTAGTATTTGCATCACCCTCATTAATCCAGTCAACTCTAGTTTTGAGTTTCCAAGTGAGTACCTAATGGGCTAACAAGTAATCTCTTCTAGCCTTCACCTGTGAGAGCAAAGAGGCTTCATCAACAGTTAGGATACCAAAGATCCTAGAAGAAAGGAGATCAAGTATGGTTGAATCAATCTCCTTGGCCTCCTTAGTTCTAGCCAGGGTCGTCCTTTTTTCCCAATCCTTTACATTGTCTTTGAGTCTCTGAAGTTTAAAGGAAAGAACAAACATTGGACCTAAAGTAGAAGGAACTAGTGAGCTCCAGGAGAAAATGACAAGATCACAAAAGTCTTGTAGCATAAGCCAAGCCCTATTGAATTTGAAAGGGTAAAGATGACAAGAAGGTTGGAAGTTCCACTCCAAACATACAGGATAATGATCTGAGATCTCTTAGGGTTGTACCCAAGATTTATAGTGGTTCAGAACATGAATAAGATGGGTCTATGCAAGAAATCTATCAAGTCTTTTACTTCATCATGGCCCACACTACCATTCCTCTAGGTAGGAACAAGAGTGTGGGGGGCTAGGTCCACCATGTTCGTAGTATCCATGAGGTGAGTAAAATAATGTGTCGTGGTCAATGCAAACTTTATCACCCCAAATTTTGGCATCAGAGGGTAAAGTTCAGGTCCCCAGCTATTATGAGATTGGGATAGTCAAAAATGCCCCCTATCAATACCCCGTCCCATAAGATAGTTCTATTAGAGTAGGGTCCATAGCTGGAGAAAACAAAGTCAAGACCTTTAAATCTAGATTTGATAAAGATGCCAGCAAAAGAGTAACTGGGCTTGCACCGAGTGAGGTGTGGGTTCCATCCAATGAGAAGTCCCCCAAAGAGACCCTAGCTTTGGTTAACTTTAAATAGTAGTACATGGTCTGATTTACTAATGAAAATAGTTTTTAATGGAGTAACCTTTCTACCCGACCATTTGCACCGATCGGACGACCTGGCTCGCATGAGCTGTCACATCACGCGTTGCTGGTCGTCCAATCGATGCAAATGGTCGGGTAGAAAGTTTACTTCGTTTTTAATTGGTGGATGTTTGACTATGCTTAATAAATTACTTGATGTGGATATAATAGAATCTGTTTATCTTTGTCTCTTTGCAATTTATATGTTTGATTCATAATCTCAGTGGCTTCAAATCTCTGGAGTTGAAGACTTTTCCTCAAGTATTTTTATACACTGAAAAAAAATATATCAAGAGTTCAGATGGATCTATATTGCATAGCTGTAAATTATGGCTTGTAATATAATTATGCTGTGTTAGATAAATCTAAATTATAGACTGTGTAAACTATAATATATATTTTTATTAATTTGGAGATCTACCATTAATAAGTTATGGTTTATAAATTAGGTAGAAAAAAAAACTGTAGAAAAGTTATGCTTTGTAAATAAAAATCCAGTCATCTATACAATATTGATTTTTTGACATAATTCAAATATTTAACATTATACTATTTATATTTCAAATTGAAATTTAACTATGAAGCCTAAATTGCAGGATATGAAGTCTGGTTATATTTTGCAAACAACCTTGCAATGATTGTTTGCAAATAAGTATTTTGCCATAATATTGAGTCATTGCTAATGTTTGTTAGCATAACACTATTCTTTTTCGCCATACCCTGAAGGTTTCTAAATGAATCCTAGATATTGAAAACTTGTCTGAAGTTCTGTCCTTTTAAACAGAAGTAAAAGGAGTATCCTTTCAGCCTCAGCCTCCGCCTCCCTTACCAAATTCAAACTGATCGAGGACTTTTGTAGGTTGATCTCCATACCCGTGGCCAGACTGTAAAGTTTGAGAAGTCACTGAATGACCATTGCCTCTCTCAAGGATCCATGGCAAATATCAGGACAGCATCCACGAATAGCTATGATTTTGCTTATAAGATCTTGTAAATACAATTGTAGAGGGAGATCAAACGGAAATCTCCAAAAGAATCAGCGTTGTCTACCTTTGGGATTAGTGCAGCAAAGGTAGTATTGAATGAACCTAGAACTATCCCATTCTGTCTAACTTCCTCGGACACCCAAAGTCATTGGTAATATTTGTTACAATAACACTTCCTTTAAGAACTTCACTGTAGAGGGAGATCGAACGGAAATCTCCAAAAGAATCAGCCTTGTCTACCTTTGGGATTAGTGCAACAAAGGTAGTATTGAATGAACCTAGAACTATCCCATTTTGTCTAACTTCCTCGGACACCCGGAGTCATTGGTAATATTTGTTACAATAACACTATTTCTTTAAGAACTTCACTGTAGAGGGAGATAGAACAGAAATCTCCAAAAGAATCAGCCTTATCTACCTTTGGGATTAGTGCAATAAAGGTAGTATTGAATGAACCTAGAACTATCCCATTTTGTCTAACTTCCTCGGACACCCAGAGTCATTGGTAATATATGTTACAATAACACTAAATCTTAATGAACTTCACACCAATTGCAAAAAAATACCAACAAGGCCAGAGAGCAAAGTCGGAGACATTGCCACCTCGAGGCTCTTGCTATTATAGCATTTAGTCTTATTGATGTTAAATAAAACAGTGACATTACTTTAAATTTAAAAAATAGCATTTAATAAAATTTGTTAAATCTCACCCAAAAATACAGAGTTTCCCAATAAAAATAATGGCATAAATATCTATCACCTCAAGATGAGGCCCAATAATGGCATAAAGTAATTGATTGGTTGGAATAAAGCGTAAACTGTGTGATGTCATTGGTTGAAACTTTGAAAACTAACGCTAATGAAAAGGAGAAAATGGCAAGCCGAATACTATAACTATGGCAGGAACTAATAACTAAACAAAAACAGGGATGCTAAAATACATTGTTGGTTTGGATGGTAGCAGGGACTAATAACGGAGCAGAAACAGCAATGTCAAAATGCATTGTTAGTATGGATGGTAATGTCAGACAGAAACCATCCATACAAGTCACAAGCGACGGGAGATGTAACAGTAGTAGAATTCCTCTTAAAATATTCGCAACTTCGGAGTCCCCAATGTCAACTCACTTAACGTTAAAACTGAAATAAACTATATCAAGGAGAAAAAACGACAAAAGAAAGATTGATACTGAAAGAGCACAGAAATATGGAAAAGGAACGCAAGGGAAAATGTCAAAGCAAGAAATGCAAGAAGCAGCTAACTACATACAATACGAAAACAAATTTGTTCAGCACACAGAAAGTCAGATTGCATTCACAGAAATTTGAAATATAAATAAAAATCATATTGAAAAAGCAGTAATGACAAAGGAAGAAACCGTTTTATACTAAAATCCAACATGTCTCTCATCTAAAATATTGATTTACATAATACAGGACAAACCCAGATATACATCATTATCCAAATTCCTTTAGAAAAAGAGGCATTTGAGCAATGAAATATTTTAATTAGATTCAGAATAGCAAGCTTTCACAGGTAGGAAAACTAAGCACGACTGAGTAAATAAAGTTTAAATAACAGATACCATAACTAACAACAAAAGCGATTCCTGTGATATAGGTTGAAATCAACCTTAATCTATCTGATGCTCATTTGCTCCACTTTAAGGTCGACAAGATGCCATTGTAGTAAACTAACGTTTCCAGAGAGCAGTATGGTCATGACAAAAGCTTAATGAATGTCAAAAGCAAAGCAACAAGTCTGGCTGTGGCCTAGTAACTTAATAATGCAGTTTTAAAAAATAGGATATAAATGATTATTATCAACATAATATAAAGTGCGTTGCCAGATGAAGCCCATAAATTAGCACAAGTTCTTTTAAATCAAATGTTACAAACTTATATAAAACAGCTTGTGGAACAGAATATGGGAAAAGACATGGACCTCCCAAAAAGACAAAAATCACAACCTAAACCAGGTGACAGAATAACTGCCAATTTTGATTACTGGCATAAATAATTTTTTTGCAAGTAAAAGCCTACAAACAGTTGCTGCTTGTACTCTTCTATCACTTATCTTCTTCTTTTGGCTTTTCCTCCCCCTTCTTCTCCTGTGGAATCCAAATCAAAAAACATTCAGTTAAAGCAACCTCTTGAATCATATTTATGACATTTGAAATAATTTCTCCATTGCTTCAGCATAACCAAATAAGAACATATTAAGTCTACAGTTTGGCAAAAATAAAAACTTCCAATTACATCCTCCGTGTTCTTTTTGTGTTTTCTCAAATTCATATATGGGAAGAAGACGAGCGTTGGCTATCCATGCAAGAATTGAAGAGTTCAAGCTTATTATCTCTTCTGCAAGATAGCATCTTTCTATAATAAAACATTTAATTTAAGAGCAAAACCAAAAAAACCCTATTTTAAATGTAAGTTTAAGCATATACCCTTTCATAGCTATTAAGGGGGAATAATCGCACCCTGAAACTGGTTTTAAGTCTTTTGAATTTAATTCATTTCTGGCCTACCCAACATTCAATTACAGAAAGTATTTCCAAACTATGAGTTGGGCCTCGCCCTTGATCAGCTGTCAAAGATGAGTTATTAACTTAATTTAATACTTGGAAAGTTGGAATGTCACATATGTTGGAATTATTGTTTATACTGGGGGGGAGGGTGAATCAGTATAAAACGAAGATTTAAAACTTTTATTTGACAAAAGATACTTCAGTTACGATTTCAGCCAAATCAATAAAAAACACACACCTGACAAGTATGCAAGCACCAACTTGCAGTTTATGAAAATTTTGGAACCCCAACCCGGTTTCAAGTTTAGTTTCACTGTATGTAGTTTAATACCCAAACCCCAGCATGCATAAATACATTACATTTAAAAAATTTCACTTTTGCTTGAAACACATGGAGTTCTTTCAACATAAACAACTCAGAAATTTAAATGGCAGCCAGCTTTTTCACACTCAACAGCCAACACACTAATGAAATTTAGACTCATAATTTTGACCAAAAAGGTCCAGGAAAAACCCCGAAGGGAAAACCTATTTTTAGAGAGATTTTTATTTCTTCAAGCAAATTTACAAAAAATAAAAAAGCAGTACTTATATCCCTTTCTTCCTCGAAATTTGTACCAGAATCACTCCAACTGGCCGCTATACGAAATACCCAGAAAATCGTGTTGTATGGCCTCACACGTGTGGCTGTACAGCCCTCAAAATGTGTGCCTCCTTATTGCCTAGAAAATTGTGCCAGATTCTGCCTGCACAACCTGCTGTACAGATAGCATTAAATGCATAGTACGGCCTCCAATAAATGTCGTATTGCCTCCTCAAAATACATGATTCAGCCTGTACGGTCTGCAATAAATGCAACACCAGTCTACCTTAAAATTCATGTTGTACAGGCATGTATTTAATGTTGTACAGCTGCCTTGGAAAGTGTGCCTGTGAACCTGAGAAGCCACAATGCCACCCAACTAGCCTGACTGACTGCCACATACTCAACCTCAGCAAAACTCAAAGCAACGGACTTATGCTTTTTGCTGAACCACGACATTGTTGTCAAACCCAAACTAAAGCAACAATCAAAGGTATTCTCCCAGTCCAATGCACTGCCTACCCAATCTGAATCTGTGAAGCCAATCAAACTCACTCCATTTGATCTCTTGTAGTCCAGACCATAGTCTACTGTCCCAGCAAAATACCTCAAAACATGTTTTGCAGCTACCCAATGCACTCTCTTGGGCTCCATCATGAACTGGCTGAGAGTGTTCACTGCAAAACATATATTTGGTGTGGTATTAACCAGATACATCAACGAATCAATGAGCTACCTTTATAAGGTAGGATCAACCAACTCCCCCTCAGAAGCATGAAGCTTCTTCCAGTTGATGATCATGGGTGTGGACAGGGCATCAATCTACAACCCTCCATCTGAAATATCTTCAAAACATCAGCGGCATATTTTCCTTGCCCCAGGAAAGCAAGTCCATCCTCATTCCATACCTCCATACCCAAATAATAATGCATCAGCCCAAGGTCAGTCATCCCAAATTTTGAGGCAAGATCTCTCTTGCACGCTGCAACCAAATGTTCCTCCCCTGTGATAAACAAGTCATCGACATATAGCAAAAGAATGAGCAGATCACTTCCAACCACAATGAAATACAAGTTGGGATCAGCCTCACTCTTTTGAAACCCAATCGAAAGCAAGAGTCAATCCTCAAATACCAAGCTCGAGGAGCTTCCTTCATCCCACACAAGGCCTTTTCAACCTGCACACATGAGAATCTCCCATGCACCTCAAAGCCCTGTGGTTGCTCTAAATACACCTCCTACTGTAGAAGACCATTTAGAAATGCATTCTTCACATCCATCTAGTGGATCCTCCAACCCATCTCTGCAACTATGGATATCACTAACTTGATGGAAGAATAACGAGCAACCGGTGCAAAAGTCTCCTCATAGTCAACTCTCTCAACCTATGAGAACCCCCACGCTACAAACCGAGCCTTGTACTTCTCAATGTTGCCATCCGCAGCATGTTTTATTTTGTACAGCCACTTAGAAGTCACAACTAACTTCCCCTCTAGTCGTGGAACAATCTCCCACACATCATTCTGCATGATGGAATTGTACTCTTCCATCATGGCATCTCTCCAAACCTGATGTGTAGATGTCTCCTCAAATGTAGAGGGATCGAACTCACGCAAGCTAGTCCCCACTACCAAGTAATTGGAAAATCTCTCTAGTGCCTTACTCTCTCTGACCTCCCTCTTGGGTGGCCCCACAGACTCCTCAACTTCCTACACAAGCTCCTTAAGCCAACTTGGCTTTCTCTTCCTGGAAGTAGCTTCATATGGCAAACCCTCCTCCTAAACCTCCTCATGTGACGACTATCTCCCTAAAGAAGTACCTGTAGTTTGAGATCCTGTGCCTGGTGAACCTGAACCTGAACCAAGTCAACCTGAATCACGTGATGTTGTAACCTACGAACCTGTAATCCGAGAACATGTCCCTATACTAAAATGCTCTCACCACTGTCTACAATACTCAACAATACTCATCAAACTCCTTGGAGGTATATTCACCCCCATTGTCTGATCTAAGTACTCTAATTCTCCTCCCTGTTTGGTTCTTCGCAAGAGCTTTGAACCCTTGGAACCTCTTCAAGACTTCCTCTGACTTCTTACTACTAATGAAGTAGATCCAGGTCTTCCTAGAATAATCATCAATGAATATAACGTAGTACTCAAAACCAGTCAAAGAGGCAAACGACATGAGACCACACAAGTCTAAATGAATCAAGTTAAGCACTCCCTCTGATCTAGTGTCACTGCTTGGAGAAGTAGTTTTGGTGCACTTTCCCAAAGCACACCCCTTACACACACCACTCTGCTCTGTGCCAAAATCCGGCAAAACCTATAATCATGTCTCTGCCACAATCTCTGCAAACCTATAATCATTGAGATGGGCCATCCTCCTATGCCACAATTCGATGGGCCATCCTCCTATGCCAACGCATGATGAGGCTAGAAGAGAAGCTTGTATAGCTTCCCACATCTAACTCTGATGGCAAATGAAGCAGATGGCCATGCTACCTTGAGAAATACATGAACTTTCCCATCTAGTACATATACTCCAAAACCCCTGCCCTCAATAGTGGAAACTAAAAACAAGGTTCTTCTTCATCCCACAGACGTAAAAGACAACCTCAATGTCATGGGCTCCATGGACTCACTTTGAAAACTCACAGTCCCACGCCCAAATGCTCTCACCATTGTATCATCACCCAACACAACCTCCAAATCCAAGTCTGTCTCAGTCATCTTGGTAAACACATTACGTGTACCTGTCATATGGCTCGAATCCCCAATGTCAATATACCACGTGGAAGGAGTGGTGGAAGCACTCACCAAATGCCCAACTATCATGGAATGCTCCATTTGGTCCTCCATATCATCACTGATGATAGATGATGCTCTCTCTAAACAAACACCAGCAAAGAGAGAACTCTCTCTCGAATCTTGCAGCATACTCATCAATCTCTGCTACCGCTACTGTCTATTGTTTCTTCTTCTTGTTTGGGCAATGTCTAGCATAGTGTCCCAACTTCTGACAGGCAAAGCATTTCACTTTGCTCATGTCCTTTTTGTCCAACCACATTTTATTCTCAAGGCTCTTGCCCACTCCTGAACCTTTGTCCAGCCAACTCTTTTGTCTTTTACCTTGAAGTAGCATAACTAGGTGGACTTAGGATTTGCGCATATACCTTATGTACCTCTTCAAACTGGATGTACTTCTTATGTATTTCTACAAATTGGCACAAGTCTTCATGCTCTTTGAAATGACATTGTGAGTCAATACATCATTTGTCATTACTTTACTAAACTTTGAAAGTTGCATTTCAAAAAATGGTTTTGGTTTCAGAAACCATATCCCTTTACCCAATTTCAGGTAACTTGATTCAAAATCACCAGTAAGAATCCCAAGGGTACTTTTCAATGAAGAGTTCACATCATAATCACCCTTTACTAATAAATGCTGTCAATCTCATCTACAAGGCAAATTCACTCAGAAACCAAATAATCAAAATTCTTGAAGGCCAACAAAAAGAGCTTCCAACTTGAGGAGTATCCTGTCACGCTAACAAGAAAAAATAAGGACTCTAATCCTGAGAGTATACTATGAATAAGGCGACTCAATCAAGATGAGTGTACCCTGTACATAGAAGGGTGACCAGCAAATGCACCTAATATTACAAAATTGTCCTTGAAACTAGAGGAGCATGAAGGCTCGCCATCCCTAGCCTCTGAATACAACCAGTTTCTAAAATTGAAATGGTAGTAGCACCAATCTTCCTAGGGAATTTCACTTTCATTGGGCTTCACAGGACATAGTGAAAATAGCACATAACCATTTTATCAGGATTCACATGCATTGGCACATTTTGAAGTGTTCAAGATTTCAATCAAACAGTTACATTTTTCCATCTGCCAACCATTAAACCAGTTCCTAAAAGCAAAAGATTAGAAGATAGATAGATTACCTCATTTTCTGTTTCAAAAGTTGCCAGCAAGTCCTTTACAGAAGGATCGTTAGGATCTACTCCTGGAAGCTGCATTCAAAAAGACAAGCCACCCAGATAAAGGTAAAGGAAAATTTATGAGAAATCTATTCCTTAGCTTCTATATATATTTGCATCATTCAGATTAATAGGCTACAGATAAGCTCATACCGATGCAAGAATAGATGACACAAAACCTTGGTCACCTAAAACTCTGTTCATCTCTGTTTTGTCTGAGGAAGCTTTTGCATTCTCCTGTACAGACATTTGTAGAGCTGCAAATACAATAGTGAACATATTCATTCATCATGCTCGGATGACACAACCAAAACCTAACTAACAAGACATTGTATTTAAGGTTAAAAAAAAAACTAAAATCACACTGCCTCAGGTTTAGTAATGTCTCAAAAAAAGGCATTGAAGCTTTATAAAAAGATACAAGAACTAATTAATTACAAACCTGCACAGGGCTTGAAAGGTAACTTGCTAAAACCAGTATATATTAAATCATTTACAGCAAAGGCAAAGGAAAACATGCAAGTGATGAGAGAATGGAGAGAAACAGTTTTTCCAGTATTTATTTAAAAACTCTTTTATTCCACACCCAAATGATGAGTTGCTTTGGTACATTGACATATAGAATCTACCTGAACACTGCTGCATGTTGTCCAAGGCCTAATCCCTGGAAATATACTGGAATAATAAATGGTAATGTTAAAAAATAGCTTTCTGTTAACAACTCTAGAATAAAGGCTACACCCTTTTGGCAACCAATTATTGTTTTTGGATGAATTTGATTAATTGATGAGTTTTCTGAAATAATTGGCCCAAGGTATATCACCTGCCCAGTGGATATGAATACCAGTCAAAAAAACAAATAAAATGAACCATTTTATTAGCATATCTGGTGTATTTTACTTGCAGATCTGCATTTTTTTCTCACAGATCTGAAGTATATTATCGCAGATTTGACAATGGGAAGAGTAAATCTGGTTTGTACTTGCTGTTATAAAGCATTTAATTGCAGAAATCTGAGTTGTTTTTGGATATTTCAGCAAGTGTATCTTGCAGATTTGAAGTATTTGCAGAGCACAGTGGAATAATATTTGCTCCAGATCAATAGGGATTCCCTCATAGCTAGCAAGCACTAACCCAAAGTGAGAGAAATTGTGCATGGTGACGTTGGCATTTTCTCTAAGAATTAATTGGATCCCCTTGGGACAAAATTCCTTGGGTGGTAACACTTGGTCAATCTGCAATGTTCCGTTAATTATTCTACTTGGAATTGTGCAAGGTGACATTGGCATTTTCTCTAAGAATTAATTGGATCCCCTTGGGACAAAATTCCTCGGGTTATAACACTTGGTCAATCTGCAATGTTCCATTAATTATTCTACTTATACATTTTACTATAACAGTCAATCTCATTTCCCAATAGCTTATATTATATAGTCGATCTACAAAAAGAGTACAAACAGTTTTAGCAATAAAGTACTGATTCCAAATACACCAATTATACTTCAGAAACATGAATGGAAAATCAGTAGATCCTATAATATGTATAACCTAAAAATATACAATAGCCATAATATAAAGAAAAATGCAAAATAAAGCATCATAATTACATACCGAAAGCCAAATCTTGATCCTCCGGACTTGTTTCCATCATATGTGTGTCTGCAGTTGACACGGTACTAGATTGAGTAGCTCCAGTATTATCCATTGACATTGCTAAAGCCTGCTCTAAAAGTGCTGTCTCATCATCCTATCATAAGGACATACAATTAACAATTAATTTATAGACATCAAGTATGTGCTTCTACTGTAATCTATGAAACTAAAACCTTCCAATGGTTGCTTATACTATATTAATATAGATATGACACCAACAAAGTTATGTCATCCAGACTTTAGGACATGAAATAGTTACTGAAAACCCCTTTTTTAAGGGGACAATTTACTAATCTTACATTCAATTATGGCTGGATGGGTAAGTGGACAAGTTACTCCTCTTGCATTCAACTATCTTGATGGGTAGGTGAAAATTGCTGACAAATCCGTAGAGAAGACATGGAATTCTGTCCTCTCAGTTCACAAGGACTTCATACCAACGAAACTTTACAGAAAAATTATAGACCTTCTTGTCACTCTATCTTCTTTCTAATCTAAATCACCACCCATTTTTTCAAATAATAGACACCTACAAGATGCCTCTTCTGTCAGACAAAGCATGCAAAAGATTGAACCAAGTGCATAAATGGCCCCCATACCAAGGTGCAGATTTAATGCATCTGAATCTTTTGTTGCATGATTTAAACTTCAAATGGTAAAACTTTGTATTTCATATACATCTAGAAGACCTCTGCTTTTCTAAAATTGTGTTTACAATTACAATAATATCTTTGGTACGAAGACCCACTAAACAAAAGTCAAAACCCTCATATTATCATATTTTACTACTTGTTACTTGCAAGAAGAATAATGCAAAGAGTAATGCCATGTGACAATTGCTATATTCCTAATATGTAGAATTATCTTTTTAACATCAAATTAGAAGGAGAATTCAAATATTTGTCTTCAAAATAGCCCACAAAGGATATATTTTATGCATTTCAATGGCATTTTGAGGTCGTTGACTCGTTCACTTGGTGAAGCACTCCATTCATTCTCACCCCTTGGCACATATATCAAGTGCACATATATCGAGGTATAACCACCCTTAATGCACACTTCTCTAGTGCACATGCCTTCTTTTGTGGATCTAGGGTTTGTACTGATGTGCATGCACACGAATCTATGCTTTGGAACATTGTTTGAGGTCTCCTCCACCCATGGCTCACCTAGGAGGATGAGTTTGATAGCTTTCAAGGGAAAGCACCATAGCTATTTTTTGTATTTTACACTGGGGTTAATACATAATGATGATTTATCTTGTGGTTTAATGTAGCGCTCCTTTAAATGGAGTTTCTATGCACACTTTTTGAGACATCTTATAACTGCTGTAAAAGATAATTTTCAGATCTGGTTTGTGTGGGATAAGTTGCGGCATAAGTTACCCTAACGGGCTGGAACTTATCCAAGTTGTTTGGTATCTTTTCTTATCGGATTGTCTAAAAGTTTAGACCGCTTGGATGTGAAATATTGTACTCTTTCCATTGCTGTTTTATACACTATCTCACAACAGCCCTAAGGCTGAAAATTCACAGGGTTAAATTTATGCTTTGCGTTAATTGCCCTAGTACAGAAATGTTACATGGTTACAAAGTTTGTTTTGGCTGAGATCAATCTAGAGTAAGAGGGAGTTTGTATTTCAAATGGAGATTACCTAAGAGAGGTAATTGACCTTTGACGGTTGTTCAGTGTGAAACACTAGGTTGCTTGAAAAAAGGACCTTGACCCTTGGAAGGGTTTTCCTACTTCATATTGCAGATTTTTCAGGATGGATGTGGCTTTGGTTTCTTGTTTATCTTCTAAGATTGTCTAGTGATGGTTGGTATGTGGATACTGTAGCTTTGAGATATGTGACATATGACAGGCCTTTATTCAACAGGATTCAGGAACAAGTGGGAGGCATAAGCAAGGAGCTTGGCGATGATTATCTGTGAGAGGAGTTAGCTCCATTTCCTTCCAAACACCTATATCGATGTTTTTGAAATAGATATTGTTTTCTATGTTCCTGGGTTGAAGAACTTCTTTCAATATCATGTATGGCAAATCATCATTGTACAGCCAAGTTTGATGCTTTGGTAGGTCATCTTTAGAAGATGAGCCAATGCTGTGGAAAAAGGGGTTCATGTTCGAGGTATTTATAGGTTGCAGGCAAATCCAGTGAAGCACTATACTTTGGTGTGTGATAGTACCAAGTTGTGTGAGTTATTGCACAAACACCTTGGTCACTTGCATGATGGAGTGCTTCCTATCTTGAAGAAGTTTGTATAGGGATTGCCAAGTGTGTTCGCTTAGTAAGCACATCAAGACTGTTTTTATAAACATAGGTCAAGAGGGAATCTCGATCTAATCCATTCAAGATGTGTGTGGACCTATGTCTTTTGCTTCTTTGACAGGTAATTGGAACTTGGTATTATGCTACGTTTATTGATGATCAAAGTACTTCCCTCAGATTATGGACAAGAGTATACCTCTGCAATGTTTCATTCTTTGTGCAGGGAAGCGAGTATCAGAAAGAAGTTGACAGTTCGTTACAACCGACATAAGAATGGGGTCGCTAAGAGGAAGAACATGTCTATATTTAAGACCAAGTCTCTGATTCATGACATGGATTTGCCCATGAGATTTTGGGCTAAGGCTTCAATTGTGTATATTCTAAACAAGTGTTTTCACAGGATTTTGAAGGACACAACACCAAAGGAGACATTTACTGGCATGAAACCAGATATATCTCATCTTCAGGTGTTTGCGAGTCCAATTCAGAACCGTCCAATTTATATTCTCCTTCTAGTAGAAATCTTGAGGAAGGATTATATTTGTACAATCTGTATTTTAGCACTATAGACACATGTTCTGTAGTAGGTTGCCAAGTAACAGAATACACAAATCTTACCTGCATACAGCTACTAGAAATAAAATCCACAAATTAAACCTATATATCATAATCAGCTAGCTGGGCATGAAATCTGCACGTCAGACTCTTGGGATATCTTAGCAGATAGATTCATTCAAAAGATAACATAGGATCAGACCTTAAGAATGAGAATCTTGGGCATGGAATCAGATTCTAAACTATACAGATGAGAAATTCAAACTTTTTGATGGGACATCACTTTAGTTTCTCCAAGTGCACCTTCCTAGACCTGGGACATGGGACGACAAATCCCTTGTAAGTTGTGACAGGTAGATGCCAGGATGGAAAGATGTAGGGATGCATCTCCCTGGGCCAGGGACACATCTCCTGGAAACACAGATTATTTAAAGCACACGAACATACTTATTTATTGCCTCTAAACATAAGGAAAGCATCAAAGCTTTCAAATGAACATAAAATCATGTAAAAATACGCTTACTATTGTCCTTTGGTTCCAAACAATATAATTTGCACCTTCCCAATCTTTAGGCATTTAGAAGGCAAGACATCTATTGTTAAAGAATGGCATTAAATGTTACAGTCAGAGACTATGACTGAAATTAACCTTGACAATTTCCTCTTATTTGACCACTAGACTTGCTATAGACTCAATCATGCTCTCTCCCCAGCTATGCACTTTTGCCAATTCCCACAAAGTCAAGATATTAAAGTAACTGATTCATATTACAAATTGTATTATTTATTCTGAAGCAGCATTTGAAATTCATTCACACACATTATTTCATAAATCCATACCATTGGTTCGGGTCCTTTCCCAGCTGTTCCTGTCCCTGCACTAGCACTAGGTTCTGCCATTGACACATCACGAGAGCTAGAAGCCTGCTCTTGTCCCTCTTGCATTGCCTTTGAAGCAGCTTCCTCTGCAGCCCTTTTAGCAGCAGCTTCTTGCCTTGCCCTCTCCTCTTCCATAGAAACTCGAAGAGCCAGAGCCAATTCTGGGTCCAAATTTGGATCAACACCAAAATCGAAGCCCTGTCCACCTCCTGCAGCAGCGGCTGCAGCAGCAGCAGCACCAGCTGCTGCTGCTGCTGCAAATCCACTTCCACCTTCATCTCCTGTAAATATAGGCGAGCTGCACAGCAAAATAACAAACAATATTTAAACATTAACTCACAATCCAGGTTACTGGTACTTAGTGGATCACTGATCACAACTAATTTAATACCTGATAAGAACATCTGACAGAGCATTCGGGCCTGGAGGAACATGTATGATGTGACTATTATCATTGCTATTTACAGCTGCAAGGAGAGCCTCTAGTTTTTCTGGCTTTCCATCATCTTCCTCTCCAAAATCCACTATATCAAGAGCTACATTATTTTTCTTTAACTTCTTTCCAATTGCCTCTAGAGTCTGCTTATCACATTTGATGTGACTGAAATAACAAGGAACACAGTTAGCTGGGCAAAACAAATAATTCAAAACCTTCATGGAGACCACATAATATATAATCCACCTAAAATTTAAAATACCTTCCAGCAAACACAATAATTCGTTGCTGCTGTTTTTTGTTCTGACGGTGTTTAAGTGCCAGCTGAGCCACCTGAATACCAGATGTCAAATTTATCTCCCCGCCAATTTCTAAACCTGCAAATAAGAACCATAGAAACCTAATATATTTCAAATACATTTAAACGAACTTTGAAAGACATTATTTACACAAGCTCACTCAAAATGGCATTATCAAGTTCTCTGATTATTGACTCAATTTTCAGGGTTTGAAATGCCATTGGCATCACTTAAGTTAGAGCTCGGCATTATAAAGATTCTACTTGCCTAATGCATAAGAAGACAAAAAATGAAAAGCAGTAATTCACATAGAGATTGAAACCTCCAAAGAAGAGCATTAAATAATAAAAAAGAGAGCAGCCAACTGTCTAAAACTGCAATAGTACAAACTTGACACCCCTTGCAATTGGAAATCAGACAGGGAGAAAACCAACATCTAATGTAGTTACGTTTATGACAGGAAAAATTTAACCACTACACCTAAATGCTGAAATTTATCCTCTTATTATATAGAAGATAATCTAGGATGCTAATGAGGGTATAAAGGCAAATAAATTGACACTACTGAGTTTTTCCTACTTTTAGCTATACGGTGTGGCATTCAAATCATGAAACATTGTACAGTATGACTTTCGGCAAGTTTCCAGTACCAATATAGATGTTAGTTGGGCATTTTCTGTAACCTAATTAGGACTCTTTAGTAGTGTACTTTATCTATAATAAAGTTAAGTTGTGATATCATCATATCACAATTTAAGAGCATTTCTCTCTTCTTCTACATTACATTATCTGCCCATGTATTTGTTTGTATCTCTGACACGGTATCAGAGACATAGAGGAAGGGATTTGAAGAAAATCACAGAAGGAGCAAAGGGACTACAGAAGACAAACAACAAGTCCAGGGACTGTGAGGCAGAAGACAAAACAGGAGAAGACAACATTGGATAGTGCAAGGCAGGATGACATAATTTTTTTTATGAAAAAATAGTATCAATATCTCCCCTGAAGTTATTTTTTTATGATTGATTCTCTTGATCCCACTGGGCCACAGTGCATGGAACTTAGGCACTGGCAGTTTACCACCCATCAATGACGATGAAGACTGTAGGGATTTCCCATGCTTAGTAGGAAAGCAAAAATAGAAACAAAATGACAGAGCGCATGACTTCCATAGCATTCACTGACAAGAGATTTGATAGTTCGATAGGCACACAGCACAAGAAACTGCAGCTATATGGGTGTTTGGTGCACGATGTAGGTTGCAGTTATGCATATATTTTCAATATTCAAATAAAAAATGATTCAAATGTAGTTGGCAGACATAAATAGAGGTGATAAAAAAAATTGTGGTACCTCTAGAGCATAGGCAAGGCACAAAGAAAAGTGTTTCTGATAGATATGTGTACCAGGAACAACTACACTGTTGATAGATGAAGTTCAACTACAAACAGAGTGCAGATAGTGCAGAAACAGGCATCATGACAAGACGGGAGTCAAAGCAGCTGGACACAAGGGTCACAAACACAACCGCCCAAAGATGTTGACATGCATATAAGCATGAATACATGGCGCAACAGTGCCATACATGCAGAGATACAAAAATCTGACAACAAATTTCAACACAGTAAGTTCAGTTTTCAAATTTCAAAACAATTGTCTTGGTGGATAGATTTTTTTTCTTTTGTTGGTGTGAATAATTTTCCAAAACAGAATTCCCATAGAGCAACATATCCCAAGTCGCTCCTTTGTCATAAAAATTTACTCACTTTTTATAACTGTCTACTGTTTATTTGAAGATGGTGATGGCGCAAATACGTTCTGTGCTTGTCCAAGAACAAATTTTATGATCCATCTCACTTCATATTCTGCACAAAAGGCGTTGAGGATAATGAACATTTTTCCAGTCTATATCTACTTAAAGAACTTAGTTCAAGGCTTCTACAAGTTTGTGCATGTACCTAGATTTTTGTTAAATTACGTTGCAAGTGTTGATTACTTGTTAAAAGAATATTCTACAAAATTTGGAAGGTAGATAAAACACACAAAAAAAAATTGTTGAGATAGTGGGAGGAACTTGGTAATGTTTATAGATTGTTGGGTGACATAACTAGTGTGTTGGTAACATTTGATCTATATAAAATAATATAAGTCCAAGCAAGTGTCAAAGCTAGAAAAGCCATGGCTGATGTTGACCAATCACCAAACATTGTTTCTTCACCATTATCTTTGAAAGTTCTTCCTTTTTAACTGAAGGAGCACTACAGGAGAAAACCTTATGAAAAGACAAATGAGAGGACCTTTTAAATACTGTCTGTGGGAGAAAGCGGACTAGAACATAGACCATCTCTTGGACTTGTGCTCCTTTGTTGCGGAGTTTTGGGACAAAGGGGCGGCCTCCTTCAGGCTGTCCAGCAAGATTCGAGGTCAACCGGATCTCTCCATAGGCGAATGGCCGAAAACACATTCCAAAATCCTTTAGTCAACAGACTGGCAAATCTTCCCAGCGTTTCTGCTGTGGGAAATCTGGTAAGAAGAAACCCCAGAACATTCAAGCGTAAATCCAATTCCAAGAATGGGGTTTGGTCCATCATTCAAGCGTGTATGCTATAAACTATAAAGATGAATTCTTGGGTGGCGATAGACTGGAATGCTCAAGGTGTCGAAGCTCTTATCCTCCACTCCAATGCTTTGGAAATCAGAGGACACAAAACCAGGAGGTTTCTAGCACAGAAAGATGGATTATCCCAACACAGGGGTTCCTCAAGCTCAACTTCGATGGCACCTCCAAGGGGAACCCTGGCCCTGCGGGTTTTGGGGGTCTGTTTTGAAATCACAAAGGGAACATTTTGGGCATCTACATAGATTTCATTGGTCATGACACCAACAATGCTGCAGAATCAAAAGGTCTGATTCATGGTCTGCTGATTCATGGTCTGCTCATAGCTCAAAGGAGGAACTGGTTTCCTCTCATGGTGGAACGAGACTCGAGAATTGTCCTAGATATGGCTGTTCAGATTCTAAACAGGATTCACAGTACTAAAGTGTCCACACATTGGTGATTGGAACATTGGTTGGACCGTCTAGATAGCATTTTGCTGGACTCAACAGCATGTTCCTTCTACCACGTAAAGAGAAAAGGAAACAGCATGGTGAATCTGCTAACGAACAAAGGGATCTAGAACCGAAGAACATCATGGAAGGATCATTAATGGACCTAACTAACGAGACGTTTAGGGAGCGGTGTGAAGCTCTGCATACCCTGGACATGTCCCCTCCAAAAAGTACCACATCCCAAGATCAATAATGGAGCTGCATGGCATACATACAGCCCGAGGTGGCAGTACCTTGCCAGTACAAGTTGGCATGTGGATATGGCCATAGGTCTTAAAAAGGTAAGTAAGGACAATGAATGCTTGCATGTTCGCGTGATGCAGGGGAAAGAATGTCCGTATGAAAATTAAGGATTGCAGAAAGTGGAGGATCATGGGAGGAACCGAGAAAGATTTGGCACAGAACATCGTACAGAAGTTTGACATCAACAAAGATATGAATCCCATCATGGCTGATTATGCTTGCTTACAAAAAAACAGATTATGAACAATTTGTGTCTTAGTTGCAATTCCAGAGTGTCAAAGCAATGTTCAACTGACATCTGTGAATTATCAAAGTATGAACAATTCTACCATGGGTCTTCGGTCATCATCCTTCATTTTGGCATGGCATAGGCATGGCATCAAAATGTCTTACGCCTTGTCTAGTAAAGAATATTTTTCAAGCTCATTCATAACGTTTATTTTATGGTGACTAACTGAAATACAATGTACACGCTCTGACCCTAATCCTAAGTGAGCCACAATATTAGTTAATGATACAAATGCCCACAATGCCCACTTCCATGAAGAATTATCAATGTTCTGTAAATACATAATTAGGTGAAGCAAGTCATATATCACCCCAAAAAATCTACAAATACTCAATCACAGTAAAATTATTTGCTAGCTCTCTGCGTCAAAGAATAACAATTGTTACTGTATTACAAACACTGAAGCACAAAATTTGCAACTTCAGCATAATCATTACTGTATTAATGTCGACAGAGTTGTGTTAATCTTGGAGTTTGGAGAAAAAATCTAGGACTCTGGTGCATCAATAGTGTGTATTATATCCCCAATCACTTTCACATGTATGGCATCCAGTTCAATAACATTAGATGAACGGACTATAAATTACTGACCATAAATAAGCATTTAATGTTATTTTCCAAACAGTACACCCTTTGGGCAGATGTACACAAACAATAATACAACCAAAACCCAAACTCATGAAACCCACTTCTAGTATTCAAAAGAAAAAGATACCTCACATAAATGAAATACTTCATTTGCAAATCCAGTTTAGACTAACAGACAGTATGCGCATATATCCCCCAGTTTACATTCTAGGGGCACTGATTTAGATAGAATAACAACCAAAATAACAAGCCGCGTGACAATGAAGAGATCTTAAATGAAAAATAATTTGCAAAAAAAAAAGGCAAGGGCAAGAAAAGGTACCATGCATACAAGCAAGAATTTTGCCAAGATCAGATGTGGGAGTAACCAAAACACGAACATGCTTCCCCGCCATGGTAAGAACACCAACAGTGTTCTCGGGATGTGACTGCGGAATAAAGCCAATAATCAATCATAAACTCCCCTATTTCGAGGATAACGATTTAAAACTGAAAGAAAGAGCCCTAGAAGAATCGAACCTGGGTTTTTGCCCCGCAAACAAGATTAACGGCTTCCGCCATCGCCTGAAATCTAGTCGGAGAGTAATCGCCATTTCTCATCCATTCCGAATTATCGATGCATATCATAGTCGCCTGTGGTAAAACAATACAAATTAATCTGCATTTATTTATCTATACCAATGCGGTTCAGGGTTTGAATGGCAGAAAAATTAAATGAATGAAATATTTTGGAATAAATACCTCGAGAACCATTGTTGGCGCTGGGATGAATTAAAGGAAGCAATAAAAGAAAGAGGATGCAGATGGAGCAGCAGAAGATGTGTTAATGGAATCCAAATCCCACCTCTGAACCGCGGAGTTTAAAAGACAACTCCACAACTGTCTGGTTTTGCTTTTCCGTATTCGCTTTGTAATTTTTTATACGTCCTAGTGGACTATAATGTTTATACCAAGTGTACCCTTCAAGTAATGACTCCAATGCACTTATGCTTTCCGTATCCAGTGATGAAGAGAAAACTTAACTTGCAATATAAATACCGTTAATATTAATACTAGTAATAATAAAAACAACAATTCTATTTTAGCATCTTAATATTACATATGCCCATAAAAATGCTATATAAATTAAATAAAAAGGCCCCCCAAATGAGGTTAGTTTGATGAATATGTGTCCATTTAAATTTGAATTTAGGAATTTAGGTTATTAATGTGGGTCTTTTAAATTACTTTTCCATTTTATTGCAATTGATACTACTCTTTACATTGAGAGAGTGTAATATTTTTTTTAATTAATTTAATGTATTTTGTACAAAATTTAAAATAAAGTAATAACAATCTTAATTTCTACTTATTTACAAATATGTAAAAAGATAGAAGTCAATGAGAGGTTGTGGGATGGAGTGGTATCCTCCCCACCTTGGTTCTACTATTAAGATGGAGGTCAATGAGAGGTTGTGGGATGGAGTGTTATCCCTACCTAGGTTATATTGTTGTAAGTGACATGTTGAACTCATAATGAGTATATTGTTGCAATAGTCTTATGACCTAGATAATCTAGGGTTTACCATAGGTATCATCCTCGAAATAAGGGGATATGATTGAGGGTTTGCCCCGGGTACCATCCTCGAAATGAGGGGAAGTTTCTAAGAGTTTGCCTCGAGATAATTTAACTAAAAGAAAGAGAGAGAGTATGTTTGTGTTTGTTTGAGAAAGAGAAGTAGATAGTGTGATGGTGATCTACAATAGAAGGATCTTTAGGGTTCCTACGGGATTAGCCCCTAGGTCGAAATATTTGATAGCATGAAAGGTTGTTACCAATACAATGAATGAGAATATGGGTCTAGTATACTATGAGAGGATGTTGCTAACCCCCACTTTATGTTTCTCTCAAGGGGAGAGTTGTTGGAGGATTGGCATTGTGCAAGAGCTACTAAGGAGGATGTGGTAAGAGATCGAGAGGATCAAGGTGCGGTCAAAGAGGTGCGGGTGGAGGGGGTCAAGAAGGTCTAGGGCAATGTCAAGGCTTAGCTACAAGGTACTTGTCTCATAGTTTGGTAAAAGTTCATTCAAGTGAAAAGAATTTATTAGGGGTGCCAATTCAAGGTATTGGTTGTTCATCATGAAATGTTTCTCTTCAATCCTTATGTCCCTTGTGGGATTCTTTAGCTTTCTTGGATCAATCCAATCCATAAGCAAATATCAACTAAGGTGTTACAAGGTTAACTTCTACACATAAGTGTCAAAAGCAAAAGTGTATTAGGGTCAAAGTTGAGAAGGTTAAAATGGTTGTCGGACATGATATAGGGCTGGAGGAAGGGATTCAATGAAACATGCCTTTGTAGGTAGATTCAAGGGAAAATGAATTAAAAGTGATTTAGTTTGTCAATTGTTGGGCGTAGGGTGGAAATTGGCACTAGGGTCCATACCTGCTTTTCCACATTTTGGTTAATGGGTAGATTTGTTTTGAATTGAAGGAAGAAAAACATGCAAAAGTGATTTTGAGACAAAATTGACTTTTGGAACTTTATGGTCTAGTTGTAAAGCGTTGGAAACCTATTTTTGATCCCAATAGTGAACCAATGTTTATTCAAAATGCATGGGTCTAGTTGTCAAGTTTGCCTATCAAACTTTGGAGAAAAAAAATAGAAAACATTGGTAACAAGCTTGGGAAATCTATTGTTATGGAAGAAGACTTTTGGGCAAAAGAGGATAAGAGAACTGGGAAAAATCATGGTGGAATTAAACTTGAGAGAGGGACTTCCTTTTGAATATGAGATTGATTGGGGGGCTCGGTCTTTTCAATAATCTTTAGATTACTAGCAACTACCATTTTGATGCTCAAATTGCCACACAGTATGGAGCGCTCAAAGTTTTAAAAAAATCAATAAAGGTATGTGTAAAAAAAGTTAAACGTGTGAATGGATTTGAAGGCCAACAAAAGGTTGAAAAATGTAAAGGGTGTAAAAATTCCAAAACAAGGGGAAGTTGTTTATATCAAAGCAAGCAAAAAGTGGTATTTACCTTAGCATGCTAGTTCAATTTTCAAGTACTTTGAACTGGAGGAGAAAAAAGGACTTTTTGTCGACTTCACAAGGTAAGTCTTGTCATGTATTGATAGAAAGTCCCATATAGCCATAGCAAAGTCCAAAGCATAAAAGGAGGGTAAAGAGGGAACGAAATTGACAAGTAGTAGGGTCCTTAGAGCTATGAAAAAACTTAAAAAGGTGCCCAAATTATCATCCTCTCTTTAAATGTGAGGGGGGTTGGTGGGTGCCCTCAAACACAAGCCCTTAAGCAAATCTTTCAATCAACAGGCTAGATGTTATTCTTCTAAAAGAAACCACTTGTGAGGGTTCAAAAGTTGATGAGGTTCTTTCCAAATTTTTTACGAGATTGTTTTATTAATGTTGAGGGCCTTCCGAGGGGTCTTTTTTTAGGTTGGAATACTTGTATTCCTAATATTTTGATTGCATTGTTGCATGTAGGTGTAGTGATAGAGTAGAGCCAAAGATTTAGATAAAGTTTTTAAGTTTTTCAATTTGTATGGGTCATATGGTGATAGCAAGGTTTTTCTTGGAGATGTTAAAGGATAATGGTCCTCTTAAGGGGAGGAACATTATTATAGGAGGAGATTTGAAATTGACATTAAGTTTGCATTAAATTTTGGGAGTGTTATGTTGCACATGTACCCAACGTGCCTTTAGATATATCCCAGATGGGAGAGAGGCACATTCTTCAACTAGGAGGGGTATTATTTAGTAGCATTATCCATGGCAAGGCCCTTTTGACTCTTCTTTTAGAAGTATTATGGCTTAATGGTAATGTTGACTGCCCTTATTGGGGTTTTTAACCTCGGCGTTGGTGTTTGGGGCTCCTAGAGGTTGGTCTCTACGTCACATGACTACATGCCATGCATTCTTGCTTTAATGGTTCTTGGTTCATATATGAGACTTCGGTCTTCCTTTACAACCACAAGGACACCCTCTTGGCCTCTCATTCAATTGGCGCTATCTCTCCTAGGCATTCTTCCCCGACGGGGTGTTCTCTCCTTCACCAGGTCGTATGTGTTGTTTAAGGGGGGAGTTGAGGGATTTTACAGCATCTCGGGGTTTGTAGGGGCATGTCGCCCCCCTTTCAGCTCACTCCAGCCTTTCTTTTGGAGTGATTCGCTTATTTAGGCTATTTTTGGAACCTAAGGGAAAAATACCACATGTAGACTACCTTGAGCCTACATTAGGTGTTACACCTAAATCTTGTCACCATTCTGATCATGATATAGGTACCTTAGTGTTTGCTCAATTCCCTCAGACTTTGATTAAGAGAAATGAGGGAAGGAATATTTTTCCATGTTTTAAGCCACCACTGCAACGTGTCCACTGTCAAGGGGCATTACCAAGTCAACAACACACCTTGCACACTTGCAAAGTACGGTGTTGCCACTTGTTTCCTTTATACAACAGGTGGTACCTCCTTAGCAATGCTCCTTTCCCTTTTGCAAAGTGCAGTGCTCCTCCCAAAAATTCAAAAAAGAGAAGATATCGATAAGTTTCTTGAAGAAAACCTCGTGGAGCCTCATCCCAAAGAATCTAAACGAGTGGAACTTGAATTCCCCCATCCATGGAATGATCCCTTGACCTTCTCCATAAAATCTTCAACCTACCTGTTGCAATTGCAACTGTTTTCCCCAAAAAATTTAAATTTTGGTCCCCCCCTTTATGATTTAGTGTTGCTTTGAATCGTTTGGATCCGTGAACTGTTTGGTCATGCTTTAATTTTGGATGATTTTGAAGATTGACTCTCGTCCTATTTTTCAGAAGTTACTTGTGATTGAAAATTGATGGGGGTCGCAAATTTTGAGTTTGGTTTTGCTAGTTGAAGATGAATCAAATAAATTGTTCTTTGAAAAGCCGTTGTCTCGGGGGTGGAACAGGTTTTTGACCATGCTGAATTTTAAAGTTGTTCTGAACACTTAATATTTTTGTCGATCGACCGTCAAATTATGTTTGATCGGAGGTTGTTGTATGTTCGCTTTCCACCGTTGCGGCTCCCAAAGCGGCTAGCTACCCGAAATGTAAGCGCTCCGCCCATCGACGCGTGTCGATTTCTAGTCGCATGTCTGCAGCCCTTTTTTCTTCCGCCATTGCGACTGCAAAAAGCACTTGGCTTTCGATGTCATTGTCTTTCCGATTTTCGACTGGGAATTTTCCCACCCAAAATTTTAGTTCATAACTTTTTCGGCACCTATAGGTTTTAAATGGTCGGGGTGCCCGTCGCCTGTTGAGACCCGCTTGTACGGCTTTAAATAAAGTCTACCCAGCCGATGTTTTGTGTTCCGAGCCATCGATGAGTTTTCTTTTCCGTCATTGGCGAAGGCTTCAAGCTCACGTATGGACAAGATGGTGGTACCAACACTTGTTAGGGTTCTCATAGCAATAGTGTTGTACATTGGCTTCTCTTGATGCTTAGCCATTTTGGGTTGATATAATTTGACGTTTTGAGAATGTAATCCCAATGAATGACGCATGTCATTTAATCACAGGTGAACTCAAGAGGCTGTTCAAACTACCGCGGCGCGAAGGCATAGCTGGTCGAAAGGTGACAGAAGGAAGATGGGCAATTTTGGCAAAGGCCTAAACGAAACCGACATAATCACAAGGAGGGTAAGCGAAGTAGATGACAAAACCAATAGCAACAAAAGCACAGACCTGGAAGTTCTGTCAGTTACTCAATGGATCATGAGTGTGCACAGAAAAGATAAAAGTAGGGACGTGAAACGTTTTGAGGGACCGAAAGGTCACACGTTTGGGGGCAACCCAAGCAGTCAACTATTTTAGTTTAAATATTCAAAAGTTAGGACGGATAGGGGGCTTTTTTCCCTCGAAAACTTGTAAACTATTGCTTGTAAGAGGAACTATTTCGTTTTACAATCAGAAATTGCAAATTTTGCCTGTCGGAGAAAGTGCTATGTGGAATGTATCAATGTGATTAAATGAGCGATGTTGAATGGGAACTATTTCGTCTTCAACTGTGTTTCATTAAACTGTGAGAGCGTTCTAACTTCCTAAACCTATGTTCTTGTCTTAATGTTCTTTAGTATACTCTATGATATTTTCCACCGTGAGTAAATGGGATTTTTAACTGTTGATGAGCTATCTTATCATGTATACTTTTATTCATGTTTATATGTTTGGTTATAAGAACAACTATCTGTGATTTGCCACAACACATGGACAGAAATGTATTACTCACGAATTAACATCCAACTCTCTAGAGATAGCTTAGTTAGCTTTACTTTATTACTGTGTATATGATTTAGATGCTTGTGAGTTCTAAGACGAGAGGTAAGAACATGCGCATCACTTTGTGACTACTCCTTGCATCATTTATCACCCTGCATTGTTAATTAGGCACGTGCATATCATATCTTAAGTCAAAAAATACAAAAATATACACGGTGGACTGGGCCGCAACCGGTGAAAACTTTTAATTTTTGTTACTTGAGTTACGGTAGCCAGATCGCAAACCGGACAGATTCCCTACACCAAACAGTCACGGGCTAGTTGGGAAAGTTGACTGGGGAGAATCCCTTGTTGTTGTTGCCTGCGAATTTCCAGGCCTCAACAGTTTCTGGCACTAGAAGGAGGGCCGCCAGTGCATGGCTGGCCGAGGAAACCCGTTTTCCCGAAACTATTCCAAGTTCAGAAGCCAGTGTGTTTCCTAATCCAATTCCGGAAGAAGAGGGTAGAGAACATTTGTATTCTGTCGACAACAAAGTTGTTAATAATCTGAGAAGACACACTAGGGCATATGTGAAGAAGATTAGAGGATTGCCAATCATCCTTGAATTTCCCAGAAGAGAATATAAAAGGAAGGATCGTCCTATATTAGAAGACTCAGTGCTAGTTGAGGATTAGGAAGAACTTGTAGAAACAACCTTACAGGAAGTTGTCCTACCTTTAAATCAAGAAGGCCCAGATACTCCTCACAGTTCTCCTTCTCACACTCCTGTTTGCTCACCCCCTCATTCTCCACCCAGACTCATGGTGGGCGTAAACGCAAATCAACCACCCAACCCACAGAATCTACCACCTGCATGGAGAGCCAGATCACCTTTAAACCTAACACCTCCATTACATGATCTACCTCAATCCTTTGAAAAGATGCTGCCCAAATTTGACCCGAGTGAAAAGATACTAGTAGACAACCACTTGCAAAGTTTCTATTTGGCAATAGAAGGGTTAAGGGCTGGGGAATATGAAGATGTAGTTTGCAGACTTTTCCCGCACACTCTTAAAGGAGCTGTAGCATTGTGGTACTTTGGTTTGCCTGCGAACTCTATCCCTGATTGGGATACCTTCGAGAGGATTTTTAGAAGTAAGTATGCAACCTAGAAGACTCATGCAGCTCTTATGAAAGGACTATGCGCCTTGAAGAAAGAGAGAAAGGAAAAGGTGCACAGTTTCACTCAAAGGTTTGCAGCATATCTCAAGAATTTTTCTGAAGCTGACAGGCCTATAGATAAGGTCCTGATTGAATATTATACCTCAGCTCTGGGACTCGAGTTGGCCATGTTTGCCAAGATTAAGGCCAAGCCCACTTTAGCAAAGACCTATGAGGAGGCAAAGAAAGTAGAGGCTGAAAGGGAAAGTATTGAAGATTATCCAGAACGATCAGGAGAGAAAAGTGTGGGAAGGAAAGCCTTGTTGTTCACCAAGCCTAAGGAAGAGCAATCACCAGATTTTGAAAGTATGGCAAAAATGATGCAGAAGCTTTCTAACAGGATCATAGACTTGGAGAAAGAAAAGGAAGCCCAAAAGTTTTATAAGCCCTATTACAAGAAACAGGAGGACAACAATCAACCCCCTCCCCACAATTCGACATCTATGAACTTAACAGAGGTAGGAATGGACAATTTTTGCACTTTCCACCAATAACCTCACTCTGAAAAGAACTGTCCTCAATGGATAAACTCAATGACGTTAGTGATGAACCAGCTGTTGGACTCTAAACTAACAGAAGATGGAGATGAGGAAAGAAAAGACAGTAATACATCAACGAAAGAACTAGAGGATGAGACCATGGTTCTGTGGAACTCTGTCTCATCATTCGATGCCATGGAGGAAAGAAATTTGGAGTACAAGGACGTCGTGGAAGCGAATGTAACTACAAGAAGTCAAGGGTTGGTAAAAGAAGACAGTCTTATACTCCCAAAGATTAAAAGGCTGCAGAAAAATGTTAAGAAATTCCAAAACAATTCCTCAGCTGTTAAGATTCTCGAATTCACCATTACCAGCCAAGATCCTAGGCAGAATGATACGTTTGCCAAGCCCCACGAAGAAAAAATGAATGTCGATAAGCCACATCCTGCTGAATCACAGATGAACTATGATATTGTAGAGGATATAAAGAAGATAAGAGCGAATATCTCATTATTTGAAATGTGTAAGGTGCCGCAGCAGAAAGAAAAACTTTTAAAAGCGCTTGAAGCATCAAAGGAGAGGCTTCCCACCGACAATCAACCCAAGGAAGAAGAAGAAATCGAGGAAGCGAGCATTGGGGGTAAGTCTAAGAACAAGAATCCACCTTTCCTCCTCACTTTTGAAATTTTTAATCACAACGTGCATAATTTCCTGGTAGACTCAGGGGCATCGGTTAACGTCATGCCAATATCAGTCTGTACAAAGATAAATGGGCAGCCTAAGCCATCCATGTGGAGGGTCATTCAGCTGGATAAGACGAATGTGAAAGTAATTGGAGAAATGGAGGATGTCCTAGTTCGCCTATCTTCAAATGATAAAGTGTGTCAAGTTATTGATATCATGGTGGCCGACATACTAGACGCTTACGGGCTTGTTCTGAGCAGAGACTGGTCGGCAAAACTAAACGAATATTTTGCCTCGGATTGGTAGCATCTGTGGCTGCCGTATAAAGGAAGCCCGAATCAAATTAAAATTCAGAGGGAACCTCACATGAAATACAACGTTACTCAACTTGAAGAAAAAAATGAACCAGTGGATTCTATGTTGGGAAATTATTTTATTGAATTGGAACCAGGAAATTACCAAGAAGAAGAAGCCAACAACACGTCAGACGCTCAGCCTGATCTCCTTCGATTTTCACAGGCTGATGAAATCGATTGTAAAATAGTAAACTTAGCAGTAGAAGTAGATTCTCATGAAATAGTTAGTGATTTCTAGACATTGTTTTTTGATGGTTCTAAGACGTTAGAAGGGTCAGGGACCGGCTGTGTCCTAATCGATCCCAAGAAGAATAAACATTTTCTTTCATGTAGATTAGAGTTTGAATGTACAAATAACACAGCTGAGTATGAAGCGTTGGTGTAAGGTTTGAGGAAAGCAATTGAATTAAAGGTAAGTAATCTGAAGGTTTTTGGAGATTCTGAAATAATTGTAAAACAGATTCGGAATCAAATACATTGTATCTCTCCTCACTTAAAAGCATATCAAAATGAGGTATGGGACCTACTCAAATGTTTCAACGCATTTAATATTGTTTCAATTCCAAGACTTAAAAATGCAGTAGTGGACTTGTTGGCCACATCAACTGCTAGGCTTGTGCCTACTAATAATCGATGCTCTGTTGAATTGCTTTTCAGGCCCTCGGTCCCTGATATGATTACCAACCTACGGGTGTTCGACGATGATCAACGGATTATAGAATGCTTAACAAATGACGAGGTATTTAAAGGGGCGATTATAGATGATGAAGAACATCAGGTTGAGCTGAAATATGATAATTTCATCCCTAAAGGAGTCAGAACCTTAGAGAGAATGTTCGATTTAAATGAAAAATTTAAAAGACCAGCAAATGTGAAGACTCACAGCTCATCTCTACAGTTCGAATTGATAAATTTAGGGGCTGAGACACATCCCAAATATGTGAATCTTGGCAAATGTTGTTCACCAACAGAAAGAGATAAATTCATCAGTCTTTTTAATCAATATAAAGACGTTTTCGCCTGGACATACGAAGATTTGAAGACATATGACACCAGCATCATCCAGCATGTTATCCCCATCAAATCTGGCGTCAAACCTTATCAGCAACCTTTAAGAAAAATGCACCCAAAATTGGAACCTTTGATTCAGAGTGAAGTTAAGAAATTATTGGATGCTAGAATCATTTTTAAGGTCAGACACTCAGAATGGGTCTCAAATCTGGTACCAGTGAGGAAAAAATCTAGATAAATCAGGCTATGCGTGGATTTCAGGAATTTAAACCGCGCTTCAAATAAAGATAACTATCCTATTCCACCCATGGAGCAACTACTACAAATGGTCTCAGGTTCTGAGTTATTTTCTTTATTGGACGGTTTCTCAGGCTACAATTAAGTATTAGTAGCCGAAGAAGACAGATTGAAGACAACATTCAGGACCAGATCGGGAACCTTCGCTTACAGAAGAATGCCCTTTGGGCTTATAAACGCTGGAGCGACGTTCCAAAGAGCTATGGACATAGCCTTCCGCAGCTTGATTGGCCGTAGTGCTGTAGTGTATCTCGATGATATTGTGATATTCTCAAAGAGGAGAGAAGAACACGCGTTTCATCTAAGGCAGATTTTTGAACGTTGTCAGAAATATGGCATCTCACTCAATCCCAAGAAGTGTGTGTTCGCTGTTACGGAAGGCAAGTTGCTGGGTCATGTAGTTTCAAAGGAGGGAATCTCTATAGATCCGGAGAGGATCAAGGCCATTGAACAGATCCCCTTGCCCCACAATAAAAAAGGGATGCAATCATTTATGGGAACAACAAACTTTGTGCGAAGATTCGTGCCAGATTTCGCTCAGATTGTCAAACCTCTACAGCAAATGGTGAAGCAAAGTGCACAATTCAAATGGACTGAGATTGAGAAGAACGCATTCAGCAAGATTAAAACCGCTGTTGCACACGCTCCCTCCCTAAAAATCCCAGATTTCGATAAAGATTTTATTCTGTATACTTTTGCATCCGATGATTCGCTAGCAGCTGTGCTTACTCAGAAGCAAGACGGGGGAGATGAGTTCCCCATATCATTTATGAGCACTGGTCTACAAGGGGCTGAACTAAATTACCCGGCTATTGATAAACAAGCTTATGCAGTGTTCAAAGCAGTAAAACAATTCAGGCCCTACATATTAAAAATCGAACCAAGGTGATCGTCCCACACCCAGCAGTAAGGTCCCTTTTTGTACAAAAGGAATTAGGAGAAAGAAGGGGTAATTGGGTAACAACTCTTCAAGAGTATGACCTCGAGTTCAAGCCAACTTCTATAGTTAAAGGGCAAGGTTTGTGCAAACTAATGACCAAAAATGGAAACAATGAGGAACATGCCTGGGAAGATGAGGCTGAGTTACATTTGATGGATGTACGTCCTCTGTTCACAGCCCCCGAATCTTGGTATAGAGACCTCGTGCATTACCTCCAGCCAGGAGTGTTGCCAGAACATTGGAATTCTAAGCAAAGAAGAGCGCTGCGTCTTAAATCAGCCTCCTATCAAATTGTTGAAGGAATATTGTTCAGAAAAAATTATGACGAGGTTCTTCTCAGATGCTTAGAGAAAGAGGATGAGAAGAAAGTAATGACAGATTTACATGACGGGCCTACTGGGGGACATTTTCAGGAGATACTATAGCTCACAAAATTCTTAGAGCCGGTTACTATTGGCCCACGCTTTTCAAAGATGCACACGCTCATGTCAGGAAGTGCGACATTTGTCAAAGGTGTAGTGGAAGACAATCTAAAGCAGCCGCACCACTGAAGCCTGTGATGATCACGGAGCCGTTCAAGCAATGGGGGCTGGATATTATCGGGGAGATAAAGCTGAACTCTTCCCTACAACATAAGTATATTCTGACCGCAACTGATTACTTCACTCGCTGGGTCGAAGCCATCCCGCTGCGCAAAATAAATGAGGACGCGGTCATCAACTTCCTGCAAGACCATATTATGACTAGGTTTGGAGTTCCAGTTTCTTTAGTTTTTGATAATGCTACTTACTTTTCATCAATAAAGTTAACTGCTTTTGCTCATGAGAAAGGAATAAAGTTGCATTATTCTACTAATTACTATCCATAAGGAAATGGCTTGGCCGAATCTACTAACAAAAATCTGATTAGAATTTAAAGAAGACTGTGATAGAAAACCAGAGGAGTTGGCACTCAGCGCTATCAAACGCCCTTTGGGCCGATAGAGTTACCCCCAAGTCTTCGATAGGAGTGTCTCCGTATACCCTTGTGTATGGAAAAGAAGCCATTCTTCCCCCCAATATCATGCTACCCTCTTCCATAATAGCTCAAGAGTCTAGAGGGTCTGATAATGAAGTCTTGCCAATAAGGATATATAATCTCCTGAAAGCAGAAGATTCTCGATCTAAAGCCAGAGAGCGCTTTAAGCAACAACAAGAGGTAATAAACAGATGGTTCGACAAACACAAGGCAGGAACAAAAGATTTTGAAGTGGGAGATTTGGTTCTCAAGTGGGACCACCCTCATGATGAAAAAGGAAAACACACGAAATTCCAGCAGTTGTGGGTAGGTCCTTTCCAGATTGCTGCAAAGCTTGGCCCTTCAACTTATATGTTGCAAAATTTACAAGGGTGGAAAGAGAACTTGCCTGTAAATGGCTTGGTTCTCAAGCCTTATTTTTCCTGAGTTTTGTTGGTATTCTTCTATCTTGTATATAAATAATCTGGCCTGACCTTCGTCTTTGAGTCTTGATTTTTCAGTTTTGTTTTAGTTTAAATTTATACCAATTTCAATAAAACCCATGGTTGCATGGGGAACATTAGAATTTGGATTGATCAAAGTTCTTAGGTGTAAGACTGTATATTGTTGTTTGTCTAAAAGAACTTCTTCCATTTTAGCAGTTTTCTCGAATAGCTATGTACGCATTGAAGTCCGGCTTAACCCTTGTGAAATAAACCAGAATCAAAAGGTCCAGAGTACTATTTTGAGGCTCCATCCATGTCACATTTAAAATGTCCTAGGAAGTGACAGCGAAGGGCCCATGGAAAGGAGTAAGGTAAACAGTATATTAGACATAAATGATCCCATGCCAAGAAATGAACGCCATAAGGAAGAAAAGAGTAAAAAAAACTCCTATGAAAGCATTATATGTCAAAACAAATGCGGAACCATATAAGTACTAAATTGCCGAAAGTTCCTCTCCATCCGTGAGCTAAAATGTGAATACACCCCTCACACAAAAGGACACTTGGGGTAGAGGAGCCTGAATTAAAATTCAGAAAGAAAGGCATACATGAGGGCTCATATGAAAAGGACAAAAGTCCAAAAGCACAAAAGTGCTGAAGTGGCATGGGAATGAGGAACAAATGAATATTTATGTTTGCTATATGCTACAATCCTGTGGTTTCCAAGCTGGTAGCTACCTAAGGACAAAGGTAACAATGAAATTCATCTTTCGGCCTCAATAGAGTTATCCGAACTTGAAAATCTTGGTTTCCACTCTCCCAAATTGGACTATCATCAATGATTAAAGGTACATACATCTGCCATTTGAGAAATCCAGATAGCTGGAAGAATTCAATAAGTTCATTTGTTGTTAAATAGTCTGTCACTCAAGGAATAATCATCCAGAGATCTAGGTTCACCAGATAATCGCCAATTGTTGCAGCTGCAACTGTTTTCCCCAAAAAATTTAAATTTTGGTCCCCCCCTTTATGATTTAGTGTTGCTTTGAATCGTTTGGATCTGTGAACTGTTTGGTTATGCTTTAATTTTGGATGATTTTGAAGATTGACTCTCGTCCTATTTTCAGAAGTTGCTTGTGATTGAAAATTGTTGGGGGTCGCAAATTTTGAGTTTGGTTTTGCTAGTCAAAGATGAATTAGATAAATTGTTCTTTGAAAAGCCGTTGTCTCGGGGGTGGAACAGGTTTTTGACTGTGCTGAATTTTAAAGCTGTTCCGAACACTTAATATTTTTGTCGATCGGGCGTCAAATTATGTTTAATCGGAGGTTGTTGTATGTTCGCTTTCCGCCGTTGCGGCTAGCTACCCGAAATGTAAGCGCTCCGCCCACCGACGCGTGTCGATTTCTAGTCGCATGTCTGTAGCCCTTTTTTCTTCCGCCGTTGCGGCTGCGAAAAGCACTTGGCTTCTGATGTCGTTGTCTTTCCGATTTCCGACTGGGAATTTTCTCGCCCAAAATTTTAGTTCATAACTTTTCCGGCGCCGATAGGTTTTAAATGGTCGGGGTGCCCGTCGCCTGTTGAGACCCGCTTGTGCGGCTTTAAATAAAGTCTACCCAGCCGATGTTTTGTGTTCCAAGCCGCTGATGAGTTTTCTTTTCTGTCATTGGTGAAGGCTTCGAGCTCGCATATGGACGAGATGGTGGTACTAGCACTTGTTAGGGTTCTCATAGCAATAGTGCTGTACATTGGCTTCTCTTGATGCGTAGCCGTTTTGGGTTGATATAATTTGACGTTTTGAGAATGTAATCCCAATGAATGACGCATGTCGTTTAATCGCAGGTGAACTCAAGAGGCTGTTCAGACTACCGCGGCGCGAAGGCATAGCTGGTCGAAAGGTGACAGAAGGAAGATGGGCAATTTTGGTAAAGGCCTAAATGAAACCGACATAATCACAAGGAGGGCAAGCGAAGTAGAAGACAAAATCAATAGCAACAAAGGCACAGATCTGGAAGTTCTGTCAGTTACTCAATGGATCATGAGTGCGCACAGAAAAGATAAAAGTAGGGACGTGAAACGTTTTGAGGGACCGAAAGGTCACACGTTTGGGGGCAGCCCAAGCAGTCAACTGTTTTAGTTTAAATATTCAAAAGTTAGGACGGACAGGGGGATTTTTTCCCTTGAAAACTTGTAAACTATTGCTTGTAAGAGGAATTATTTCGTTTTACAATAAAAAAATTGCAAATTTTGCCTGTCGGAGAAAGTGCTATGTGGAATGTATCAATGTGATTAAATGAGCGATGTTGAATGGAAACTATTTCGTCTTCAACTGTGTTTCATTACTGTGAGAGCGTTCTAACTTCCTGAACCTATGTTCTTGTCTGAATGTTCTTTAGTATACTTTGTGATATTTTCCACCGTGAGTAAATGGGATTTTTAACTGTTGATGAGCTATCTTATCATGTATACTTTTATTCATGTTTATATGTTTGGTTATAAGAACAGCTATCTGTGATTTGCCACAGCACATGGACAGAAATGCATTACTCACGAATTAACATCCAGCTCTCCAGAGATAGTTTTGTTAGCTTTACTTTATTACTGTGTATATGATTTAGATGCTTGTGAGTTCTAAGACGAGAGGTAAGAACCTGCGCATCACTTTGTGACTACTCCTTGCATCCTTTATCACCCTGCATTGTTAATTAGGCACGTGCATATCATATCTTAAGTCAAAAAATACAAAAATATACATGGTGGACCGGGCCGCAACCGGTGAAAAGTTTTATTTTTTGTTACTTGACTTACGGTAGCCAAATTGCAAACCGGACGGATTCCCTACACCAAACAGTCACGGGCTAGTTGGGAACGTTGACTGGGGAGAATCCCTTGCTGTTGTTGCCTGCGAATTTCCAGTCCTCAACACTACCCTATCCATTTTGGCCTTTAAATAGAGCCTTTACCCCTCGTGGTAAATGGAGGAAGAAAGGAGTGAGAGCACCCAAATGCTCGCCAAATAGTGTTAGACTCTTTGATGCATTGGAGCTAGGTGAGGCATAGAGGCAAGGTATTCATAGGGTATCCTTTTCAACATCAAGGCTTGGTTGTAGTTTTCTTCTCCTTTTATATTAATACAAATGTGTTTCCCTTTCCCATGAATAATTTGTGTTAATGTGAGTTATTCATTGCTTTTCTCCTTGATCATTAGCATAGAATGTTAAATTATCTTGTTGCTTTCACCTCTTGTGTCTTGTCTTGATCATCCTTTTGCAAGTACAGTTGATCATGAAGGAATTCAGGAGACAACGGTCACTTTTGTTGCGAGGTAAGAAAAGCTTGACATTCAAGTGTTTTAATAGTATAGGGAGAGGATACATTGTTGTGATTCCTATGTTCTATATCCATACCATTTGGACTGGGGAAATAGTCTGTTGTCCTCACATACTAAAGAATTTTCGTCAAACAAGGTTGGCGACCATAATGGTGAATGTGTTCTTAGTCTTTTAGTAAGTTGAAATCTTCATTTTCTTTTCAAATTTTGATAGATATGCTTTTCATTTGATAAATTTGCTTCTGGTTTGATAGATCTGCCTCTCCTCACCTTCAAATCTTCATGCTTTGGCTCATTGGGTTTTCCAGTTGACATTTGGAATTCATTTTTTTGCTTTAACTAACTTCTTCTTTCGTGTTTTTTGTTTTGTTTTCAAATCTCAAATTGGACCACTGCACCTGGGTTGTGTACTAAGTGCGTCCACCTCGCTTTTCTTAGTGCAATGCGTAGTGCCACCATCTTTTGCCAGTTAATAGGGAACGGTGATGTCGCTCTGTCTATGTCTGCAAGGTGTGGTACTGGACTGCTAACACTCTGGTGTAAACCAGCAACTTGCGGTTCCAGGTAAGTACTTTGTATTCCAGTTTGAAATTTGATTTTTTGATGCATTTTCAGATTTCAGAAGTATAGTTTGAATGTCACAATGAATTTTGAAATTTCCATATCTATTTCTTTTGCTTTTTTTAGGAAAATGAAGTGAATTTTAAAAAAAAACCCTCATGGCAGGCCATGAATCATATATTATGTAGTCTCTTTGATTTATAAGTTCTTTGCATCCAAAGAAGAGTTTATGTTTCTTACATGATAGTTTACATTTGTTTCTTTGCTTGGAACCTCTTGCTCATTTATGTAGATAGTATTCATCAGAATTAGAAAATTTGTATTTCGTTTTCATGTGCATGTTTTTGTTTTGGTTTGAGTTCTTTAGAATTTGAACGTTGAATTGTGTGGGTGATTGTGTTTATCTTTTAGTCTTTGTTTTAAGAAAAGAAAAGCTCTCTCTCCTTTCCATAGATAGTTTTCATTGAATGGAAAAGGTTGCATCTCATTTAGTTCATGCATGATATTGGGATGTCTTCGCACCTCGTTGGTCCACTTAATTGTACAAGATAAAATTAAACTCTAGTTTAATTCTAAAAACTTTAGCAACTTGTGTGTTAGGTTAGAGACATGTTCATGCGTCTTTAAGCGTAGGAGCTGTCGTTATTTGTCTGCGTTGCATCCCAGGGACTGTGTGGTTCTTCCACGTACACGTTGGTATATCGAACGAACTTTCATGTACCCTTATGGTATATAGAAAGGTACTTCACGTACTCGACGGTATATTGGAACGCCTCTTTCATACGGTTGTGCAGTAGACAACACTACCACGGATTTGAGCTCCCATGTACCATGTGTATATCAAGAGACACTATTAGGGATCCTGAGACCATCTAAGAAAAACCTTTTTGTTGTCTTATCGCCGCAATACATTGAGAACAACACTCGGGGAGCTATACGTACGCACCATCTAGGTAGTCGGGTATTCAGGCAAGGGCATGGTCCCAATCCTCCTTGCCGCGCTCTATTGTTGGACCCTGTATTATATTGCGAGTTGTGATGGTTTGGCAACCTCATGAGGATCCTAACTCTTTATCCACTCCTTTCACATGTTAACTTGTTGCTTTAGACTGAGTAGCGCTTGTTTTCTATACAATTAAAAGTCTTAGAAAGAGAGATACCTTTGTTATATAGTTATGGCTATGACTTTTGGTACTACCAACCAAGAGGTCCCTTATCAAGGGGAACCTTTTGTTTTTCCTTCATTTGGAAATGTTGTTCCTCCTCTCATGGCCACCTTGACTCTTCCCGGATTGACTATAGGATTGCCTGTATGGTTATTCTCCAGCCCGATGATTCCAATCCCACCTTGTATCTCGAATGTTAATTCTCCTTCACGAGGACACCAACCTCTTGTGAATCCTTTATCTTCTTTGGTAGGTGTGTCTTCTCCCCTTTCTCCCTCTTCGCCTGTTGAAAGTTGTAGTACTAGTAATCAGATGAATAAGAAGAAGATGAAAAGGAATATTAAGAACAAGCAAGGAAAACTATTGACCGAGTCCCAACTAACTACTCTTCCTAGTGAGAGTGTTGAAATACCTACCAAAACTACTCATAAGCCAAAATTCCATTTATGGCTTTGTAAGGGTGATCACCTTCTAAAGGATTATCTTAGTCTTTCCCAAGTATTATAAGTGTGGTCTAATGGCTCCCAGCACCCTGTGTCATCATCCTTTGGTCATCATACTGATTATACCCCATCAACCAACGACTTTGTGCTTAATATTTGAAAAGGTAAAGTGAAGAATCCTTGTTTTCTATGTAACGATATGCACCTTACTTACTGTTGTCCTCATATGTATGAAGCTTCAAAATTGTTCGAAGATATTACTATTCCTCGGCAATGACTTCCAATAGGTTACCATAAGTTGTCCCATGACCCCCCACTAGTTGATAAAGTGGTCGATTAAGTTCCAGCCTCAGTCGATCCCTCTCTTTCTTTAGTTCATCCCACTCTTCCTTCAGAGAGTGGAGTTAAAGTGGTTGAGTTGATGTCTTCTCCACCCAATCCCACTCTTTCACCAAAGAGTGTTGAGACTGAAGTAGTCACTTTGACATGATATTCATCTCATCTTCTAGCTGAGTGTGAATTGAAACCCGCTAAAGTTTTCATAGTCAGTTCAGATTTTTCTATGCAAGGGGAAACCTTGTTTGTTTCAACAGAACCCTATCCAAGTAATGAGGTTATTTCCTTTTATTGGAGTAATTTAACATAATCTCACCTTCATTCAAGTGTTCCTTTCCAGATATCTATGCGAGTTACCGCTAAGAGCATACTCCACACTATTTTTTATGAAGGGGATTCTATTAGTATTCTATCCTCAACTTATTAGCAAGCTATAGGTTCTCCTCAGCTTGTGCCAACCACTCATCAGACACTGTTTTTTAATAGAAGACCTACTACACCTTTAGGGATCCTTCCTCATTTACCTATTACCTTAAGAGGGAAAATAGTATGTATTGATGTTATGGTAGTCCAAGGACCTTTAGATTTCAATCTTCTCCTCGGACGTGATTATGTTTACACTATGAAAGATGTAGTATCCACACTCTTTCGAGTGATTCATTTTCCTCGTGATGGGGAGATTATGACCATTGATCATCTTTCCTTTGTTAAACTTGATCATCGTATAAATCCTAGTCATCATACTTCTGAATATCCTGCATATTCTTGTGATTCCTTCCCCTTCGTCGACCATATCTCTCGACTCTAGACATGATGTTGGAGTTTAGTCATTTGTAAACCGATAACTTCTTCCCTTCATGGGGAATCTTGGGGGGCATGTCTCAGTCTCTAGGCATCATATTAGAGTTAAGCCGCTAGCTTCTTATGTAATGGGGGCAACCTACCAACCTTTGGACATCATGTTAGCTAAGCAATGAAGTGAGCATAGTTCCTATTATGTGTGAAGCTCGTTAAAAAATGAAACAATTTTTTTTAGCATAGTTTACTCTTGGTTTCAAGCTCGTTAAAAAATAAAACCTCTCGAGAGCATAGTTATGATTCTATGTCAAGCTCGTTAAAAAATGAAACAGGTTCTCGAGCATAGTTCTTTTTCTGTGTCAAGCTCGTTAAAAAAATGAAACAGGCATTCTCAAGCATAGTTTACCTTTTGGTTTCAAGCTTGTGTAAAAATGAAACCAATCCCAAGCATAGTTTACCTTTTTGTTTTAAGCTTGTATAAAAATGAAACCATTCTCGAGCATGGTTCCATTTCTATGGTAGGCTCATTAAAAAAATGAAATAGGGTTTCTCAAGCAAATTTTACCTCTGGTTTCAAGCTTGCATGAAAATGAAACTATCCTTCAATCATAGTTCTTTTTTGTTTCAAGATTGTGTAAAAATGAAGCAGGTGCGCACAGGCATAGTTCTTTCTGTTTCAAGCTTGTGTAAAAATGAAACATGTCATCCCTTTGAGGTGAGTCTTCCATCCTTTTTATGACTTTAACCTTCATTTCATCTATCATTAGATACTCTTTCTTCCTTGGTCTCTAGTGAACCTTTTCTTAGTAATAGCCCATAATTTTTTAAGTTTGGTGAAGGAATAAGAGCAGGTAGATGAAACGAAGCTTGGGGGGCATGTATTCAACCTCTTTATGTTGAATTTGAGTCGCTGGATAGTTTTACTGGGGGCAAGTATCTACCTCTGGACATCATGTTGGGAAAATACTACTGAAGAGACTTGTGACGAGCATACTTTCTTCTTGGTTTCAAGCTCGCTAAATCATGAAACAACATCTTGAGCGCAGTTCATTCTCTGTTGCAAGCTCATTAAAAAATGAAACAGATACCTTGGGCATTCTTCCAACCGATCTTCAAGCTTGTTAAAAACAGTAAGATGGTGTTGATCATAGTTTATTTTTTTCATTTCAAGCTCGCTAAAAAATGAAGATCCTTTGAGCTTACTTTTCATTTTTCATCCTCTGGTTAAAACATGAAAAGTGGTTTTAGCTTACTTTATCACGTTTTCATGCTCTGGATTCAAACATGAAAAATATTATGAGGGGTCTTGAAACCATAGTCATGCTCATTAAACGTTAGTACAAAAGTTTCAAGTCTACTTTTATCACTTTTTTGGGCTCGTTAAAATGTTTACGAAAAAGGAACCCCATTGGAGTTATATTTAGCTCTTTTTAGACTCTTGAAATATGAAAAGATTGTTGAGTGAACTTGTCGCTTTCACACTCATAAAAGTACTTGAAAGGTCGTCTTTCTGACGATAGTTTACCCCTTTTTCGATTCGGTTAGACTATTTACGAAAAATGTATGCTCTAGCCAAATCATTGACTGGAAGAGTTCTCCGAGGTATTATTTTATACTTTTTCGGGCCTCAGAGACCAAAACTTACGAAAAAAAACTTTTCAGAGTCTTCTTTAGTTTCGTTCAGACTCTCTAAACATGAATGACATAGGGTTTTATTTCATTGGACTCATTGAAATAAATATCGAAAGACCCTTTCTGGGAACAAACCCCTCATTTTCTAGGTTCGTGAAACATATGGCATTGGACTCATCCAAAAGATGGGTTATATCGAGTGTTTGTTACCCTTTTCCATCTTGTTAAAAAGCAAAGAGGCACTCATCAATCATGATGGGGAAATTAAGATAGTGGGGTATCATTTTATCATTTGTATTAATGGCAGCCTTTCAGTCACCTTTGAACATGGCACATGTCTGCATTTCATTCAAACAATTGGTTTTTCAGCTTTCTCTGAGTTGATCAACTTTCATGAGTCATATCACTCCTTTAAGTCATTTCAAAGAATGCATCATCCTTTGTCACTTATGTCTTGGTATCTTCCTTATCAAGCCAATGCTGCCAAGTCCTCAGTCGTGTCGTCCAATATTCAAAGGGAAGTTGTGTGTCAAGATTACCCTCTGCAATCAAACCTACCTCTCTTGTGTGGCGGTTACCTTTGAGTTAGTCATGTGGTTACATCATACTTAATTTCCAACAAATTTGTTCCAAGTTTCATGTCGTTGATGTGGGATTCATCATGGTCCTCCTTCGACGAGACTATTCCTGTTGACATCAACACATTTTCCAGGAACTAGTCTTAGAAACAAGTTAGTACCTTAATATCTACATGCCTTAATGGCAGATTTCTTCGCTTTCGACAATAGGCTTTCATCATTGGCCTTTGATCAAAAGATTCAACTGAGTGTTTGACATCAATTCATCTATTTGCACTCGGAGGAATATACTAGGGTACCTTGGGAATCATTGACATTAATGGTGATTTCCCTCACACTTGTTAACTGTTCACATCATTGACTGGCAATGAAGTGGTTTCTACCATGTTCGACTTCAATACAACTATTCATATGGATAGAATCGTACTTTCTTGATCATGGGATCAAGACCCTGGGTGTTTATTGAGCATTTATTTGTCATGTTTGTTAGGGTTAAACTTGACTTGGGAATGAGTCAAAGGTGGTTGAGGTCTAGCACATGGTTTGGGAACATGGTTTATTATAGCCTGTGGTATTGACCCATGGTATTGCATGTAATTAACTCTTTATAAGGCTTGAGGAGGCTTCTTATTTACAAATATGTAAAAAGATAGAGGTCAATGAGAGGTTGTGGGATGGAGTGTTATCTTCCCCACCTTAGTTCTACTGTTAAGATAGAGGTCAATGAGAGGTTGTGGGATGGAGTGTTATCCTCCCCACCTAGGTTTTATTGTTGTAAGTTACATTTTGAATTCATAATGAATATATTGTTGTAATGGCCTTATGACCTATATAATCTAGGGTTTACCATATGTAGCATCCTCGAAATGAGGGGAAGTGCTTGAGAGTTTGTGTTGGGTACCATCCTCAAAATGAGGGGAAGTTTCTAAGAGTTTGCCTCGAGATAATTTAAATAAGAGAGAGAGAGAGAGAGAAGTAGATAGAATGATGGTGATCTACGATAGAAGGATCTTTAGGGTTTATGTGGGATTAGCCCCTAGGTCAAAATATTTGTTAGCATGAAAGGTTGTTACCAATACAGTGAATGAGAATATGGTTCTAGTATACAATGAGAGGATGTCACTAACCCACACTTTATGTTTCTCTCAAGGGAAGAGTTGTTGGAGGATTGACATTGTGTAAGAGCTATTAATAAGGATGTGGTAAGAGATCGAGAGGATCAGGGTGTGGTTAAAGAGGTGTGGGTGGAGGGGGTCAAGAAGGTCTAGGGCACTGTCAAGGCTTAGCTACAAGGTGCTTGTCTGATAGCTTAGTAAAAGTTAATTCAAGTGAAAAGAATTTATCAGGGATGCCAATTCAAAGCTTGGAATATGAAGGTGGAAGGCATTTGGATAAGGTTCAAGGTGTTGTTTGTTCATTGTGAAATGTTTCTCTTTAACCTTTATGTCCCTTATGGGATTCTTTAGCTTTCTTGGATCTATCCAACCCATAAGCACATATCAACCAAGGTGTTACGAGGTTAACTTATACACATAAGTGTCAAAAGAAAAAGTGTATTAAGGTCGAAGTTGAGAAGGTTAAAATGGTTTTTGAACATGATATAGGGTTGAAAGAAGTAGAAGATTCAATTATACATGCCTTAGTAGGTACATTCAAGGGAAAAATGAATTAAAAGTGATATAGTTTGCCAATTGTTGGATGTAGGGTGGAAATTGGCACTAGGGTCCATACCTACTTTTCCACATTTTGGTTAATGGGTAGATTTATTTTGAATTGAAGCAAGAAAAATATGCAAAAGTGATTTTGAGACAAAATTGGCTTTGGGAACTTTATGGTCTAGTTGTAAAGAGTTGGAAACCTACATTTGATCCCTATAGTGAACCAATGTGTATTCAACATGCATGGGTCTAATTGTTAAGTTTGTCTATAAAACTTTGGAGAAAAAAATTAGAAAGCATTGGTAACAAGCATGGGAGATTTGTTGTTATGGAAGAATACTTTTGGGTAAAAGAGGATAAGAGAATTAGGAAAAATCATGGTGGAATTAAACTTGAGAGAGGGACTTCCTTTTGAATATGAGATTGTTTGGGGGACTTGGTCTTTTCAACAATCTTTAGATTGCTAGCAACTATCACTTGTATGCTCAAATTGCCACACATTATGGAGCACTTGAATTTAAAAAAAAACAATAAGGTATGTGTAGAAAAGGTAAGATGTGTGAATAGATTTGAAGGCCAACAAAAGGTTGAAAATGAAAAGGGTGTAAAAGTTAAAAAACAAGGGGAAGTTGTTGATATCAAATCAGGAAAAAAGTGGTATTTAGCTTAGCATGTCAGTTCAATTTTCAAGCACTTTGAACTGGAGGAGAAAAAACGACTTATTACCAACTTCTCAAGGTAAGTCTCATCACGTATTGATAGAAAGTCCCGTATAGCCATAACAAAGTCCAAAGCATCAAAGGAGGGTAAAGAGGGAAAACAATTGACAAGTAGTAGGGTCCTTAGAGCTATGAAAAAACTTAAAAAGGTGCCCAAATTATCATCCTGTCTTTAAATGTGAGGGGGGTTGGTGGGTGCCCTCAAACAGAAGCCCTTAAACAAATCTTTCAATCAACAAGATAAATGTTATTATTCTAAAAGAAACGACGTGTGAGGGTTCAAAAGTTCATAAGGTTCTTTCCAAATTAATGATGAGAATGAACTATTGTTTTATTAATGTTGAGGGCCTTTTGAGGGTATTTTTTTAGGTTGGAACACTTGTATTCATAATCTTTCCATTGCATTGTTGCATCTAGGTGTAGTGATAGTGTACAGCCAAAGATTTAGATAAAGTTTTTAAGCTTGTCAATTTGTATGGGTCATATGGTGATAACAAGATTTTTCTAGGATATGTTAAAGGATAAGGGTCCTCTCGAGGAGAGGAACATTATTATAGGAGGATATTTGAATTTGACATTAGATTTGCATTAAATTTTGGGAGTGTTACGTTGCACCTGTACCCAACGTGCCTTTAGATATATCCCAAAGGCAAAGAGGCCCATTATTCGACTAGGAGGGGTACTATTCAGTAGCGTTAGCCATGGCAAGGCACTTTGACTCTTATTTTAGAAGTATTATGGCTTAATTGTGTTCTTAATTGCCCTTTATTGGGGGTTTTAACCTCGAGGTTGGTGTAAGGGGCTCCTGGACATTGGTCTTTGGGTCACATGACTACACACCACGCATGATTGCTTTGATGGTTCTGGGTTTCGGATATGACACTTTGGTCTTCCTTTATAGCCACAAGGACACCCTCCTAAACTCACATTCAGCTGGCACTCTCTCTCCTGGGCATTTTTCCTCATCAGGACGTTCTCTCCTTCACCAGTCATACATGTTGTTTAAGGGGGGCGTTGAGGTATTTTATAACATCTTGGGGTTAGTAGGGGCATGACACCCCCATTCCAGCTCACTCCATCCTTTTGTTCAGAGTGATTCGCTTATTTAAGCTATTTTTGGAACCTAGGGGAAAAATACCCCAAGTAGCCTACCTTAAGCCTACAATAAGCCTTTTATTATTATTATTTTGTTTTAATTTTAAGTTGACATTTTATAACTTAAAATTGACATATTAAAGGTGGCCTTGATATTTTTGTAATAAGTGAGCGTGATATCATATAAATAAATCTCCTCACTTTGATTTTAAGACGAGATAAGTGGGATTATTACTATGTTACTATTTTACCCTAACTATGGCTCTTTGGAGAGAATGTGCCCCTCTCGAGGAGGATTTTTCTTGGTTATGCAAGTTGGTTTTTGGAGTTCTTTGGTTAAATTCTCTTGTAAGTGATTCTTAGATTTGTTGGCTAAACACTAGCACATGGAGGTTTGGTTTCTTATATCTTTGTTTAAATGTTGGTAGATGATGCATGTTCATGACTGAATGGTAGCTTTAGGGCTACATTTTTTCTAGAATAGGCCATTTCAACCATTTTTTTCATCTTAGGAAGAAAAGGCATGTCTCCTTATGATAGTCCTCTAGGGGTTATCCTTATTTTTCTAGGATAGTTGCCTAACTAGGATCCTTCTCCTCATTTGGAAGCCATTTTTTCTTAGAAGCTTTAGGGCTCGGGAACCTTGGCATACCCTTATCCTCATTTCCATACCTAGAAACAGTTCTACAAATTGCTCCCCTAACCCTCGTTTCCTTCCTCTTTCCCTTTCCACCCTTGGGTCTGCTTTGAGGCATCCCTAAAGACTTTTCCACCCTTGATTGTCCATCCAAACAACCCTAACAGACCTTGGGTTTGTCCTTTAAGGAAACCATAGGGTTGATCCCTAAACTTGGGCATACCCTAGCATCCTCGCTCTCCTCACCTAGGTCTCGATCTACCCTTGTTGCCCTCTTTTTCTACTTTGTTTTCACCCTCGGGTCTTCCTTTAAGGCAACACTTAGGCTGATCCTTACCTCGATTACCTCGTGTTTGCAGTGGCTATAGCAACAGCCCTCACTTTCCTCCCCAAACTGCTACAACTCTAAAATTATACAACAACTTACTCCTACATCCCTCAGTCACCTTCCAAAACTCCTGATCCACTCCTTTATACCTACTCCATCTCGACTCCTTCCTAAGGCTCTTCCCTTACCTTTCTTCTTTTATTTTCCTCGCACCTCAACTCGCAACCTGTTATAAGGTATGTGGTAAGGGCATATCCCAGGCTTTCCCAATCACCCTTAGGGTTTCCCTGACAATGGAAACCCTCCTCACCTTCAAACCCTACAAACAATAAAGAATCATTGGTTAATGAGGTTGATAGCATAGTCTGTCACTAAAGTATATTGTTTCACATATTTATATTTTTACATACAATACTTTGCTTATAAGTTGTTTATACTCAATCACATGTGCACAGTATGCTAAACGCATATGCATTTTGTTCAGAATTTAATATGGGAAACTTTGGGTTGTATCTATATTGTACTTACTCATGATAAGGGTCTACTAAATTATCTTAATATGAAATGTTGTCATAAATACTTTCATTAACAAATGATACAGTTCTACTTGTGATTCTGCATATGCTTGTTTTGGATTACTAGGCCATGGTGAATTACTTATATTATTGTCAATGTTTGCACATCACTCACTCCATTTTTACATAAGAAGTATTTATCTATGTTATTCGCTTATCATAGGATACATGCATTATTAAGGTGAACTTGATAACCACACTTATATATTTCAACTCTTTGGTTTGACTCCAATAAGGCACTGGTCATTAACATCCTCAAAAGAGAATATCTTTTAGTGTTTTAGTGTCTTTCCAAAGTTGTAATAGGGATCTCCCCTAAGATTCTTAGGTTTCCAAATCACTTAGGAGAAGTGGCCAAGGTGACAATGGTCACTTTCTCCACATATGCTTGTTGGTGGCTTGGACTACCACTTCAACCGATAACATTTTTGGCATTGTTGTCGAGGTCCTAAAATTCATTAAGGTGACTTATTCGGGAAAGAATGACATTGTTGGTAAGTCTTCAGGAAGATCCTTGTGTTTAATGTTTGCATCTTTCACATTGGTTGACCTAACAAGTTTATTTGATGACTCCACCGAGAGCTCAGGTACGTTCCTTGTTACTTACCTTTGTAAGGCTTGCTTAGACTAATGTTGTAGGCCTTTCCTAGAGACTCCATTGGTAAATAATCCAAAAAGATATCCAACAAGGACAAATTTCAAAGGTACACTCCTCCGTGACCTGAGCCATATATTGTCAAGAAGGAAATATTGAATTCAGGAGAGATGGGTAAGTGGTCAACAAGCTTTTGATAGTATAACTTATATACATAAGATTTTTGTTAATCCCAGTAATAAAGCAAGCATGTCTTCCTTCTCTGCATTTGATTCCACAAATATTGTTGGATACCCTAACCAAATGTTGAAATTTAAAGACATTAGAGAATTTCATGTGTTTTCTAGTTTTGATGCAATTTATGTTGCTCAACATTGGGAGTGCACGGAAAGGTGTTTTATGCTCACTGATACTTGTCATCTAGATGTTAAATTCAAATATTTTGCTTTTTTTCTAACCGATGATGCAACCGAGTGGTTGAAGTCTTTACCTGTTGGTAGCATAGCTACTTATGTTGATTTAAAGAAAAAATTCTTTGATAGATGGCAAGAAAAGAAGGACCCGGTTCTATTAAACAATGCATTAATGACTATGAAAAGAAGTGAAAATGAAACAATTGATGAGTTTGATCGCAGGTTTGACATGATTGTTAAAGAATTTCCCGTAGATTATAAGCCCCCATATGTGATGGTTCTGTCATATTATTTAAAGCCTTTCTCGGGTGATTTCATGTTCCACCTAAGCCTAGGTAGACCAGCTGATCTCCCATCTGCTAAGAAGAAGGCAAGGGTTCTTGATGATAGTTGGAAAGTAGCAGGGAGGCCAGATATGTCTAGATATTCAAGGACAAAACTAGAACCAAAGTAGAAAGATAAAGCCTCCATTTACAGTGAAGGTTCAGATTCGATGAACATCATAATTGAAGAAATGCGACAGTTAAGAGTTGATATGACTCAACAAAATACAAGCATGCAAAACAGAATTGTCCAGTTGGAAAGGGGCAATCAACCAAGTTAGCCCATATTTCCTCCAAAAAACTTCAACAAAGCTCCTACGTAGCAGAGACCTCGCTCCTCCTTGGAACCAACTAATGTGGTAAGTGAATTTCCATATTATTGCAGGGTGTGCCACAGTTTCCACGCCGAAAGGACTTATGCCCTATATTTGGAATACATAAAAAACATCACTCCATTCGAGGAAGATGACGTAGATGTATGAAATTTATTTGAAAAGAAGGAGTTTGGTTTATCTAATGAGGATATGGAGGAAGACGAAAGAAATTCAATTGATGCAGAAAAGATAAAAAAGATCCTTAGGGAAATACTTAACTGAGAGATCATTAAAAAATGGTATGAAAATAGGACCCCTGGTAATTTTTACCAAAGACAAAGGAGGCTCTTATCGAAAAATAAGGAAAGGAAAAAGGCTCCTTTTCCACCCCCGGTAAGTTCAGGTAATTCTATGATTGATTTGGTTACTGACGAACCTCTGAATATTAACGTTACAAATAATATAATGAGCTAAGAACCTCTGAATATTAGTGCTCCTAATGGAATTAGTCAAGATTCCCTCGGTAAGAAAGCATTTTAATGAGTTACTACATCTTCAAGAAGGGACCGAAGAGAAATAATCAGTAATAAATCAAGTCGAAGAAAGTGAGGACGCATCGATTATATTGTCAAACATGCTGTCAATTGAGAATAATAATCCTACACACAAACTTTTTTTATTTATGTATGCATTGGTGATTGGATTTTACATAATTACATGTTTGATTCGAGGGCATCTACTAATGTCATGTCTTTAGCTTTGATGAAGAGGTTAGGGTTGTAGGTGTTAAGGTCCTACATGATTGTTTACGCTATGGATTCAAAAGAAGTAAAGGTTTGTGGCATGGTAGTTGATATCTCGGTACGACTAGTTGTCCATCCCAACGTAAGCATGAAAATGGATATTGTGGTAATTAATATCATCAAATCTTGGGGCATTCTCTTATCAAGAAATTTTAGAGCATACCTAGAAGGCGACCTACAAATGGATCTATCTTATGCTACTATTCCCACTCCAGAAGGCAGTTACGTCACTCTACAGAGGGAAACAATGATGAAACATCATGCAGAAGATTTAACAAAGCCTAAGGATGAATAAATTTACTAACATGACATTAGCTCTTATGGAGTACTAGCTACAAATGATCCTCCTCAGAAGGAATTTGATAAGTTTTGGATATTAAACTTTAATGGGGCCATGATATTAAGTTTTGGATATTAATTTCTCCTAAGCATGAGCAACATTGTTATTCTTTTAAATTGGAATTTGATGGTACAAATAATGTTGTTGAATACGAAGCTCTTCTACTTGGGATAAATATGGCATTCAATTACTATATGTTCTAGGTGATTCTGACCTTGTTGTATGTCAATTACAAGACACTTTTTCTTACAAAAAGATGTGACTAAAAAGATATAGGGATGTAGTCAGAATCGTTACTGAAGATTTCCAAGCTATCTCTTTACAAGCGATACCGAGAGAATAGAAACAAACAACGGATGCTATTACGGTTTTACCACCGTCTTTGATACATTTGATGAAGTACATGATACATGTAAAGTGCAAGTAATATTCCTCCCATTGGTATCAGACAAATTCGATAATTGGGAAGTATTTGACGACGACAAATGTATTTGTAGGTTCATGGCTGGTGTGGAGGAATATGCAGGTAATCAGGTTGATTGGAGAGAAGAAGGATCTACTAAAGAACCCGAGTATAACCCTATCCCTATGGAGAGTATCTCATTGGAAAATAAGTTTGATAGAAATGACCGATGCAAATTGAAGTAAAAAACAACTTCAGATTCTGAATATGAAGAAGTAAATGTTGGCTCCCAGGAAGATTCGCATCTTATCAAGGTTGGTAAAGTTATAGATTCTCAAGAAAGAAAGGAAATCATAGATTTGGTTCAATAATTTAGGACGTGTTTGATTGGTCCTATCATGATCTCCAGACTTATGAAAAAAACATCATTCAGCATGCCATACCATTGGAAGAAAATGCAAAGCCACATTGACAAAAGTTAAGAAAAGTGAATATGAAGATATCCCCGCTAGTTAAGAAGGAATTAGAAAAGATGGTAGAAGAAAAGACCATAGTCTCGATAAGGTATTCGGAATGGATTTCCAATCTTTTTCCATCTAGGAAGAATATGGGTGACATCAGAGTATGTGTTGATTTCAGGAACCTTAATGAAGTATCCAAAATGGACAATTATCCACTCCCAAACATGGAGCTACTGCAAAGGATTACAGGGTCAAATATGACGTCATTTTTAAATGGTTTCTTAGGTTTCAATCAAGGGGTCGTTAAAAAATAATATCGAGCAAAGGCTGCCTTTACTACTTCTTGGGGCACTTACCAATACTTGTGCATGCCTTTTGGTTTAATGAATGTTGGGGCCACATTCCAAAGAGCTATATATTATGTTTTTAGATATATATTACATAAGATCTTGGAAATATATGAAGATGATCTCACAGTTTAGTCCAAAGGAAGAAAGGATCACATCAAACATCTTTGACATGTATTTGAACGTTACCGCAAGTATGGGATTTCCTTAAACCCTAAAAAATCCATTATGGGAGTCATTGAAGGTAAGTTACTTGGCCATGCTTTTACTAAAGAAGGTGTTAAGATTGATCAAGAAAGAGTGAAAGCTATTAAAGAAATTATGTTGTTGAAAACTTAAAGGATTTAAGGTCCTTCTTTGGAAAAATTAATTTTATTCATAGGTTCCTTCCTAATTTTACTGAAATTACTAAACCTTTGAATAAGTTGCTTAAAAAGGATGTGAATTTCAGGTGGACCGAAGAAGCCAAGAAAGCGTTTGAGGATGTAAAACAAGCTATTACTCAAGTGCCAATGTTGGTAAGCCCTAATTATTCTAAACCATTTCAAATTTTTTCTTTTGCTTCCGCTGACACCATTGCAGGAGTTCTCCTACAAAACAATGATAAGAATGAGGAGAAACCTATTGCATCCATGTGTAAGGACTTAGGTAATATAAAAATGAAGTATCACAACATGGAAAACACACACATGCGCATTAGTGATGTCACTGAATTATTTCAGGGTGTTCATTGGATACTCAAAGATTATTGCATACATTTTTCACCCTGCAGTCAAAGAGATACCTTAAGCAATAAGATGTCTTGGATACTAGAGCTAAGTGGATTGCAAAAATCCAGGAATATGACTTGGAATTCCAACCCACTAAGTTGGTCATAGGCAGGGGCTTGGCTCAGTTGTTGGCAGATGGAAATGAAGAAGATCTTGGTTTAAAATAAGATGTGACACCCATGATCTCGACAATCGCAGAAGAAATGGCTCAATGTGATTGATACATAAACATAACGTATTATCAAATGAATCTATCTTTCTCAGCTTACTTATTAGATCACAAGAAGAGATCCCTGAATTTGAAAGCTTCAAAGTATTGCCTCGTGGATTTGGATTCAAGGTCAATTCAAGGGTTGGGATGGAAAAATCTAGATGACATCATTCTTACATGTGTAGAACCAGTCAGACCAAAAGAACTAATGAAAGAATCCCACCAAGGACTATGCGGTGGTCACCATACAACTTCCACTGCAACTCATAAGATTTCGAGATCGGGATATTATTGGCCCAATATATTCTAGGATGTATACAGGTGTGTACATAGTTGTCAGCCTTGCCAACTTTTCGTAGGAATACAGAGGCTTGCAACATTTCCACTTCAGCCTATTATCATTCAAGAACCATTTCAACAATGGGGTCTCGACGTCATTGATCAATTTAAACAACATTCAAGTAGTGTACATAAATTGATCCTAACATATACAAATTACTTTACTAAGTGGGTTGAAGGAAGTCCAACAAAATAAGCTACATCGAACATTATCCCAGATTACTTGGAAGAAAAAATTATTATTTTGTTCGGAACTCCAACTAAGATCGTAACAGATAACGCAAAGGATTTCAGCAGAGGAGAGCTATCCACATTTTGTTTTGAATATGGTATCACATTATCACACTCTTCCAATTATTACCCTCAAGGTAATGGACTCGTTGAATGAAGCAACAAGAATTTGATGAGTATCATAAGAAAGACCGTAGGCGATAAAAAGAGGTGTTGGGATAGTAAGTTAAGATATGCCATATGCACAGACAAGATCACTACAGAGGAATTGACTTGGAAAAGTCCATTCAAATTGGTATATGGTTTGGATGTCACTCTGTTGATTAATTTGAATTTGCTTGTGTACACGATCCTCCAACATAATAGGAATGACCCAGATATATATCAACGAAGAATTATCAGCTTGATAGAACTCGATGAGAACCGCTGAAAGACCTTTGGTCACCTCACAGAAAATCAAGACAAAGTTAAAAAAAAAATTGATAAGAAGGATCGTCAATTCCTTCTTCAGATTGGATACCTTGTCCTTCTGTGGGATAAAAGAAGAGAATACCCACATAAACATGGTAAGTTTGACATTCTTTGGTTAGGTCCATATTAGATCACTGACATTGTAGGTCCAAATGTGTTATGTATGAGTCACATGGATGGTGAGAAGATTCGTCTACCTGTCAGCGGGCAGGGACTGAAGAGGTACTTAGCTGACGTCGTTTAATATTTATTATTATTATGTTAGTTAGTCCATTTGTTAGTTTGTGAGTCATATTACTCTTAGTTTTTTACTTTATCATATTTTGGACAAGGAAGAATGAAAGTGTTTGACTAATGATGCTTTTAATCCTTTGTATATTTGATGTGTGTGTAGGTCTAAATGTACTTGAGGATTCACAGATTATCGAGCACCCCTAGGAAGGGTACAAGTCCCGCAGTTGGAACCAGTGTTACAATGCACCTGTACCCAGCGCGCCTTTAGATATATATCAGAGGGAGAGAGGCCCATTCTTTGACCAGGAATGGTATTATTTAGTGTTGTTAGTCATGTCCAGGCCCTTTGATTCTTCTTTTAGAATTACAATGGCTTAATGACACTATTGATTGCCTTTTATTAGGGGTTTTAATCTCATGGTTGGTGTCCGGGGCTCCTGGAGATTGGTCTATGGGTCACATGACTACATGCCATGCATGATTGCTTTGATGGTTCTTGGTTTCATATATGAGACTTAAGTCTTACTTTATAGCCACAAGGACACCCTCCTGGCCTCTCATTCAATCGGTGCTCACTCTCCTAGGATTTCTTCCTCATCAAGACGTTTTCTCCTTCACCAAGATGTACATGTTTTTTAAGGGGTCATTGAGGGATTTTACAACATCTCGGGGTTAGTAGGGCCATGATGCCCCCCTTCCAGCTCACTCTAGCCTTTCGTTCGGAGTGATTTGCTTATTTAGGTTATTTTTGGAACCTAGGAGAAAAATAACCAGGTAGCCTACCTTGAGCCTACAATAGGCGTTTTTTATTATTATTTTATTTTAATTTTCAGTTGACATTTTATAATTTCAAATTGACATTTTAAAAGCATGTCGACTCGGTATTTTTGTAATAAGTGAGTGTGATATCATATAAATAAATCTCCTCACTTTCATTTTAAGACAAGAGATAAGTAGGATTATTACTATGTTACTATTTTACCCTAACTAGGGCTCTTTGGAGAGAATGCGCTCCTCTTGAGGAGGATTTTTCTTGGTTATGTAAGCTTGTTTTGGAGATCTTTGGTTAAATTCTCTTGCAAGGTGACTCTTAGATTTGTTGGCTAAACACTAGCATGTGGAGATTTGGTTTCTTATCTCTTTGTTTAAATGTTGGTAGATGATGCATGTTCGTGACTGAATGGTAGCTTTATGGCTACATTTTTTCTATAATAGGTTGTTTCTAACCCTTTTGTCACCTCAGGAAGAAGATCCATATCTCCTTGTGAGAGTGCTCTGGGGTTTATGCTTGTTTTTCTAGGATAGTTTTCTAACTAGGATCCTTCTCCTCATTTGGAACCCATTTTCTTCTTAGAATCCCTAGGGCTAGGGCACCTTCAAATACCCTTATCCTCATCTCCATACCTAGAACTAGTTCTACAAATTGCTCCCCTAACCCTCATTTCCATCCTCTCTCCCTTTACACCCTCGGGTCTGCTTTGAGGCAGCCCTAAATCCTTTTCCACCCTTAATCGTCCATCCAAACAACCCTAACACACCTCGAGTCTGTCCTTTAGGGAAACCCTAACGATTCTCCCTAACCTAGAGCCTACCCTAGCACCCTTTCTCTCCTCACCTAGGTCTCACTCTACCCTCGTTGCCCTCTTTTTATCCTTTGTTTCACGCTATGGTCTACCTTTAAAGAATCCCTTGGGTTGTTCCTTACCTCGGGTCTGCAACCGCTATAGGAGAAGCCCTCGCTTTCCTCCCCAAAATACCGCAACCCTAAACTATTATAGCAACCTACTCCTACATCCATCGGTCACCTTCCAAACCTCCTTCCCATCCACTCCTTTCTACCTCCTCCATCTCAGATCCTTCCTAACCCTCTTCCCTTACCTTTCTTCCTTTATTTTCCTCACACCTAAACTCATGACCTCTTATAAGCTTTGTGGTAAGGGCCTATCCCAGGCTTTCACCTTCACACTTAGGGCTTCCCTTATAGTGGCAACCCTCCTCACCTTTAATCCCTACAAATAATAAAAAAACTTTGGTTAATGAGGTTGATAGCATATAATGTCACTAAAGTACATTGTTTCGCATTTTTATATTTTTACATACAATACTGTTGCTTATAAGTTGTTTATACTTTGTCACATGTGCACAGTCTGCTAAACATATATGCATTTTGTTCATGACTTAATATGGTACACTTTGGTTTGTATTCGTTTTGTACTTACTCATGCTAAGGATCTACTAAATTATTTGAATATCAAATGTTGTCATAAATACTTTCATTAACAACTGATATAGTTCTGCTTGTGATTCTGCATAAGCTTGTTTTCTATTACTAGGCCATGGTGAATTACTTATATTTTTATCAATGTTTGGACATCACTCACTCCATTTTTGCATAAGGAGTATTTATCTATGTTATTCGCTTATCATTGGATAAATGCATTATTAAAGTGCACTTGATAACCACACTTATATATTTCCACTCTTTGGTTTGACTCCTATAAGGCACTGGTCACTAACATCCTTGGAAGAGAATATATTTTTGTCATTTAGTGTCTTTCAGAGTTGTAATAGGTCTCTCCCCTAGGAGGATTAGGTTTCCAAAGTAGCTGGAAGAAGTAGCCAAGGTTACAGTGGTCACTTTCTCACAATATGCTTGTCAGTGGCTTGGACTGCCACTTCAACTTGTAACATTTTTTGGCGTCGTTTCTAGGGACCTCAAATTTGTTGAGGTGACTTATCCAGGAAAGAACAAAATCATTGGTAAGTCTTCAGGCACATCCTTGTGTTTAAATTTTGCATCTTTTACATTGGTTGACCTAACAGGTTTATCTGGCAACTCCACCAAGAGCTTAAGTACGTTCCTTGTTCCTTACCTTGGTAAGGCTTGCTTAAAATAATGTTGTAGGTCTTTCTTGGCAACTCCATTGGTAAATAATCCTAAAATATATCCAACAAGGAAAAATTTCAAAGGTACAGTCCTCCTTGACTTGAGCCATATATTGTCAAGCGGGAAAGATTGAAATAAGGAGAGATTAGTAAGTGGTCAACTAGCTTTCGATACTCTAACTAATATACATAATATTTTTGTTAATCCCAGTAATAAAGCGACCATGTCTTCCTTCTCTACATTCGATTTCACAGATATTGTTGGATACGCTAACCAAATGTTGAAATTTAAAGACATTAGAGAATTTCCTATGTTTTATGGTTCTGATACAATTTTTGCTACGCAACATTGGGAAGGCATGGAAAGGTGCTTTATGCTGACTCATACTTCTCACCTAGACATTAAATTCAAAGCCTTTGCTTCTTGTCTAACCGATGATGCAGTTGAGTGGTTCAAGTCTTTACCTGCTAGTAGCATAACTACTTATTCTGATTTAAAGAAAAAATTCTTTGATAGATGTCAAGAAAAGAAGGACTCGATACTATTAAGCAATGCATTAATGACTATGAAAAGAAGTGAAAATGAAACAATTGATGAGTTTGATCACAAGTTTGACAATATTGTCAAAGAATTTGCCATGGACTATAAGCCCCCATATGTGATGGTTCTGTGATATTATTGAAAGTCTTTCTCGGGTGATTTCATGTTCCACCTAAGCCTAGATATACCAGCTGATCTCCCATCTGCTAAGAAGAAGGTAAGGGTTCTTGATGATAGTTGTAAAGAAATAGGGAAACCAGATATGTCTGGATATTCAAGAACAAAACCAAAACCAAAGCATAAATATAAAGCCTCTATTTCCAATGAAGGTCCATATATGATGAACATCCTGATTGAATAAATCTGGTAGTTAAGATTTGATATCACTCAATAAAATACAAGAATGCAAAATATAATTGTTTAGTTGAAAAGGGTCCAACAACAAAGTCAACCCATATTTTCTCTGAAGAACTTCAACAAAGCTCCTATGCAGCAGAGACCTCACTCCTCCTTGGAACCAACCAATGCGGTAAGTGAATTTCCATATTATTGTAGGGCGTGCCGTAGTTTCCATGACGAAAGGACTAGTTACCTATATTTGGAATAGATAAAAACAACACTTCACTTGCGGAAGATGACGCAAAGGTATGCAATTTATTTGAAAAGAAGCAATTCGGTTTATCTAATGAGGATATGCAGTAAGTCAAAATAAATTCAATTGATGCGAAAAAAAGGTAAACAAGATCCTTGGGGAAATGCCTAACCGAAAGCTAATTAGAAAATGGTATTAAAATAGGACCTCTGGTAATGTGTACCAAAGACAAAGGAGTCTCTCATTGACAAATATGGAAAGGGAAAAGGCTCCTTTTCCACCCTCGGTAAGTTCAGGTAAGTCTTTGATTGATTTGGTTAGTGATGAACCTCTGAATATTGACATTACATGTAATATAGGTTCTATAAAAGTTCTATTTATCCTAATGGAATTGGTCAATATTCCCTTGGTAAGAAAGCAAGTTATTGAGTTACTACATCTTCAAAAAGGGACCCAAGAGAAACAATTAAGAACCAATCAAGCCGAAGAAAGCGACGACCCGCCGATTATACTGTCAAACATGCTGCCAACTGAGAATAAGAATCCTACACGCAAACCTTTCTTTATTTCTTTATGCATTCGTGATTGGATTTTACCTAATTGCATGTTTGATTCAGGGGCACATACTAATGTCATTCCTTTAGTTGTGATGAAGAGGTTAGGGTTGCAGGTGTCAAGGGAGTATATGAATGTTTGCGCTATGGATTCCAGAAAAGTAAAGGTTTGTGGCATAGTAGTTGATGTACTAGTACGACTAGTTATCCATCCCAACATAAGCATGAAAATTTATATTGTGGTGATTGATCTTCCATAATCTTGGGGCATTGATTTGAAAACTTAGAGGGGTACTTACTCACATAAAAGTTTTCAATAAGGATATTTGTTAACATTCATTTTCATGTAAATAAAATATGATCACTTTGTCAAACTTTATGTATATGAATGCAACTTAATTAAAAGAAAATAAAAGTATTCACACACACATACATCACAAACTAGTTGGTAACGGAGTTTGTCAGACCCCTTGGCTACGTCTCTGGGCTCATCAAAACTTTGAATTGCTTTATTCGTTCTCCTTCAAAATTGTATGGACATAATTCTTGTTTCACATGGCATAATATCCCTTTCTGGGCATCCTTTTCTTAAGGCTATCACATGAAATGTCAAAATCAAGACCCCCTTGCTCAATCTTTCTAAAAACCAAAGAAAAGCTTACACCAATATCTTAAAAAAAAAATCTTACTTTCCTTCTCCAAATGAGAGAATTTTATAGCCTTTTTATGGATGATTACTCATAACATCAATAAAGAAGAATATCTCTCTTTAGATCCCCTGAATTAGGATCAAGAGACAGCTTAGGAGAAAGGTCTTAGATTTTTCCATGAAGATCTCAACTCTCCATGAGACTTTGCATAAGAATAGGAAACTAAATGTGAGGTGGATTCTCACACTTTATTCCAATTTCTTTTTACAAATTAAATGAAAAATATATATGAGCAACACATACTCGTAAAAATATTAATTATTTATAATTAACCATTTCACCTTTTACCAAAGCTTCCATGAACTTCAATTTTAATGTGAAATGCATTGTTTTCAATGTCTTGTCCAAAATTTTGACCTGCAATTTCTTGCACATATGAAGTCCATTAGACCCCATTCAGATTGCATCAGGAAGATTTAAGCGAGATTTTTGTCGATTGAATGCCTTTGAAGCTAGTGGAGACCTCATACATTCTTCGATTGTGTAGATCCACTTGGATCAAATCTCCCCACTTAAGAGCACTTTTGGACCTCCAAAAATATTGGTTTGTGATCATAGAAGGATTTTTGTCCTTTCCTTCTTCAAAATTGTGTTCATGGTTGTCTTTTGCTCACTTTGATTGATTCACTTGCACTTACGACCAATTTTAGGGTGTCGGATTCAACCAATTACGCATCCAAAAATTGTAATTACAATGTTTTTGAAAGCTTTAAACATGACACCTTTCACTCAATAGTGGCTACAAGACCCATTACAACGTCTTTCAACAATGCTTTAGGCATAAAAACAAAGATGCCTCTCACACCTAAGACTATAAGAGTGGCCAATCAATCCTTTTACAACAATTTTTCAAAGCATTATGCTATACAAGTGCACTAGTGGCTAGACTTTATGGTCTCAAACCCTACTACAAATGTGCAACATATAAAATGCCCTTATTGGCATTATTACAAAGTTTGTCCTTTAATAGAATTTACATGGAATGAAAGAAATCCCTTGACCCATAACCCATTTTTAACAGTAGTATCGATCCAATCCCTCGAGTATGTTTCTCGAGAGTGTTGAAATTATAACTATGAAGGTCCTCCCATGTTTTTGTTGTGAGTGTGATGAGAGGAATGGGAAATTTTGTCCTTGTGTATTTATGCAACAATGTGATGTTTATGTGAATAAAGTGAATATGTTTTTATACTTTAGAAAAGTGGGTCTCACTTAAAAATGTATTTAATAATTAACGTGTTTAATTAATAAAAGTGAGATAAGTTGTGGACCCTTGATTTTGTAAAAAGATCTTCAACCCTATATTAGGTAGTTATTGAAGGTAGTTACAAAATCTAAGTATAAAACATTGAGAGAGGGCAAATAAAAGATAACTCACCATACATGAGAGAGAGAGATTAAAGACCAAAGAAGAAAGAGAAAAACCCGTGGCACAAATTCCAATGTAAGTGACAACATTGCATGCAGAATTGCAGCAACATTAATGATAGTATGAAGCAGTCCATATGACCACGTGTGTGTTGGAGACATTTACCACCATACACACTCATTTTGGTCAATTTGGCCTAGTTAAACCACTATCCTAAGTATTATTGACTTAATTGACATCAAAGGAGCACTAGATGACATCAGCTAGATCACACCCATGCCTACCTTCAGTCAAGGAGGCTAACTTAGCCTTCTCCTACATTGAGGGAGGCTAACTGGAGCACTCCGGGGGTGATCTGAGTGTGATTAATGCCCCATATTGCTAACTGATGGTTACAATCAGTTAAACAGAGCAGTGAAGGCGCCCTCCTTCATTAAATTTATTATTTATTGATTATTTAATGAACTGGAGTCAACAGAGGCACCTCCAACCACTTCTGATGTCCAGTTACACTTCAGTTAACCTCATCGGGGTTCATTGGAGTCATTGAAGCGCTACCACTTGTTGGTTGGTTTGCTGTGACATGTGTCTGACCTACTTTCAGTTAGACTCAGTCATTTATTGCACTCCGACTTCAGTTAGGGCTCAGTTGAGTCAATTAGGGTTTTGATCAGTGGTTAACTTGAGTGTTGACTGTGGCTTACATTCAGTTAAGCTAGACTCACTCATTCAATTCGAATGACCTCCTTGGGAATTCGAATTGCTTTGTCATTCATGCTTGCAGCATGATCTTGTATTGTATTACTCATTCTTTGTGTGAATATACAGAACAACTACTCATTTTGTAGCACAATTACACCATTTCATGCCTTATTGTTATTAATCTTTGATGAGACTTGTGTTTAGTCCCTAGATTACCGTGACAGATTAATATGGTATCAGAGCTCATGGTAGGATGAAGCTCAGATCTCTCAAAAAAAAGGTTTTTGACAGATCTTGCATGAAAATTGAGCAATAGCTAAAAAATACAGCACTGCACCAGAAGCCAAGCCTTGCCACTTAATACCCCAAGTAAAGAACTTATTGATCAAGCTTGCTTGATTGACTATGCTGGGTGTGATGAAAGCCTAAAATGTGCAAGTTGACTGACCTTACATTGCCCTTTTTGTTGTGATTTTCAGGTTTTTGACAGGTGAAAGCATTTGCTCCAGCAGATTCAGATGGCTTCTTCAGTAGATCTTTTGACTTCGTTCAATTTCCACTCATGGAAAGGAGACATGGAGATCCAACTACGTTCCAGAGGACTCTATAGGGTCACCATGGACACTGAAGAAGAGCATGGTTCTGCAATAGACAAATCTAGATTCTTGAACAAGAAGGATGAAGCATTCATATTCTTGTGCCTCTCTATTTCCCGGGATGTTCTTTTCCATCTTTTAGGATTGAAGACTCCAAAAGAAATTTAGGACAAATTGGAAACCCTATATGGAAAGTAGGATGATTTGAGAGTTTACCAGCTCGAAAATGAATTGATGTCTCTCTAGCCTTTCAATTTCGAGACCTTGAATGACTTTTTCACAAAGTTTAAGCACATTGTCTTACTGTTGAAGCAATGCAAAGTGGAGAAGGAGGATGATCAGCTCATCCTCGCCATACTCTCCAAACTTGGAGCTGATTATTTAGTTTTTGTCTCTACATTCTGTGTGGGGAAGCTCACAACCCTTGGATGGAAGATGCCTACACTCAATGCCTTCATTGAGTCCCTAACACGTGAACATGATAAGCTTGTCCAGATGGGGATCATCAGATCCTCCTGTGATCAAGCCCTCCATGTCTCGGGGCCCAAATATTTGAAGGGTAAAGGAAATTAGCAGAAGAACACAAAAACTAAATTCGAAGCTCCTAAGCCTAAAGTTTAAAACCAATAGCATGACGAGTCTTCTGGCTCAAAGAAGAACAAAGGGAAAGGGAAACATGGAAAGGAAAAAGTCAAGTGTTCATACTGCGGGAAGGAATTCCACCCTGAACATGCCTGCATGAAGAAGAATATTGATGAAGCTACCTCTCTCCTTGAGAGAAATCACATCAATCTTCCAGAAATATTTCAGAGGAGAGATCAACAAGATAGGGAATCACAACATGAAAAAGGTCATGCCCTCATGGCAAGCACTTCGAAGTACAAAGCACTCTTGATTGATTCTGGAGCTTTGAACCACATGATGGCTGAAAGAGACTCATTTTCATCCTTGGAGACCAGCAAATCCATCCCCATCCACATGGGAGATGACTCCACCATCATTTCAGAAGGACAAGGTACGGTTGGTCTTGAGAATGACTATTTTTCAAATGTTTTGTATGTACCGTCTCTGGCATCAAATCTCCTTAGTGTCTATCAGATGACACATATAGGAGTGCCTAAGAGAATATATTTCAGCCCAAATGATGTTGAGATAACGGAACTTGCATCGGGGAAACTCATTGCTAAAGGCCTTGCAAACCATCATGCAAAAGCCTATGAGTTCTCTCACTTTGTGGCAGATGCAAAGCCCACCGCTCTGCTAACTCATGGAAATGAAGTTAGTAGGTTGTGGCATGAAAGGTTTGGCCATCTAAATTTCAAATATTTGCAGAAATTAAAGAAAAACTCCATGGTTGAAGGTCTCCCGGTCATCAAGGAAACCACTGGAATTTGCAAGGGTTGTGTGGTTGGAAAACACCCTAAGCACAAGTACGATCGAGGGAAGGAAAACCGAGCTACATGCATATTGGGGTTGATACATTCTGATATCAGCGGTCTGATGCCTGTCACATCCATGAATGGATCAAGGTATCTTCTGACTTTTATTGATGATTTTTCAAGGTACACATGGGTCTTCTTTCTCAAAAAGAAGTCTGAAGTATGTGAAAAATTCTCTGAACTGAAGGCCTTGATCGAGAATGCCTCTGGGATTAAGATCAAGATCTTGAGATCTGATAATGGTGGGGAGTATGTTAGTAATTATTTGCTGCACATATTCTCCCAAAGTGGTATTCAGGTCCAACATTCAATTCCCTACACTCCCCAGTAGAATGGTGTAGCGGAAAGGAAGAATCGATCTCTCAAGGAGATGACCACCTGTATGTTGGAATCAAAGAAGTTGGATGCAAATTTGTGGGATGAAGCCATGCATGCTACAACATACATTCAAAATAGAGTGCCACACTCATCCATGAAAGGGAATACCCCTTTCAAATCATACTTCAAACACAAGCCGGATGTGTCGAACCTACGGGTGTTTGGGTCCACTGCATGGGCCCAAATTCCACTTGATAAAAGGAGGGATTTGCAACCGCAAAGCATAGAATGTATGTTTATTGGGTATCCTAATGAATAAAAAGGTTTCAATCTTCTAGATATCAAAACAAAATAGATCATCATTGAATGGAGTGTCAATTTCGATGAGCCTCTTCAGGAGGTGGAACTAGTGAAGGAGAAAACTACTGAATTTCCTTCCTATTCTACTGAATATTTGGATGATGAAATTGGGGGGTGATGACCCTGATTTGGATCCTATGATTTCTGATATCAGTGTGTAGCAAGCATCAAATGCTGAATTAGAACCTGAAGTACAAAATCATCTTCCTACATGGGCCCGACAGACACTCTCCTCCGCAGGAGATAACATTGAAAATCCGGATGATCTAAGGAGAACCCGGTCTGATTTCCAAAGAGCAGGTATTGTGCTCTCTTGTCCTTGTAATTTGCTGTTCAAAACTTGTTATTTGATGATTATTTTAGACCCAAAATCCTATGACCATGCTCGGAAGGATCCGAGATGGCAAGTTGCCATTGATGAAGAGATGAATTCTCTTCAGAAAAACACTACTTGGGAGCTAGTTTCTCTTCCTCCGAGAAGGAAATTGGTTCAATGCAAGTGGGTGTTTCAGACCAAGGTTGCTGCTGATGGCAGAAGGCTGGTGGCAAAAGGTTTCTCTTAGTTCCAAGGTGTGGACTACCATGAGACCTTTGCACTGGTTGCAAAAATGGACTCCATCCTCCTAGTTTTGGTAATTTCAGCATCTAAGCACTAGGAAGTGCATCATATGGATGTTAAGTCAGAATTTATGCATGGAGATCTTCATGAGGAGATATACATGAAGCAGCCCGAGGGCTACATCTCTGATCCATCTTTGGTTTGCAAGCTAAAGAAGTCACTATACGGGTTAAAATAGGCCCCAAGAGAGTGGTATTCCAAGATGGATGCCTTCCTTCTCTCGTAAAACTTCCAAAGGTGTAGATCAAATCCAAATGTGTATATACAACATTCTGATGGTCATTTGATTATTATTGTTTTATATGTTTATGACTTACTAATCATAGGTAGCATAGTTGCTTCCATTTCAGCCATCAAAACTGCTCTCCACAATGCCTTTGAAATGAGTGATTTGGGGCTCCTAAAAAATTTTTTGGGGCTCGAAATTGAGCAAAATTATGATGGGATAATGGTCACTCAGTCCAAATACATATCATACCAGTTAGTCAAGTTTAACATGGCTGAATGTAGGCCTGCACCATTCCCTTTCCTTTTAGGGATCAGCCTTGAAGAAGGAAAAAGCACACCTCCCATGGACTGCACTATCTATTGACAGCTGATTGGTAGCTTGTTGTACTTGACACATTCTCAGCCTGATATCTGTTATGCCATGAATGCTATATCAAGATACATGCAATAGCCTCATGACATTCATTGGAAGGCAGCCAAGAGGATCCTCCAGTATATTCAGGGAACCAAGACCTACGACATTCACTATGATGCAGACTTCGAGCTAGAGCTGGTTGGATACACAGATTCCGATTGGGAGGGTGATTTTATTGATCGAAAGTCTACTTATGGATATGTATTCATGTTTGGTGGTGGCCCCATTTTTTGGTCTAGCAAAAATCAGGCTACCATAGCACTATCTTCAGCAGAGGCCGAGTATCGGGGAGCAGTGAATGCTTGCATCCAAGCAGTTTGGTTGCAAGGCATTCTTTCAGAGTTTGAACTTGGTAGTACTTTGTACACTGTCCTCTTTTGTGACAATCAAATTGCTATTAAGATATCCATAGATCCAGTTACCAGGCAGAGGACCAAGCATGTAGAGATCCACATGCACTATATCAGGGAGCTAGTGCATGACAGGACCATCATTCTGCAATACTGCCCGACTGATGAGCAGATTGCAGACATCTTCACCAAGAGCTTTTCAGAAAAGAAGTTCACTTACCTCCGTTCATTGTTGGGGGTGAGTCCATCAGGGTGATCAGACTACGTTTAGTGTTCAGCTTGGGGGGGGGGGGGTTTCCCACAGGGTTTTCCCTCTTTTCCTCACTTAGTTTGTTTTTGAGCATTGTTTCACTTTCAGTATTGTACAGGGTGATCTATGGCCTTAGTTGCCAGGGCCCTAGCATTTTTTGTTTTCTAACTCCTCCTGAGTATAGCTTAAGGGGGGGTGTTGGAGACATTTACCACCATACACACTCATTTTGGTCAATTTGGCCTAGTTAAACCACTATCCTAAGTATTATTGACTTAATTGACATCAGAGGAACACTAGATGACATCATCTAGATCACACCCATGCCTACCTTCAGTCAAGGAGGCTAACTTAGCCTTCTCCTACATTCAGGGAGGCTAACTGGAGCACTCTTGGGGTGATCTAAGTGTCATTAATGCCCCATATTGCTAACTGATGGTTACAATCAGTTAAACAAAGCAGTGAAGGAGCCCTCCTTCATTAAATTTATTATTTATTGATTATTTAATGAATTGGAGTCAACAGAGGTGCCTCCAACCACTTCTGATGTCCAGTTACACTTCAGTTAACCTCATCGGGGTTCATTGGAGTCATTGAAGTGCTACCACTTGTTGGTTGGTTTGCTGTGACATGTGTCTGACCTATTTTCAGTTAGACTCACTCATTTATTGCACTCCGGCTTCAGTTAGGGCTCAGTTGAGTCAATTAGGGTTTTGATCAGTTGTTAACTTGAGTGTTGATTGTGGCTTACATTCAGTTAAGCTAGACTCACTCATTCAATTCGAATGACCTCCTTGGGAATTCGAATTGCTTTATCATTCATGCTTGCAGCATGATCTTGTATTGTATTACTCATTCTTTGTGTGAATATACATAGCGGCTTCTCATTTTGTAGCACAATTACACCATTTTCATGCCTTATTGTTATTAATATTTTATGAGACTTGTGTTTAGTCCCTAGATTACTGTGACAGATTAATAGTGTGGGAACATTTCTCGAAGCAGAAAAGTATAGAAAAGACTGACAAGTTGCACAACATTAATTACAAGCAACACCATGAATTTCGAGGCAATAGACAAGTTCAAAACTGACAGATCCGTACAACCACATGCGTGATAGAAAAGTACAGACCGTACGTCCACGTGTGAAGGCACAGTAGGCCGTACTATACAACAGGCACATTTTCCGAGGTATTTTGCTGTAGAACGTGTTTTTGGAAATATTGCCAGTTGGGTTCAGAAGAATATTTTTTTTGAGTTGTAGAAAAATTTCCGAGATTTTCTTCTTCAATGAAAAATTTCTTTCTAGGGTTTTCCACAAGTAGTGGGGTTTTGCCCGGTCATTAGACCAAAATTTATTGTGTTCATCTGCTTAAAATGTTTCAGTATATGGCAGAATTTTGAAGTGCATTTTCATAAGTGTGGTTTTACTTTTCATTAATTTTAAGTTAAAGCCCTAGATTCTTAAACTGTTTGAAAGAATGTATGAATGAGCAATTTCATTTTAAAAGTTAGATTTTCTTCATTGTATCAGAGCTGATGGTTTCAGATCAATTTATTAGATTAATATTGGAAAATAGGTTTAGCAGGTGTTCTTTGAAGAGATAGATTTTTTCTTCAATTAATTTTTGGGTGTAAATTGTTTTCTTCAGATGATGAGCATTAGGTACGGAGACCGATTGGATGGAATATCCAATTATATACCCTCAAAAGTGAGAATAACCGTAGTGCTCAAGGAGTGGAGAATCTGGAGTTTTGCAAGCACCGTGATGATGAAGCCCACAGACAAAGATGCTTTAGAAGAGCATGAAGCTCTAGAAGCAAGAGCTGAGAGAGTGATACTAGACGAAGTGAAATATCATCTCATCCCTCATTTAGCAGAGAAGAAGATTGCCTATGATATGTGGGATGCCTTGAAGTTACTGTTCGAGGAAAAGAATGAGAATCAGAAGATGGCCTTGAAAGACAAGTTGCATAATGTAAAGATGAACCAAGGTGAAGGTGTAACTTCCTACTTGACTTGAATGACTCAAGTCAAAGATGAGTTAACAACGGTAGGTTAAACTATCTCAGAATCATAGATGGTAAGAATAGCCCTGAAGGGATTTACCAAGAGATGGGATGTTTTTGTCAAGTGCATAGTTGGCAGAGAGAAGCTTCCAGATTAGTCAAGACTTTGGGATGATTTCACCCAAGAGGAGATTCGAGAGGGAGCTTTGGAGCAAAATGTTGCTCTTACAGCCAAATCCAAGAACAGGAAGAAGAAAGATCTAAGTCAGATCAAATGCTTTCATTGTGGCCAGTTGGGACACTATGCCACAAAATGTCCTAAGAAAAATACTGTGAAGACGGAAAGAGATGTAGCAGCATCTACAATTGTAGAATAATTTGCTACAAAGTTTGAGCAAGAGATTTCTCTTGTATCAATTGATTCCAGCGTAGGGATTTCTATATTTGAGCATGTCTAGGTTGTTGACAGCAGTGCAACCAGACTTATGACTGGAGTCTATGACTCTTTTCAGATGATCACAATGCTGGGATTGAGACACTTCATTCAGACAGACATTGATAGTCCTCATATTGTTATTCAAGGGGTTGGAACAATTAGTTCCAACTAGACCTTATAGAGATTCTAGAAGTTCATGGAGTGTTATTTCTACCTGGGATGAGAGTCAACAAACTCTTTGTATCATCCTATAAGGATGAAGGTTTCAGGATGACGGTAAGGTTTGGTCATATCTTCCTGTATCGGAGAGATGATCCAATTGGCACCACCATCTTGTTGGGAGATCGCAGGGACAAATTATATGTCCTGAGAGGGCATGTTATACATGTTAGGATTATTAATACTCCCTTGATCATATTGTCTATTAGATTAATTTTACCTAACTTAGGAACCTTAATTAATTAATTGAGTCCACTAGTACCATTGGGTCCACTTGGCCTAATGGGGACACATGTACCAATCACCGGAGTGTGGGGAACACTGCTAGAGGTTAACTGCCACTTACAACATGTGCATGTATCAGTTTGGGTGCTTCTTAGACCAATACCTACATTTTAGGAGCCACTGGGAGTCCCGGCACCAATAACTTCAGTTAGTTGGAGTTAGTACTAGTTAGTCTCAGTTAGCCCCCTGTTACTTTAAGTTAGTTCAAAAAAAGTTAGCTAGTGCATGTATTGCATGGATAATGGATGGATGCATGTGGAATAGGCACCTTTTCCCACCTACCACACTCAATTGCATTGAGATAACTAGCTCTCACTGTTTGTTTGAGTTGGTTGGACATCTAGGAGTTGATTTTGGACTCCGATATTGATTGAGAGACCATGAGTTAGAGATTCAATTAGATACAGTCATATCCACTTGGGAGATTCAAATTCATATCCCATGCATTCAAATTCTTCCTATGTAAACTATTGTAACATCGGATATTATTATTGTGAATGATACTGTAAATTCCTGAGCAATACTTGTCTGATTCCTGTGTGGTTTGTTTTGTTCAGTTTGTATCTTCATTCTCCATCTATTTGCTGTAAACATTATTAGAACTATCTGGTTGAATATCTAAATGGCATTCAAATTCTAATATGGTATCAGAGCCTTGTCAGGCAGGTTTCATGGTTGTTTCTCTCCACTTAACACCTGCAGGTGGGTTTCCACAGAAGCCCCCTATGAAAATTTGCTAGCTCTATATTTATTCAGAGTAGTGGATAGGGCGGGATGGACCCTGAAAATATGTTCATGTCGAGAGGAAGGCCACGATTCTAATAGTTCATATGTTTTAGTGTGTTATTGTAGTGAAATTGACAGGTGCTATGTAGCTTGTGTGAAGTTTTGTAGTACTTCCAGCCGGAGCAATTATGAGTTCTCAAACTCCTGAACCACGGATCCTCACAACTTCCAATTATCTTGATTGGAGGATTGATATGCAGTTGGCCTTGCGCAAGCATGGCTACCACATGATCATACATAGATGGGAGCTTGAGCCTCATCAGCCGGTAGAGCGGAACAAGTTTTTGAATCGTTGTGATGAAGCATTCAGGTACTTATGTAATTATATTTCTATAGATCTCCTCTTCCACCTAGAAGGCTTGAAGACTCCTAGCGAATCCTGGGAGAAGCTTGATAGCTTGATTAACAAACAAGATGAGCTTCGGGGACACATTATGGAGAATGAGTTGGTATCTTTATATCCCAACATTTTCGATTCTATTGAGCAATTATTTACTAAATTCAAGTCTCTAGTACTCCAGTGCAGATAGTGTGGAATAGAGCGGAAGGACGAGCAGAATGTCCTTTCCATACTCGACAAACTAGTCCCTGAGTATTCTGTGTTTGTTTCCAAATTTCATTCCAAGCATGAAATATTTCCTGATTGGAAGGTTCCTTCCTTAGATTCTTTTTCCGAGTCCTTAATCAAGGAGCAAGAAAAATTGCTGAGAATGGGAGTCATCAAGACCTCTAAAGATCAAGCTCTCCTAGTTTCTGACTCTTCCAAAGCGCAACCAAAGGGGAAATTAAAGAAGAAGGAGCCAAAGGCAGCTGATTCGAAGCCTAAACAAAATCAACAATCTTCCGAAGGCGCTTCCGGCTCTAAGAAGAAGAAGTTTGAAAATAAGTTATGTCCCTATTGTGAAAAGGGGTACCATCTTGAAGATCATTGTATGAGGAAGCAACTTGATGAAATGATTGCCCTTCTCAAGCAGCATTACATTGCTTCTCCACAAATATTAAATAAGTCAAATAATGGAAATGAAAGATGTCATGCTTTGAAAGTAGGACTACCTCGGTCTACAACATATTTGATTGATTCTGGAGCCTCCAATCGCATGGTGTCCTCTAAGGATCTCTTCTCCTCTCTCAATATCAAAGAAGATCCCACTATTCACATGGGAGATGACTCCCAAATTCTAGTAGTAGGAAGAGGCACCATCAAAGTGAAGCATGGTGTGTTCAGAGATTTCCTATATGTGCCCTCCCTTGTGGCTAACATGTTGTCTATTTATTAGGTGACTCGCACCGACTCACCAAAACACGTGGTGTTTGGACCTAACTTAGTGGAGATCACAAAAATATCAATTGGGGAGCTTGTAGCAAAAGGAATTGTTGATCATGCCTCCAAGGCATACATTTTTCTCACTTCATTCCATACACAACTCCAGCATCACCACATCTTTCATTCGAAGCTGATGAAGGTATAAAAATTCCTTCACTTCCTATTACAGATTCAGTTTCAATTCCTGACATTTTATATTCAAATTTAGAAGAGGAGTCATCCCAGCATGATCCATACATTGCTTACACCTCAAAGGGATCTAGATCCATATCCAGCATCTACCTCATTCCAGCAGCCTAAATGGGCTAAGCAGCTAGAGATGGTGTTGGGGATCCATATGACAAAATAAGAACGAGGTCCCAATATCAGAAGAAGAGTGTTGCACTGCCTCACACAGATCCTATTCTTCCTAAGAGGTGTTTTATGATGCTTGGGTCAAATCCTCAATCCTTCAAGGAGGCTTGCCATGATCCTAGATGGTAGGCAACCTTTATTTCAAGTCATCTTCATCGTCAAGTCATCTTTCTCAAGTCTCGATCATCACTTGATCTGGAGCATCATTGGATCATCATCAAGTCTAGATCATCACTTGATCTAGAGCATCACTGGATCATCATCAAGTCTGGATAATCACTTGATTTGGAGCATCACTGGATCATCATCAAGTCTGGATCATCATCAAGTTTGGATCATCACTTGATCTAGATCATCACTGGGTCATCATCATTGGTGTTATCTCAATTCTACTCGTCACAGGAAGTTCTATAGAGCCAACCCTTTTTCATGCTGGTTGTAGGCCTAGCCTTCATGTAGGTCTTCATTGTCTTCAACACTTATATCTGACCATGGAATGAACCATGTCAGAAAGGCCCACCTAGCACTAATTACATCTGACCATGGGAGGAACACATCCAAGAACCATGTTAGAAAGGCACGCCCAACACTCATATCTGACCATGGGAGGAACACATCCAAAACCCATGTTAGAAAGGCCTAGCACTCACATCCAACATCATATTGTCAGAAAGGCTCTGCACTCACATCCGACCTCATATTGTCATAAAGGCGCTACACTTACATCCGACCTCATCTTGTCAGAAAGGCTATGCACTTACATCTGACCTCATCTTGTCAGAAAGGCACTGCACTTACATCCGACCTCATCTTGTCAGAAAGGCTTTGCACTTACATCCGACCTCATCTTGTCAGAAAGGCGCTGCACTTACATCTGATCATGTGGGAACACATCCCAGAGTCACATCAGAATGGCTCTGCACTCATAATGTGGGAACACATCCCGCAATCACATCAGAATATCTCTACACTTAAATCTTATCATGTGGGAACACATCCCTCAATCACAACAAAATGGCTCTGCACTGATCATGTGGGAACACATCCCAGAATCACATCAGAATATCTCTGCACTGATCATGTGGTAACACAACCCACAATCACATAAGAGCATCTATGCACTTACATCTAATCATGTGAAGCTCAGCCTTCCACCATGTGAGAAAGGCCAACAGACACATCAATTCCCTTTGGAGGGAACCTCGATCTGGAGAACACCAAGCTTCTCCCTAAAGTACTCAAACTTTACTCTGGCTAATGGTTTGGTCAGTACATTAGCTATTTGCCCATCCGTCGCAACATATTGGAGCTTCACCGCTCCTATCTGCACCATATCCCTGATATAATGATATTTGATCTCAATATGCTTTGACTTGTCATGGAACACTAGGTTCTCCGACAGCTTCACACAACTCTGGTTGTTGCAATATATATAAGTAGCATCCATCTGGAGATCAAATAAGTCAGACAATAGCTTTCTCAACCACATTGCCTCACAACTAGCCAAACAAGCTGCAACATACTCTGCTTCGGCTATACTCAGTGCCACACGGGATTGATTCCTGCTAAACTAGGAGATCACACCTGATCCCATACTGAAGCAACATCTTGAAGTACTCTTTATATCAATGGAACTTCCTGCCCAATCCAAATCCACATAACCTTCCAGGTTAATCTTTTGATTCGCTTCATACTTGAGCCCATAATCAACTATACCCTTCAGGTACCTCAGAATATGCTTTGCAGCAATCAAGTGAACATGTCTTGGATCCGCCAGGAACCGGCTCAATGTGTTCACAGCAAAGCAAATATCTGGTCTCGTATTCATCAGGTACATCAAGGACCCAATAATCTGATGATACATCGTAGCATCAATCGATTTTGACGAAGCATTAGTCAATAGCTTCAGGTTCGATGCCATAGGTGTGGTCATGACCTTGTAGTCCATCATCTTGAACCTATTCAGGATGTCTACTGCATACTTCCCTTGTCCCAAGGAAATTCCATCTGCATTCTGCCACACCTCCATGCCTAGAAAGTAGTGCATTATACCCAAGGCCTTAATTTCGAACTCGGCAGCAAGCTTCCTCTTTGTATTAGCAATCAACCCGTCCTCACCTGTTACAAATAGATCATTTAGATACAGTAGGAGTATCACTGGGTTCCCTTCTTCAACCTTGTAGTAAATGTTGGAATCCGCTTTACTCTTGGTAAATCCCAAACTGGATAGGAAGCTATCAATTCTACCGTACCATGTCCTGGGTGCCTGTTTCAAACCGTACAGGGCTTTCTTTAACTTACACACGTGAGTCTCTATGTCATGTGTCTCAAAACTGAGTGGCTGCTCCACATATACTTCCTCTTCTACTACATTGTTCAAGAAAGTTGCCTTGACATCCATCTGGTGTACTTTCCACCTCATTACTGCAGCTAAAGCAAGTACTGATCTGATGGAAGTATATCTGGCTACAGGTGCAAAAGTCTCTTCATAATCTATTCCTTCTTTTTTGGAGAACCCACGAGCCACAAATCTTGCTTTATATTTCTCTATGCTACCATATGCAGCATGCTTGATCTTATAGATCCATTTGGAAGTTACAACAGACTTCCCCTCTGGTCTTGGGANACCACGAGCCACAAATCTTGCTTTATATTTCTCTATGCTACCATATGCAGCATGCTTGATCTTATAGATCCATTTGGAAGTTACAACAGACTTCCCCTCTGGTCTTGGGACAACATCCCAAACATTATTCTTCATGATCGATTGATACTCTTTGATCATAGCATCCTTCCATTCTTTCTTTTCTGCCACTTCTTCATAGTTGGAAGTTTCTTTATCGATGAAGTCCAATAATAGGGCTACATAACTAGAGCAGGATCTGGTTCTTTTCCTCTCTTTGTGTATCTCTTCTGGAGCCCCATATCTTTCTGCACCTTGGATAGCTTCTCGTACCCAAGTAGGTTTCCTCTTGTGAGGATTCTTCTCCTGAGTTGGATCTACAGGTTCTTGAGGTTCTTCTATTTCTCGATCTTCTTCTTGAGTTGCATCGTTCATGGTTGTATCATGAATTCTTGGTACTTCTGTTTCTATAGGTTCTTCAGTAGGTCTCTTTCTGGATTTGTTGTAAGCTGATTCTTTGTTAAATGTTACATCCCTCATGATGTCTATCTTCTTGAATCCTGGGAAGTATATTCTATAAGCCTTCGAGCTTTCAGAGTATCCCACAAATATACCCTTCCTTTCTAAAGGATATAACTTTGTCCTCTTTTCTTTCAGAATGTGAATGTATACTGGACAACCAAATATTCTGAGATGACTGTCTTCTGGTTTCTTTCTGAAAAACGCTTCTTCAAGTGTCTTGTTCTCGAATACTCTATGTGGAGTATGGTTATGTACATACACAGCTATTCTAGCATCTTGATCTTTCTAGCATCTTGATCTTCTTCTCTGTGTAGTTTTCGATCAAGGCTTTGAATTCCTTGAACTTGCTGAATACTTCGTCTTTGTTCTTCACGAAGTATATCCACGTCTTCCTAGAAAAATCATAAGTGAAAGAAACATAGTATACATACCCGCTTAATGAACTGGATGACAATGGACCGTATACATCGGAGTGAATGATTTCCAAAATTCCTTTAGCTTTGCTTGTGCTACTTGGAAATTTCTTTTTTGTGTTCTTTCCTTTCGAACATCCTTTGGATACTCCTTCATGTTTTGCTTGTATTTCTGGAAGGCCTTCAACAACTTTGCTTGCAAGTGGTAGTGCCTTATAGTGTACATGTGCAAGCCTTCTATGCCAAAATTCATTTGGTTCTACTGAGTCATGAACCAAAGCTTGTTCTGGTTGTCCCTTTAATCTGTATAGTCCTCCTTCTTGTTCTCCAATTACTACTACATCATCAATAGTCTTTCCTTTTGGCCAGATGATGACTTGGCCATCTATAAATGAAACTCTCACGCCTTTTGCATCTAATGCAGAGATGGAGAGAAGGCTCTTCTTTAGTCTTGGTACAAATAGGACATCCTTCATTTTCATAGACTTTCCAGAGTCTAATTTGTAGGAGGATTCTCCACTACCTTTTATTGGATACTGG